>CM042215.1:28531461-29013961 GCA_023566465.1 Cottus gobio | reverse complement strand
GGCTAGTTGTTGTGCAATGTAATGCACTAACCAACGAGGAGACGAGCCTGGGCCCCTTTCCCACATTTCCCCATCCAAGATTGTCACACTGCATTTGACATACTATGTATTGGGACATAATAATAATACATCTATGGCTGTCATACTACATAGTTTGGAGGTATGGGAATTAACACACCCTGATCTCTTGTGGTCTCTGGTTTCTAGTGCCATATGCAGCCTGCAGACAGTACTCCCAACTACACATGTTGGGGTAAAAAAAATCATAACGTTTTTATGTTCAGTCACCGTAAACTTGAGCACAATCGATGACAAGGCAGTGCAAAGTACAAAGCCCTTTGTGATAAAGATGGCAACATATCCGGTCGGTGATTGGTTCACGCAGTATTATGAACTACCTCTGCTGAGGCAGCTTTGTGATCGCACACTACTGTGTGTCTGTCATGACAACATGCTGACCCAGGAAGGCCACAAAGAACAGAGGAAGCACTTATGAGAGCCAACAGACATTTGATGTAATGTTGTTAGTATTACTTGAGGTAGTTTATAAGGAGGGCGATATAATATCAGCTACTATTTCAATAAATCAGTATATGTGAAGTATGTCATGTTGTTTCTTTGCACTTACTTTACACACAACCAGCAGGGGGCAGTGCAGCGCCCCCGTCTTCACACCACCCAGTTCACCCAGTTGCTCTGCTCCATTCAGAACCACTCAGCGTGGTTTTTCTGTGAAAGACAGACAGAGCCTTAATTAACTCTTTGTCTTGGCATCAGACTCCTGTTAATGGAACTCTGATATCTTGAGGGATGCCTTCCATTCCTCTGACTGTGGTTCCTCTGTTTAATCTTAAGTGAAGAGGACCAGGGTTAATGAGCCCATTTTCTCCCCGCTCGACCTCGGCTCTGAGGGGAAGAGGGTTCCACTCCTCGTAATGGTTGATTTGGTGATACTGGATACAGGACGGAGGCTTTCTCCTCACAAATTTACTTTTTTTTTTCACCAGACAATGACTGTTAATGGTGCACAGAGATACTTAAGTGAACTAGAAACTAAACAACCTGCAGGTGCTAATGAAAGTGTCTGTCTGTATTTGACTGCCACCATGTCCAGGTTGTACATCACCTCTCACTAAGTGCATTATGGGAAATACAGTGGGCTCCTGCTTCCTGCAACCCAGCACAACAGATTTTTCCGTAGCGAGTTGGAGGAATGGTGGATTGATGGAGGCCCAGCTGTTCATGTTTTTCTGGAGACACTGGGTAACGGGCCTAAAAGGTTGGGAGGTGCTGGTTTGGAGATAGACTTGATTAATTAAATGAATATAAAAAAACAAACAGTTGCCAAATATGCACTGGAAGATAAATGGACTTCCTGCTTTCTAATTTATTTTTTCTTTTATACTGTATTTATTTTTTTAAATGAGTTGTGTTTTTTGCCCTTTTAGCGGGCAGATGTTTGTGTTGATGTATGCTCTGCCGCACATTTGAAATGGAGCCAGTCATCTCGCATGGCACTTACATACACCCCCACCCCCAAAGGATGGCTCTCCTTACATTGCATGTCATTATCTATCCAGGCAATTAGCACCAATAGCACCTCTGGCTTGCTCGTTGCCATTTACCAACTGCCACACACTAGGCTAATGAATTATATAACACACTGTAATGATATAAAATACCCTTATGTGCATAATATGAAGCAGGTGGTGGTGGGGAGGTGTGAGCAGGGTGCTGGGGAGGGATAATGAAGATGATATCCTGCAATATTAAAGAGCACGTCGAATGAGGCAGAGGGTGATGGGGATCGAACCTACATGGAACATCAAAGGCTCCAGGAAAATTCCAAAGGAGCATGCTACTGTGTGTTCTTTCTGTGTATTACGTGTCAATGTCAGTATTTAATGCTGTAACGTGTAGAGCAGTAATTACAAGATGTGAGTGGGATTAAAGCAAAGGCTTTAATTAATTACATTTAATGGGGAGCTCCGCTGATTGTCGTCGGCAGCTTGGTGTCCACCCATGTTGGTTTGACACCATAGTGGTCCCATGGTGTCCACGATTTGAAACTTTCCAACAGCTGTTAGATTAGATTCAACTTTATTGTCATTACACATGTACAAGTACAGAGCAACGAAATGCAGTTTAGCATCCAACCAGAAGTGCAATAGCAGTAAATACCAATATACAGATAATAATAAGTATTTTACAGATAATAAGTTAGTGATATAGGTACGGGATATACAGATTGATTGCGGTAATATGTACATGTTATACAGGTTGATTTGTGCATTAAATGTAGGTAGACTATAAGCAGGAACTATAAACATAATTTACAAAAGGCAAATGGGCATATGATAAGTTAAATACAGATTGAGTAGTGCATAATAATAATAAACAGTAGCTGCCTAACGTTACTAGACTAGTGCAATGCTCAGTTTTTAGTGCAGACAGTTCAAAAGTGTTTGAGTGCAGGTGTAAAGTCTTTGGTCAGTGGGGGGAGATGACGAGGAGATGGGTTTGTGGGTGGAGGTGGTTGGGGAGTAGGGGGGGTGTCAGCATGGGGCAGAGTTCAATAAGGAAACAGCTCTGGGGAAGAAACTGTTCCTCAGTCTGCTGGTCCTTGTCCGGAAGCATCTGAACCGTCTGCCTGAGGGCAGGAGGGAAAACAGTCTGTGTGCAGGGTGGGAGGCGTCCTTGAGAATGCTGCGAGCTCGACGCAGACAGCGTTTCCTCTGGATTTCCTCAATGGCCGGAAGTGGAGTTCCTGTGATGCGTTGGGCAGTTTTCACCACCCGCTGCAGTCCCTTGCGCTCCGCAACAGAGCAGCTCCCATACCAGACTGTGACACAGTTGGTTAGGATGCTCTCGATCACACAGGTAAAAGTTCACCAGGATGGCTGAAGACAGATGGTTTTTCTTCAGTGTCCTCAAGAAGAAGAGGCGCTGGTGAGCTTTCTTGACAAGGCTGGAGGCGTTGGTGGTCCAAGACAGGTCTTCCGAGATGTGGGTCCCCAGGAACTTGAAGCTGGAGACACGCTCAACATCCATCCCATTGATGTGGATGGGCGCATGCTTGCTTCTTTTCTCCTTCCTGAAGTCCACGATGAGCTCCTTGGTTTTGCTGGTGTTCAGGAGCAGGTTATTTTCGGCGCACCATGTGGCCAGGTGCTGTACCTCTTCCCTGTAGGCTGTCTCATCGTTGTTGCTGATGAGACCAATCACCGTGGTGTCGTCTGCGAACTTGATGATGGAGTTGGATCCATGCATAGGTCTGCAGTCGTAGGTGAAGAGGGAGTAGAGGAATGGGCTGAGTACACAGCCCTGTGGCACACCGGTGCTGAGTGAGATGGTGGTGGAGCAGGTATGGCCTGACCTAACATGTTGAGGTCTGTTAGTCAGAAAGTCCAAAATCCAGTTGCTATGAATGTAACGCATTATTCAGCATCTCTCTTTCCCTCTTACTTTCACTGTGCTTCCACATGTTGTTGCTTTGACATCTGATGTTGTGTTATTGTGTTTATATAAATGTAATTCATGGTGCTGACAGATTGCTGCTGAACCGCTTCATTACTGTGTGTGTGTTTGAGAGAGAGAGAGAGAGAGAGGGCAAGAGAAGATGGATGACTGTAGATGCATGCAATGTTTCTATAAGTTATTAATGTCAAAGGTATGAATGAAGCTTTAAACTATTTGGTGCCAAAACTGTCACAATGGGCAATCAACCATCATTCTGCGTGTTTTTGTAAAGGCAAACAATATAGATGTCAAGAATGTATCTGTGTATGTTTTCACTACTGTATTGGTATCTCAAAATTATAATTAAGAATATTGTTTTTTACCATCAGTCCTGTATGATTAATCTCTTAAGTAGAGAGTGAGAGGAACAGTTTCACCAGCATTTGACTGGCACCGCCTGGGAGTCAGTTCACTTTATTGGTATTCCGACCATTCCCGTCCCCAGGCCATGATTGTCATGTTATTACAATTCTGAGATTGTTTTCATGTAAAAAACCTTGACTGACTACTAATCTTTAAATAAAGACACATTGTAACTAAAAGATGAAACTTTAAGTAGAATACTTGCATGAAAACAATGCATTTTTGTATATTGTAAATTATGCATTATTTTATTAAATATGTGCTAATTTGCATGTATTTCCAGAACAGAAATCTGAACATGGGATACAGCCAGGTTAAAAATTATTCATCACTTATAACAGAAAATGCTGTCAACAATCATTAAAATCAGACTATGAATGATATTAGAACAAACCCCTCTGTAAAAAGCATCAGAAGATAGAGAGGAATGAAACTGGAAGGCTTGATGGATGTAAGAGCTGCTGAAGAGGAGATTTCTGGCTCAGAGTCTGAGAAAAAATCTAATTTCAAGAAACTGGCATTTAAAAAGATGTTTTTAAAAATGACACCAATTTTGCAGATAGGGTAAAACAAATAAACAAATAGATAAAACCATGAAACTTCCCCAGTTGGTTACTGACATTATTTTAACTGTTTTAAATATGCATATCCGGCATTATCTAATGGTGAGTTTAAAATGTGTATGTTTCCTGTTTTCTGTCCACCAGACTTTCAGACATGATGTTTGTTTATGCCTTGAGAGATGTGCATCAAACAATGGGTTACCTCGCTTTAATGTTATCGGTATTGACAAATGGAACATGGAGTCAAGTGGATTGCCTGAACACACACACACACACACACACACACACACACACACACACACACACACACACACACAAAGCGTAGCTCATTGCAAAAGGCCAAAGACATAAATCCTATGAAAGAAGGTTTTGTGGGTGCATCACTTGTCCACCTAGCAAACTGCAGCCTGCCCTCCATAAATACATGAATAAGGCCGACATACATTTTAATGACAGAGCAATCAATACGGGCAGCTTTAGCTTTGTGGGGAGCTCAGGCTAACTTTTAACTGGAGCTTCGTAAACAGTCTTTGACGAGTAAAGACGCACAAACCAATAGCAATTATATATATTTTAGTCTGCCATCGCATTACTCACAGAATTCATTACTATTATTGACAGTTCATGTGATCAACGTTTGTCAATTTAAACCAGAGAAAGTGACGGACAGTGTGACTAAAAACGAGACGCTGCTACCAGAACTTAATGAATCTGGTCGTTTTGTCAGAACTCACTCGCACCAAAGCTCCAAATAAAATTGCAAATCACAAACACAATTCTTCCTCTGCCAAGGGTGTTTCTATAATTAACTTCGGTTCGGATTTGCTCCCAGATTTAGTGGGATCTTCCTCTGCCCCTGCTAAGCATCCTACAAAGCAGGCCGGTAGTTTCTCCATAACCCTGCTGACAAACAAACAAACCGACCTGAAAACATAACCACCTCGACGGAAGTAATAATAACCCAAAGACTAAACAAGGAAGAGGACACACAGCCATGAAAGACAGATGGGAGAGGGAGGGAAGCCAGGTCAGACATGAGATATAAAAAAAGGAACCAGAGAATAACAGAAGTAAGACAGCCAGAGAGAGGTGGAGAGGAAGGGGAATACGTCGGCACTGTTGTCTGTAGGGCTGCAGGGGATGTGCCGCATCTCTAACTGGAGCAGAGAAAAGAGACTTGTCCTCAGCTGCACCATCGCCTTTATGAGCCAACAGATACTGAATGGGACCGCACACCTTGGCTAGTTTCCTAACCCTCTCCTGTGTGTATGAATATGTATACTTGACGCACAAGGCAATGGAGTACATTACACTGGCTTGCAGCGGGATATTATTTGGAAGCATGTGTGCTTTAGGAATGGCGATGCAAGAGTAGAACAGGAGAGATTCTCACTGAATTGCGTCTCTCATTACATCACCGCAACATTATCACATTCATTTTGAGATTTCAACATATTACACACCAACAGATTGGGCCACTGCTGAGAGGACTGGCAGCCTCCTCTGGCTTTTACACTGAGTATTTAATCACGCACCATCGTGAAATTTGGCAGTGGGGCTCAGTTCTTACGGTGCAGTTCAGAGTCGGTACAAATCTCACCACTGTTTGTTGTGGTGTGGTGATCAAAATACAGTTGCTGAGCAGAAGGAGCCAGTGTGAATTCCTGTTGTTTTTGTTGTTGTTGTTGCAATGTCCTCAACGTAACAACCCCATGGGTTTATATTATTGGCCATCAGCTATTTACACTAAATGTTACACAAGGCCACTGAGAGGCGCAATTCAAGATCATTTATAGTTCCAGTCAAGAACTTCTTCTAACTGCTGAAATCATCGGACATTGACCAATTGTTGACTAATTGAGTAGTACAAACAATTAAGTATGCCATTACTAGCAGACTGTTCACACTGAAGTGGACTCAAGCAAAATGTCTTCTCTGCATCCCATGACTGTAGTTATTTCATCCAATGGTTAATTACTTTAACGGTCTGCCTCGCAGTCCACCATTGGGCTGTCTGAAGAGCCACAATGCATTTTGGGACAGTTGAGTATATCCAGTGAGCTCAGGCCTCATTCTAGCTAATCTAGTATACATCCAGGCAATTCTTGTGTTCACAAATCCATATACTAAGCAGTTGAACACACTGCATAGTCATTGTTACATCATAGTAGTGTGATTTTGAATACAGCCAGAGACTAGCTGGTGAACATAGTGGAACATTTAGCAGCTAAAGAGACGGATATTGCCCCCATGATGTGGTGGAGACCAAAAACAGAGCTAAAAGACAGAGAACAAGGACTGACGTTGATCAGTTGGACACAGACACCCCTCCAAATGTCTGTTTCTATCTCCAAGTCAGCTGGCTGTGTAAATAGACAACTGTGTGCTAACATGTTAACTGTATCGTCTTCATGAAGTGACACATTGTACACACACCTGTTGTACAGGCAACACCACCATTTATGTGAAACACATCAGGCTACATCTGCTCATCCAGATAAGCTCATGCTTTATGTAAGCACTGTTGTAATCATGCCCTCTATGTTGTATCAGATGCAGCTCTACAGGAGACGCCCTGGGTTACTATCTAATGAAGACATCAGAAACAAAGTAGATGATGACGAGAGGAATCCGCTTTAATGTGTGAATATGCTACATATTTCCATTGTGAAGCTCTCTACATATATGAATCTCGGCCCTCTAGAGACGCTGTTGTGAAGTGGGGCTGTATGAAGTACTTATCCATAGTCAATGTATTACCTACAGTGGATGCTTAATTCATTGGATAAACAGACAGGAGTACCAGTATAGGACAAGTTTAAGTCTGCACCATATTTAGAATATTTTCACATCCTAACTTTGTTGTCAGACAGCCCTTTGTGATGGGGAACGGAAGCTGTTATCTATGCTCGCTTCAAAGCCACAGGACCCCATTGACACCCTGACAGAACGCAGTAGGTCTACCGCTGCCTCTATTAGTGACTTTGGTGTTTTAAATAGTCCGTTTCTCAACTTCCCTTGCACTGAGAGATTCTTGCATGCCCTGAAATGCAGTTGAATTGTATTGCATTATCGTGCCGGGCCAATGGGCGTTGTGTTCACAATGGTCAAAACCACATGGTGGTGTCTAAAAAGAAAATACAGTAAATAAAAAAGAAGAGCATCCAGCTCCACATCCCACCTACTGTAATGCTCTCCCTGATAAGACACCTCAGATGAAATAGTTTGTGAGAAAATCTAGCCATAGCCTGATGATGTCATCACAGGCCAAAGTCCATGACCTGAGTGAATGGGACCGGGGCATAATATTTGAGTTTGTGCAAAAATGTATCTGAAATTTGCACACGTGTCCGAACAAATAAATCTGTAAAAAGAGAATGCAATAGTCCTTCCCTTCATGTAGATGAATAATTATTATGTATTTACTACAGGTTAATTTTTTTAAAGCTGATATAATAATTAGCCGATTAAGTTTTTTTATGTATTTCGAGAGATAACCTTTGTGGGCGAAATATAGTGAAAACTGGTCAGATATGACATAAATATCTCTTGTAAGCTAGCTGTAAAATAAGCTTGAAACTATTTTTTGAATAATTTTAAAAAGAATTTAAATTCTATCATGCATTTATAACCTTCATGTGAAACTGTGGTGTACATCCCCTTGTGACTGGTGGTGGCTGGGCAGCCATCGGCCACTATTGGAGTCCAGTTCCACCGATAATGATCGGCACCGATTAATCAAACTCTAGCATTAACCTCCTCTCATTGCTTCTAGTAAATAGACATAATAAACAAATTACAGTCCTGTTACCTTTACGTGTAAATATAGAAATGTCACTCCCAAGTCTAGCTCATATTGTTTCGCTTCCAAAAAAAACAATACACTCAAAAAATGCAATCAAAGCTTCCATTGTTATCTGTCACAGGCAAACCCAAGGCTTTGCTGATAAACAGGTTGTTTGTTGGTGGAAACCACCTTTTGTCATCAACAAATGCATTTCATTGAAATGCAAAGTCAGGTCCTTTATTTGTATTCTTTGGGGTCACTTGAGGTAAACCAATTGCAAGCTAATGCTTTGGAACACTGGTCATTCTTTCCAAATGGAATTTTAGATGCACAGAAAAAGACAAAGAAAAAAAAGACTGTAGCAACGAAGACGGTACCCAGAGAGAAAGACATGAGAAAGAACTGAAATTATTTCTACACCCTGATCTCATCTACGGGAGCAAAACAAGTGAAGCCGACCAGGGATAATCTGTGAAGAATGGAGAGAGTGAAAACACAAGTGAAGATGAATTAAAATGAATGATAATAAAGGGAATTGGAGTGAAACCTGGAGCCAAAAATGAGTTTGCAGCCTCAAAAGGAGTGTGTGTCTGGGCTCGTGCCAGAAAAGCCTCCTCACCATTCGAATAAAAGAATCAGTGCCTTAATGCTGCTCTTCACCCTCTTCACTCAGGTTACATCTGGCTGCTCAATCTGAGCTGGAGCTAACTAAGAACTAATCTATGTCCTCGCTGGACCACTGAACTGCATCTATCCAATTTAGGGGTAAAGGCTGACATGAAGGGAGCTTGAACAAAGCCGGCAAAACATCAAATACTTGATCTCATCAAAAAACACAAAAGAAAAGGAAACCATCCACAGATATCCTTTGAAAATCCCTTTAGCTTGTTGATTTCAAGAAAGAGTTGATGTTTCTCTGCGGAAATAGATGAATAGGACCACAGTGCAACAAAATGCTCTCATAGAAGAGGCTGCCCTACATACTGAAACTTATCGGTGATCACAACTGGCTCTGGCCTCGTGCCGGTTGCCAAAGGTATTTGTCATCATTTTGCAGGAACTTCCAAGCAGATTCACAGTTGGTCAATGACATATTTCAAGAGAGAATTAGCATATTTCCTCAAATAAAAACGGTTGTTAACTCAGTGGCATCCCTTCAATGATGGCCGGTATGGTCGTCACATAAAAATAAAGACCAGGCCCTAAATTAAGGCTCCTAGTTCCTGTCATACAGTGTTCATACCATTGAAACAAATTGAACATTACTACCTCTTTAATTTAATAAATTCAACAATACAATCAGGCTAGTTTCAACTCTTTGTTGCTTTGAAATAAGGGTACTCATCTAGGGTATTAATGTCCTACCTCCATGTCAGTCACAGCGAATGTTTAGTGTCTCAGCCAACATGCAGGTTTTAGTAACGTACAAGTAGCTACATTCGAAGTGCAAGTGAGTTTCTAAAACTCAGTGGAGAGCGAACGTGATCAGCATGGTGAAATATGCCACAACATATACCACTTTTACATGTCAAACAGAGGGAATTAGAATTATAGGCCTGCTTCAAATAGAAGCCTGTTATCTTCTGCAGTTCGAGTAAATAAAGGCCCCGTTTGTATTTAGGAAATACGGTAATTGAGAAGAGACTTAAAGGGCCAGTGTTTTGGATTTGACGTCAACTAGCGGTGAGATTGCAGATTGCAACCAGAGAACCATGATGGCCTATGCAAAAATGCGAATGGGCCCATGATTTGTCCGTTCTGGCGCTGCAACATGGCGAAGATGCTCCCTACTGTATGTAGTTACGAATGCCTCATTCTGAGCTCACAAATCACAGTGATTCATAGTATGAAGAGATAATACACTAAAGAAAACATACTCATTAAAATGATATTGCATTGATGCAAGATCCCTCTAAATGCTACACACTCGCCTCTTTGAAGACTTTCATTGATACAAATGCTGGGTAAACTCCAGATTGCCTTAATTTTCAAACTTGTAATCTTATATGGAGTCAATGCAGCATTATTCTCCAATGTGCTGCATAAATGTTGCAGTGAGAAGACTATGTTTGGGAATTGACAGACTAGTCCTTGGCAAGCTTTGATTCACTTCCCTTGGGAAATCGCTTCCACGACAGTCCCCATGATAAACCAATGGATCAAGTAATTCAGTTTAGATATTTAATTAATGCACACAATCCTATGGTTGGTACAGCTTGCATGCATGCCACAAATAATTTACATCACAGTTTAGTTTGCAAGCTAAACTGTGATATCTGGAAATCTGTGATAAACTGTAAATCTGTATGTAAATCTGACCGTCAGTCCTTGTCCCTTAAGACAAGCAATTTTATATTTGTTGGGAGGTCACTAGGATAGCAGTTTCCCACTGTGTCTAGTCTGTGTGCTAAGGAAGGCCAGACAATTCCTAGATGTATCTTTTGCTGGGCATGTTAAGACGATACCAATCTTGGTATCTGATTCTGGGTAAGATGTTTCTCTAAAGACCATACAATCCTGCGAGGGGTATCTCCTCAATGCATCACTCAAGACAGTTCAGATTATGCTACAAACTCCATGTCACTCAGTCAATGAATAATAATCAAATCAATCACAGGATAACAATGACTTTTTCTGTGGTATCCATCTCTGCATTGGCTGGTCACATACAGTATGTTCATTACACAGCTCTGCAGCTCACTGGTGTGTGTTGTTTGCAACATTGACTCAGTGACCATCCATCGGTCGGTCTTCTCTTGATGCCAGTGGAGGTTAAGTGTTATTGGCTGAAAGCAGCGTCGGCTCATTGACTTCCCAGCAGCCTTTAAAGTGTGTAGATGGGCTTCATTAACCTCTACCTGGTGCTCTTACTACTCAGAGAGATCATGAGCCTCTTTCACAAAGATGATGGGATTCAGTGTTTGTCCAAACTGCTTCAGTGCTAATACTTGTGCTAACATTACATTTAGCTGATGCTTTTATCCAAAGCGACTTACATGATATACAGTAGACCGTAGATACAGCAACGGTGAGCAATGAGGGTTAAGTGTCTTGCTCAAGGACACAACGGCATGGACTGGCTGAGCCAGCGTTTGAACCACCGACCCTCTGATTGAAAGACTGACTTGCTAACCACTGCGCCACAGTCGCCTCACTAACATGCCCTACCAAGATGGTGAACATGCTAAACAGCAGCAATTTTCTCCTTAAATATGAGACTTGCTGTAACGGATCCTCGTATATGAAGTGTCATGTAATTTACTGCTGGTGAAATTAGTCCTTTATTTTCTTCCTTTGGGTCAAAATACATTCATTACTATCACCACTGTAACTATCCATTAAACTATTACACCACTCATCCATTAAACTATTACACTTATTTAAATGTATAAATGCGCATCCGTCCGTAACAAGATCCGTAGCTATACTGTCAAATTCACATTCAAACATAAAACTAACCTGCCATTCCTTTTACCTTTTCAAAATAAAAGTCTGATTTATCTATTAGAGAGAAAATATCATAAAGCCTGTATAAATTCTTCAAACAATATCATCTAGGTATACATCAAAAACCAATAAGGCAAATACAAAGCAGGCAATCAACCCAAAACAATAAACCTTCAATGGGGTTATTTACACTTACATTTCTTCCTTAGCTGAGAGACAGGCGGAGGACTGGAGATGTCACACACAATCTCTTAAAAAGCTTCCTTAAACGTTATGGTAACAATGGTTGCTTTGGTTATTTTATTTTCATTATTGGGAACTAACTGCACATTAACTGAATGTTGATTTCTTTGGTCCACAAATTGATCTTGATATTTTTCTGCGCTTGAACCCTGATGTGGTCCCGTCTATCACCCACGACATTAAACAAGATGCGTCGCTATCTCATCCTCTTGCATTGACGGGAACTTACCCACAGTGTTCAGCGGACACATTTTAAACTCGATGACTGACGCAGCACGTCGTTGAGCTGTGGACAATAAATACCTCATCTAATACAGACTGTAAAGATGCCATAACATAACACTGTAGCTGGAAGAGCAAAAGTAGAGTGAGTAGAGTCAAATTCATAGTGTGAAATCAGTTGCTCATCGTTAAGCGTATCCATTGGGTTTGATTTCTTCATACGTTGCCATGGACTTGGCCATGTTGGGATTTTTTCCCTTAATTTGATTGTTATAATCTTTTGTGCAATGGTTTTACTGACTTCCTTAAGCACGAGGTTAAGATAAAGAGAAAACCTGAAATACTTACGTGAACATTTCAAGGACTTACGGATGTTCTGTGCAACCAATTTTATTTCAAGGAGACAATAAAAGGTAAAGGTAAAGAAAATTGTTATATTATCTGTAAGGTTATTTCCATAAGGTTGCCAGACACTGACACTTCTGAAATCTGAGCTTGTCAGCGGCACAAACAAACTGATGAACATGACGGTAAGGTGAAGAGTTGCTTGAGTCCTCTCCTACAATACTGGACCAATTTCAAAAACTGCTGTCCCCATTACTCACTTAGACAGAATAACATGGGGAAATAGGGTTGAACAATACCAAAGTTACCCTTTAACTAAGGAACATTTTAACTTAATCATAACGTTTTTGCAACCAGCCAAAGCATTTTACATGGACTTAATCCACCACCAAGTACAGTAAGAGCTGCATGGACCAAAATAAAATGTGAAATTTCCACTTCAGGTGACAGTATCAGAATCAGAATCAGAACCATTTATTGCCATGTATGCTTACACATACAAGGAATTTGTCCTGGCGGGAAGGTGCATACATTTAACATTTAACAATACACATTTAATGAACCCTAAACCAATTAAAGGTCTTGTTTGGTGGTGTAGCAGGTTCACTCTCGTTCACCGGGTTCGTCGCAAAGGACCACAGACGCTGCAGGTAGGTTTGGGTACTTTTATTGTCACACGCCAGTCAACAACTCGGGCTCTCTCTTCTGTTCACGCGCCAGTGCTTTCTTCCGCTCCGCGACTGAGCTCGCTCCCGCTCACACGCCTGGACCTTTTCCCCAGCTGTTCTCCTGCCGGGTTTTAAGGGCGCGGTCCCAGCCACGCCCACACACACACACACACACACCCCTCAGTCCCAGGTGCGGCTCGTTCACCCTAATTGCCCGCACCTGTTCCCTGAGCCGCCCTTCTCTCTCCCCCTCTGCAGCCGCGCTAAACCACGCCCCTGCCCCACAGGTGGATTTAGTCAAATTTGCAGCTCATTTACTTCCCCTCTGCTGGCTAGAGAACACAGTCTTGTGACTGGCCGCGGCCTGGAACACAGATGGGAACTGTGTCAGATTTAGTTGGCGGATTAAGTAGGCCCCCTCTGGGTAACTGCAGGTGTTTGTTGCAGAAAAAGATGGCTGGGAAAATGAATTGCACAAGAAAAATGTATAATTAAAGCTTCTGGGGAGAGTGAGCCCTGTTGTCAGGCCCATGTGACATCCTGCCATGGGAACAGTCTTTTTCTTCATTTCATACCTCGGCACACATTCTATGGTATAACACCAAATTAACAAAAAACATTTAAATACAAACCTTTCAGAAGAGGTTCAGAATTTAAAATGCTTTCTGTGAATAAAGTGGAATCGATAAGCAATGTATACAAGCACATTCTGAAATAGCTTTTCTCACATTTTCATACAATCAAGAAGCTTTCTAATTGATGTTAGGGTTTGTAAAAGTGATGCAAAAGAAGAAAACGAAGGAGCTCTTGAATAAATAATCAAATGTAAATTTATATTTAATGTTTCTTTTGTGATCAATTAATTATTTAAATGTTCTATAGGGGCGAGGAAGCTCCATTTCCCCCACCTTTTCCATTGTTTCTCTTTAACCACTCCATTCCCACCTCCTAGCCCCTAACATGAACCAATGCAGAGCACCCAGAGACAAATAAATCCCATGATCATTACAGACATAAACCAGCAGCATTAAGGAGTTTAATAGTTATGCAAATATTTCCATCATCCATGATAGCATGGGTTAACATCTGTGTTTATATATGTATATTTATAAACAAAGAATGTACATGTATATTATGTACATGTATTATATTTAAAGTTTGTATAATCCAATCTACATCCAGGACATGGTAAAACCTTACACCCCAGCTCGTTCACGCCGCTTGGCTTCTACAAATCGGCTTGTAGCTCTGTCACTGCTTCAGCCAATCGGCTTGTAGCTCCATCAATGCTTCTGCCAATCGGCTCGTAGCTCCGTCACTGTGAGCTAAACACTCAACAAAGTCTCGACTGTTCGCTGTCCTGGCTCCTCGATGGTGGAAAGCTCCAGCTGTGCAGCCCCTTGACTCTACCCTTCCAGTGTTTGTATGCGGCGTCCAGGTGTGACGATGTAACGCCGCCTACGATGGCTGACATGCGATGCTCCTCTTGGCTTTTAGAGGAGCGCATGACCAGTTTGTTATTTTTTTTTCTGATCATAGACTGTAAATAATTAGTGGATGTAGTCCTCGTGGCGTCACCCGACTGGGGTGACTGTAGCTCAGTCGCAGAGCAGGATCGTCCTTCAATCAAAAGATCGGCAGTTCGATCCCCGGCTCTGTTAGTCCACAGAGAAGTAGACATTTTCTTATAGACTACCATACAATCTGACTTATTTTTGCAATCAGAGGAGTCTCCCGTGCTGGTCAGTAGAGAGAATGCAGGTTTTAAGACCCCTCTGCATTGGCTGTCCTGAGCACTGTGGCTCTGTGACACTGTGGTACAGTGGTATAGATGGTGTTGTTGCTGCAAATGAGTTTGAAACTATGTGCTTGCTTCCTTAATTGCCTGATAATGGTTCCAGCTTCTCGCGGGACATGATCGCAGCATCGTCATCGCTCAATAATATCACATCCTTCTCTTTGTTTCCATCATCTTCATTTGATCTGTTTGCAGAGAAAAACAGGATATTGTGGGTTTTATAAAGCCCCTGAGCTAATCTAACACTATGGGAATGCCATTAGCTTTGCAGGTACTTGGACATGAACCAAAGTGCAAATTTGACATGTTGAACTGCTGATAGTACTAGATGAAGAGTGAAGGGATTCAGTAACTGCAGTCAGTATCTGTGGTTTGCAGAAACCTACAATTTCAACAGTTTACTTCTGGTGACTGGGCTGAATTATTGGTGTCGGTGCTGATGTTCTCTCTGTTCGGTCTGTTGGAGTTGGATAGCAGGTTCAGTGTGTTGTCGCAACTGAAAATCCAGTAAAGCTTCAATGTTTTTTCAACTGGTTATCCAGTCACTTTATGTGGATAGGGAGGGCTCAGGTAATATGTGAGGATAATCCTGTGAACCCATAAGGTACTGCTACTACCATTACACATGAAGTTTATACACACGGCTGGTGTGCATGGCAACCAAGGCTGCTGGATAGATAGAGAGAGAGAGAGAGAGAGAGAGAGAGAGAGAGAGAGAGAGAGAGAGAGAGAGAGAGAGAGAGAGAGAGAGAGAGAGAGAGAGAATTAGGTTAGCTCCATCTGAGCAGAGGCATCCACACAGAGAGGAGAGGAGACGAGAGAGAGAAAGGGGCGGCAGAGAGAAGGAGAGGGAGAGAGAGGCAGTGTATTACTCCTTACTCTCTGTCTCTTTGGTGTCAGTTGCTTTGGCGACTCAGCAGCAAGCAGCAAAGAGATGGAGCCTCCGAGATTCAGTACGTAACCATCTTTTACTACTAATACCTTTTGTTTGCTTTTGCCGTCTGAAGTGACTGAATTAGAAGGGGTTTTATTGGTGGTTATGGTTTTGCTGGTTTGCTGAGATTCTGTAGGTGTCATTGAAAGTTGGATTATCAGTGTGCTCCAGCTTTTATACGATGCATATGATTTTAGGAAGATCAAAGTCCATCTTAATAATTATGTTAATAAACAGAAAAACACTTTGTCGAGAAAATGGGCAAAGATTTAAGATATTAAAATCTCTGGTTTAGGCTTTAAATAAAAAAAAAACACTTTATTACATTAGTATATCTTAAAAAACGAATTAGATTACCTGTTGAATCACTCGTTCGGTCTCATCCATCATCATGCAGCGCTTCATTCTGTCTGTTTCCCCCGTTGTTGATGACAGCATGAGGTTGAGGAGGATGGCGTTCAATCTGCTTTTCTTTTTGGGTGTGTGAAGGTTTTTCCGCTGCTTGCAATGAGGGCTGTGTTTCTGCATCAGACATGGAGACCAGCCCTTCCAATTGTTTCTTTTACAACTTGAAAGAAAAGCATGACAAGCACGACTTTTATTCAGTCAAGAGCGGGGCCAAAAAAGTGTTGTGAGCACCTGCAGGCCGTCTTTCAGACGTTTGGCGTGAAGAATCCACAGCACCAAATAATGCACGTACATGATGTGCATGATGTGCATTTATGACTTCTCACAATTTCCATACAAATGAAACAATAGAAATAATACAAATTGAGAAAGCAGGAAAGTACACCTTACACACACCCTCAAACACCTGATTACACTCCATCTGTAGAAAACGTATGAAAAAAGCCCCTCCTGTACGAGGAGTGAGGGGTCTCCGTAAAGCTGTTCTTCACATGGGCTTTTTTACGTCTCGGCCGTTGTTCACCCTCAGAGTCCTGGAGAAGGGAGTCGTAGAAAGAACCGGAGAAACAGAATTAGGATCATCTGCAAGAACTTCACCTGAGCTTCTGTTATAAGCTGCGTGTGGTTTCACACACAGACACACACACACACACACACACACACACATACACACCGTGGCTGCGTCTGACCTCACTCTCTTTTTGCTGCATTGTGCACTACCCTTTACTTCACACTCTTTCCCGGCTCCTTCAGCGACAATCTTGACCGTCCAAAAAGTATCTGTACAGATATTCATGTCCCCCAGAATATCTCCTCAAAAAGGAATTGCAATAACTGACTTGTGTGATGATCTGGCTTCCACAGCGAGGTTTACCTTTAGTTTGCATGCATGCATGTCAGCATCCATATGGACTGTCATGAAATATGATTCTGGTTTATATGAACTGAATTATCTTCATTTGATGTATTATTTGGTTCACAGCCAGGCTGTACTTTGTGTTCAGCTCATTAGATGATTGATGGTGTGATGGTGATCATGGTGAACTGCTGAACGTCAGCGGGTCAACATTATGAGCCAGTTAGCATGCTAATACCCAAAGCATGCAATCTGAAATATATTATGATCTATCGAAATGCTATATTATATTTGATAGAATATGATGATAGAGTTTCAATCCCACCCCAATCCCCCCCCACACACACAGACACATTTCAAATTCAAATTCTGCCCACCCTCTATAAATGGCCCAATCTCACTGCTGTTTGTGATCGTGCTTTGTGAAATACGTATGTATTTCACATATTTGGCATTTTTTGTCTAAACAGACAGCCAGAGAGACAAGCACACACACACACACACACACACACACACACACACACACACACACACACACACACACACAGCAGACAGAGAGAGGGAGGGAGGGAGGGAGAGAGAAAACAGCAGAGGAGCAGAATGGCTTGCTGAGTGCCTGAGATGTGCTTCTGGTCTTCAGTCCACTCGGGCTACTTGCTCCTTTATAGACCGGTTTGGGTCGCACTCTGGCTCATTTTACGTCTCTTCTTTCATTCTGTGTGTTTTGGTGCGAGTAAGGTGTCGAGTGCCCAGATAGCTTCCTTGGTCGAGCAGCCACCCCATGAGGTCCCCTCGGTCTCCCCTATATCCAGTCCATCTCTCGCTAAGCCAATGCTAGTGCAACAATTGTTCTGTTGGTCCAATATTCCAAGATGGTTCCATGGCTGGCTCTGTAGTCCAAACGTACAAACAGCCTAAATTAGCTACTTTATTTGTCCCAGTTCTGGAACAATTGAAACGAGGTACAAACAAACAGCATGAGGCTTTAACCATAAAGTTGGCGGTTCGATCCCCGGCCTCTCCTGTCAGCATGTGGAAAGTCTCCTTGAGCGAGACGATGACCGCCAAATGCTCCCCAAAGAGACACGTATCCCCAGCTCCGACTTTTAACTGCTAGTACGTGGGTGTACACTGAGTGTCATTGTTAAAACTAAAGTGTGTTCCCACAGAGGGCAGAGCAATTCATTCATGGCTTCCTGACAGTGAAGGACAGAAGGAGACAGTTGTCACAGACACCGTTTAAGAGACAGATGACTGTCTCTTATCCTCTATGGAGAAGAGGGATTTGATTTCCAATGTTTAAAGTCAGCCATGTTTCAGACAGAAGTGTTTTCTTTTTCTTTTTACTCTCCTCATTTAAAGGTCACATTATTGTGTAGAAAATGTAATACTATAATCCCCATCGGGGCGCTCAGGAGACTGTTTCATAAGAGCAGAGGAAGGCGATGAAGTCCTCAGTGAATACTTCGTTGCTATTTGGTGGTGGGTGTGGTGAACGCTGACTGGTAAATATCACGTTGTTCTTATTGAACTCATTCGAGAAAACTTTTCCTAAAAAATAGACCCGACTTGTGAACTTGAGTACTTTGTGGATCAGTTTGAGAGCTTTTTCCTTCCTCTCTTCAGCATCTCAATCAGTGGTTCATATGAGGTTTTTCTGTGTGGGCAAGAGTCTTGGCGATACGATATGTATCGTCATTATAGAGGGCACGGATCAATATATTGCGATATATTGCAATACTGTAAGCAAGGCGATGCTTTATAATGTGATTTTTTAAATCACAATTTAGGAAAACTGGTTTTGTATAAAGAACATGGCACTAAAAAAGTCCGGCAGAACAGTAACTGCATTTTTCGTTATCACAGTCACTGTAATATCAACACCGTAGCACTTTTTGTGTAATCTGAGCCACAAATCTTTGCATATAAACTACTAATCGATGCAGTGTTTTTGAAAATTTATACAAAACATAATGTATATTAAAGTATATTTTTAATCATAGTAATAATAATGAATGAATATTGATTAATAATTTATTTTCACTTGGGACAAACATCCACCTGGACTCAAAGATGAACGTACTAAATGAAATCAGTTGTAGATTCAGAGTGACTGTATGGAGTGACGGGAAAAGCATCGCTGTTCAAATTCACTTTTAATACCCAGGTTCCAAAAAGAAGTCCTCCGCAGTTTAAAGAGTGCTGAATCAAAAGGAACGTGAACTAGGGAACAGAGTGTTGAATTATTACGGGACACATTTTTGGAAAGCTGCGACCTTTTCCCTCCAAGTTGCTCCGATACCTCTGTAGGAAAGTATGGGGGCAGAGGCGTAGATGAACAAAGCTGAACAAAGAAACAAATGCATTAATGGAGAAATGATAGAGGAGGATGAAGCTGTGGACGGATGAAAATCCAAATGAATGGTGGGACATGGTGGGTTAGGGTGGCCATATTACAGGCGCTCTGCTGTCAGAGGCGGGGTCGGGAAATGGGAGCATGTGTTGTTGTGGTGGTGATCACACCTCTGGGGGTCGCAAAAGAACAGTGACGCTAGCTCTAGCGCAGGATTTGTGAAATGACGACCACACAGGCAGGTACAGCAGCCTCGGCCTCACTCTGCAATAACGCCACCGATTCCCTGCTCGTCCACACTTGTCTTGTTTTTCTGTGAAATAGTCAATAGTTCTCTAAATGTTTTGTACAAAGTTCTCCACCAGGGTTTGAAAAAGCTTCCACCAAAAGATCACGAGACACATCTATATATAGAGTGGCGTTTTCAACCGGCAGGCTGGTCGCTCTCCTTTTGTGTTCAGTGGAAAACACTACAGGGCACGCAGGCCTGCGTCTTTTTGTTGGCTTGGAGGCGGAGGACATGTCTCACATGCAGGATATCAAAACCCATATATTGGTTTTGATATTTCTGGAAAGAGACAGTGCTGTTGAGCTTTGTAAATGTATTAGGACATAAGGACATGTGTATATGCAGCCTGTTGTCAGAACGATGAGCTACAGACACACCTCCTCATCAACTACCATTGAAGGCTTAAATAATGCATTCATTTATTGTAGCGGCTCCCGGAAAAGAGAACGATTTTTGGAGCTGTTGACATTTTGGGATGTAGATAACCAACCATTGTTTTGCAATATAAAACTGTTGATAGAAACAACTGTACAAAAAGCACAGGAAAGGTGTGTTGTGCCCTTTTAAACAGTTTCTTGTGAAATGTCACACGTCTCTTTGTCAGAACTGACGATGTAAAAGTCAGAAAGCTGTTGCCAATGAGAGCAATATCCAAAGACGTTAAATTTTTTTAGCGCATCCATTTCTGTTGCTATATCATATTAGTCTGATTTTTCTAACAATACACATATTTTGCCCCCAAACCACGTTTCCAGCTCAAACCTAGCCTGTATGTGTGTACTTGGAATTTAAAGGTCAATTCTGTCGCTCCTCCTCAACAAAATACAGAAGACTGACATATACTTCGCCTGCTGACCTCCCAACTGTGACAACGTCAAGTAAAAAGCAGAACACTGGCTGACAGGATTTTTTCCACCTCATGACTGATCTGTTTGTTGTTTTGTTGATCAATCAATAGAGCAATTGATGTGAAAAACATCAGAAAATAGCATTATGGCATTTCTTGCTCATCACAATCACCCGGAACACAAAGTGTCACCTTCACATTGATCGTTTAGTTCAACCAATGGTGTGTCAAGACGTGATTATTATCATAAGGAAAAGCCACAAGTCCTCACAGGTGAGAAGCTGGAACAATGAAATGAAATAAAAATGACTAAAATGGTCCATTAATTATCATGAAAATCATAATAACCAAAATAATGCAATAACAGTATAGATCGTCAGGAGAACAACTATGTAGATAAAGTGGCTTTCAGAAAGTTTACAGTGTTCTGGTCGGTAGGACAAACATGGACTATTGCTGCTCGGCTTGAGTTGAATGAGTTTGAGTTTGGATTTTAAAGGCCTCAACAGAATCAGACTGTGTGCTGACCGTAGAGAGAGTAACCTCTCTACGGTCTAGGAGGCCTAGGAGGCCTAGGAGGCCAACAACAGGAAAAGGCCCTTTGGCAGGCCGACTTCATTTTATATCTGGGGACAGACCAAAGTCAGAGCAAAGGATGGAACATAGGGTTTAGGAAATCAGAGAGGGAGGAATGGTTCATATTTAGTCTTTATGGACTGAACAAGAGACAGGGTTGATTCAAACGTATAGGTTCCTGTCTGCCTTTGGGAAAGTTGTCTAGAATTACTGGTCAAACGGTTATCTATGTCGATCAGCGTCAATGACCAGTCTGTGAGTTGTTTCAGAATTAAAGAGCAAGAAACTACTTGACATCCAGGCTTTGATAGCAGACCAGCAGGATTCTAAGTTAATAGTGTGGGAATGATCATATAGGCACATATAGCCAAGTGTCATTTGGCCAAGAGGTGAAATATAAAGAGAAAAAAGCAAAGGGCCAAGATTAGAGCCCTGAGCTATTCCAGAATTCACAAAGGAAAATATTGATGTAGGATTTGTTATGTGAAACACACTGTTTTCTTTCCGATTTTAACCATGCAAGAGCCAGACCAGGGACTGAGCCACCAGTTGTTGAGACACCATTCTACACAGTACTTTGGAAAAGAGAGGAAGGTTAGTGACCGGTCGCTAACTATCTAGAGGTTTGGTTTCTTAAGTTGAGCTTTAACCACAGCAGCCTCAAAGGGACAATGCCAGTCATAAAACACAAGTCAACATTCAGCATTGGAGGTCCAAGAGATCTATAAAAGGTTTAGTTGGTATTTTTCATATAATAGACATATGAAAATACTAATGCTGATTTTACAGAAGAAACTGGAGACAAGAACATTCTTTGTATCTGATGTCATCTGTAGAGCTGCATTGAGCTTTTGCGTATGTTTGGCTCCAGTGTCAAAGAGAAATCTTGGCTTGTGTTTATTGCGACTGGTATTCTCACTGTACAGCATCTTTTATGCTTTGTTGGTTTTGTTTGGTGCAAAGCCTCCTCGCAGCAGCAGAGAACACATAAACGTCTTTCTATCGGCGGTCTCACTGCGCAGTGAGCTGAAACTGTTTCCGGTCATTTGATGCGCTCATGATAACCTGCTCATTTTGCTATAGCAGTAAAATGCGAGCTCACAGTGGAGCAAAGCAGCCCTGTGGTTTGATGAGGGGACACAACACTAATCTTCATCCCTCCGCGACCTTCTGCTGAGCGATGTATTACTGAATGTGGTTTGATTTGGCCGGTGCAACATTCCTCTTTTGGCAGCAGCCACTGTTCCCACAGCCAGCCTCCACACTGACTCTTGAGGGAAGTTAGTAAATAGAGATGGAAGTTGTATCTGCTGGCTGAGAGATAGAAGACATTATAAGCTTCTGCTGTTGACACACCAACACAAAGCTGCGCTTCCTACAACAAACTCAGACAGCTCGCTCAGCCTCCGAGACAAGCTTTCCAAGCATTTAAAAGATCCTTAAATGAGGAAGAAATTCTGTTCGAAGCAGACGAAGACAAATGGACTGTGCAACATTGGGATGTATGGGAAATAAATGGCAAATTTTTTCTAACAGCTAGAGGGTGAGCTGCCACATGGTTTGTGACTGGAGGGATGGCTGCAGGGTGTTTGTGGAGGCTCGACCTGCGCGTCTGAAAGAAGGCAAAAAGAGAAACTCCATCGGTCTCTCTCCGCTCCCTCCAGAGAGTTTAGAGAGCCGCCTGTGATGCTTCAGGTGGGGACATTATGGGATCATTTTCTCTCCCTCTTATGCATAAGACAGTAGAGGAAAATGCTAAGCAGGCCAACAGTTGCTACGCTCAGGCACTGCCTTCATTTTTCTCTCAGCTTTAAGATTCTAACAAAGGGTTATAACAATATATCCAAGGTTTGGTAACATTAGCCACCATAGGATATTGGTCATAAAGCAGCAAAAATACCCACAACATAGCCAAGACTGAGTTGGGTAAGACTGTATCTTACTGTTTGTGAATCAAACGTAGGAGTCCCGTCGTCAGTTCTGGTCCCCCTTGTTCGTATAGTCATGGATCTGTATCAGTAGGAATCCACTATAAGATTAATGTTGTTGCATATTTTCTGGAGAGCTAATGGTTCACATTTGGGCCCCGCCCCCTGTTGTTACCAATAATGATAAATAAAAGCGGAATGCTGAGAACACATCTCCCAGCTCCCACCAGACTACTGTCATTGCTGAAGTTCATCCGCTGTGGGAGGCTCTGTTGTGCTCGATGTGTCAGGGAAAGAGACAAACACGGTGACAACTGTGAATACCCAGGGGCAGTGAAGCGATCAGAGACAGAGCAGAGGCACGGGCAGGGAGGGGAGTCGGGTTTGAGCGTGCACTATACATGTCACAAGACTGGCCAATCAGTGTCACACGTGTCACCTCATTCTGACCGATAATGCTCCTGTGTGTGCGACATTTTACATTACATTACATTACATTTCATTTAGCTGACGCTTTTATCCAAAGCGACTTACATGCTATACAGTAGACCGTAGACACAGCAACGGTGAGCAATGAGGGTTAAGTGTCTTGCTCAAGGACACAACGACGCAGACTGCCGGAGCCGGGGATCGAACCACCGACCTTCTGATTGAAAGACCGACTTGCTAACCACTGAGCCACAGTCGCCTCCTGCGTTGACATCAAATGTGACAACGCAGCGCCGAGGTGCATCCTTCCCCCAATTTTCATCAAAATGCAGTGGTGTCACCTCAGCAGACTGAGCTAGGGTGTGTTCATGCCTATAGCTCGTTCCCATTTCAAAAGCTGGGGGCTTTCTGCAAAAGCTTGTTCTGTAAAACAATGTGCAGGATTCACAATAATAGTGTACAAAAGCCCAAAATGGCGTTTGCCAAAATAGAAACCTTTCATGTAAATCCTGCCATTTCCTTTTTATGAATCCCAAAACTTGAAAATGTGCACATGTGGATCAGCATCAGGTCCCGCCCTCTCACATTCAGCCTTGAATGGAGAAAGCAAAGCACCTTGTGACTGTCGATGCATAGAGAAATCAGCCTTGATCAGTGGTTCTTTAGGAGGACCTAGCAAATGAAGTTTTGAGTGTAGTGCGATTCAAGTTAGATACACACACACACACACACACACACACACACACATAGGGGAGAGACAACACAATGGACAACAGTCAGAGAAAAAGAACTTTGAGTACATGTTTATTCTTCCCGTTATTGCAAGCGGCTGGTTGAAGTGTCACTTTGAAACAAAGGACAACACTTTTCATTCCCACTCAAATCTAAACTAAGGAAACAAGAGGAAACAAACGATCTCCTTACATGGCAAGGTAAAGACATTTTGTTGTTCCGGACGTTTGCTTGCAGAACCTTTCTCTCACTGGACCTCTGTGTATTGACCTGAATACCTTCAGTCTACTGTCACAACGGACTCTTATGTGTTATACGAGCGTGCCATGTCTGGAGGTTTCGTGGGTCATGAGGTCCTAACTTTCCTTGTATTACATACTGTGCAACTTAATAATTTATTCAGTGTATTTTAGAAAAGGTTAATAGGCTCATACATTATTTAGTTATCGTCACCTTGATGTTTCTAAAGAAATTAAATTCATAAACTGAAAACATAGATGAACATTTTTTTCTCCCAGCAAAATGCCTGTTAAACAAAGTGCCCTGAAAAAAAACTGAAGTTAGAAAAAACGAGCAGTTGGATGATTTGGTTAAAAATACACGGTAATGAGCTTATTAAGTCTTAATGAAAAACAAAAATCCCTTCGCCAAGCCTGTTAATGGGTTTTTTCGCAGTCCTTTTTTCTCCATCTCTGCTCCCTAATTGCAAACTTTCGATACGTGACCTGCGGCGTGTGCAATGATCCAGACATCACTGCAAATTGACGAGACTGAATTCAGAGACAGGGCCAGGTCCACACTCCGCGTCACAGCCGTAATTGCCGGGGGCCCCGGCAGGGCGGTGGCCCTGCTGGAGTTTTTATTAGGGAGCAGGCAGCCTCCTGCACCGACATCACCTCCACCCTCGCCCCCCTACTGCCCGAGCGAATGCCTAAGATCCACAATGACTTCAAGCAGAGATGTGCCACACTACGTAGAAGTCTGGCTCTCCCCAGGCGACGAGGAGGAAGACTTAATTGGGAAGTCTGTCTCTTCGAGCAGAGTCCAGGACGCGTAGCGTTGATTCACTGCCGACGAACCAAAGGTTTCTTCACATGAAGTGACCCCCACACTGTTATGTAAGGGCATTGGTGCATTATCTAACTGCTTAACTCTGCAGCTGTGCACCGTCACTGCAGACCAATGTTTTATAGCTGTACGCCATCAAACTGCCTCACAGTCACAGAGAACCTAACAAGACCAGGATGCTTGGTCAAGGATCAAAGTGTTGGTGGTGTTTGTGGTGCTGGATGAAATGACAGGGGGCGGGGCCGCAGCTAGGAGATCCAAAAAGGAGCTGTGGGCCCCCGTTTTGTCCCAGAATCCAACCAGTAATTTGACTGGAATTCTAGTCTGGTCCAGGTTTCCCTGGATCAGACTGATCAAACACAAATGTGGACACATGCACCATGTGAGCATAACATAAATAGTAAAGGTATTGACACAGGAGACAAATTATTAGATACAGTATAAATATTATTGACCTCAATATTTGATTTTATATTTGATAATATAAATAGTGCTCATCAAGCCAATTATTTGTCTAATGGCCACTGAATGCTGGCTATATGCCAGTCTGTATTCAATTT
This sequence comes from Cottus gobio, assembly GCA_023566465.1. Lineage (NCBI taxonomy): Eukaryota > Metazoa > Chordata > Actinopteri > Perciformes > Cottidae > Cottus > Cottus gobio. Next base: position 28,988,026 of record CM042215.1, on the reverse strand, counting down.
AAAATTGCGTTATTTGAATAACTTCAGCATGGGGGCAGAATAATTCCTCTTAAAGTTATAATGTGAGCACGTTAGCAAACAATCGTGTGCTGTCTGCTGTTTGCTGCAGTGGATTCTTCAGAGCTTCATCCCACTCACTCTGCCTTCCATCATTCTTACCTCAAGGTTCTGTGAGAAACCTTTTACGGTTATGAAACAGTCTCAATGTAATACTGCGTCGGACTCCTTGCAAAATCTGATCAAACCATGCAAGTTCACCACCAACTCCTTCAGCTCACAGTCCAGCGGGGCTCCAGCAGCGCCCAGTCCACCTGCCAACAGACCCAGGTTCAGCTTTGCTATCGCCTTCAACCATTACATTACATTATATTACATTTCATTTAGCTGACGCTTTTATCCAAAGCGACTTACAATAAGTGCATTCCACCATGAGTACAAACAAGAATCAGAGGGTTAGGGTGAGCACGAGTTGGGGTGTAAAGTTTTACCATGTCCTGGATGTAGACTGGACCAGATCTGTTCGTAGCACGGTACGTCAGTACCAATGTTTTGAAGCGGATGCGGGCGGCCACCGGTAACCAGTGAAGGTCGCGGAGGAGCGGAGTAGTGTGGGTGAATTTCGGGAGGTTAAAGACCAGTCGAGCTGCTGCATTCTGGATGAGCTGCAAAGGTCGGATGGCACCAGCAGGTAGACCCGCCAGGAGGGAGTTACAGTAGTCTAGGCGCGAGATGACCAGAGCCTGGACGAGAACCTGTGCCGCCTTCTGGGTGAGAAGTGGACGTATTCTCCTGATGTTGTGCAGCATGAATCTACAGGAACGAGTTGTTGCGGTAATGTTGGCAGTCAGGGAGAGTTGACTGTCCAGGGTCACACCGAGGTTCCTGGCAGCAGTCAGGACTGGGAGGTAGATAGCTCCACCCCCGACAGCACTGTCTCATCATCCCGCCGCCGTTCCCCAATGGGAGCCAACACAGACACCACGCTGCTGGAGGCCCAGGCCGTCTTGCTGGGCCCGCTGAGGGAAGGGAGCACCTGAACCGGGACTGAGCGGGGCAGACTGCTGCAGTAAAATGAGAGGTTTTCTCAAGGGCGTCTTGGTGCTCAGAATCCATTACGCTTTTGTCCACAGGGACCTCCAAAATCAACGGAAATGAAACAGAGCTCAGACATGGGAGCCGGGCCATCTCCACCCGCTGATACTGAACCAGGAAAAGGGAGGAGCCGCGGTAGTGGTAGAAAATGTCACCATGCCCTTTGAGAACAGCAAAAAGAAATAAAAAAGTAGGCCGAGAGAGCAGTCCTGCTCTTTATAGATACGGGGGAGACAAAAACACTAGTGATAGTGATGTGCATGGAAGTAATACATAAATTAAGAGCTGAATTTTGTCTTTGACCGTTGTCAGGCATGTTTTATTCACAGTATGTACACAATGTGCTTTACATGAAGATTAGGACAAAATCATTGTGATAAAACAAGCACAAGAAGGGGAAAGAAGAAATATCCTTATAATCCTAATAAAGATAAACCATTCAACCAGGAAGATTTACACATGTATTATTCAAAGCATTGTTTCCATTTGAAACAGTTATATTCAGTTACAAATAATGTATTCCACACTAATGAAAGAAGAAACTTTTTTTTATCACACATAAAAGAAAGGAGCAAATTGGTCTCGGGGAGGCTGATTCAGCACTTCAGGGCATTCCTCAATGTTATTCTATAACAAAGCCTGGAGTTTGTGTTTACTGTTACAATCCTTACCAGGTTCTGGAGCCAGGACATTTAAAGTTTGTCATGCTGCGATAGGACGAGCATAAACCACCACAGCAGTCGCTAAGCCCTTCTTTTTATTCCAAAAGGGTCTGAACCCAAAGCAATTGCTTTGTTTTGCTTTATTTCATCCATCGGCCTTTGGAGTTCCATTTAACTGATTCAGTTTCGGGCTCCTGCTGGCCCACTGTTACACTGCCACGGCTTACTGGGACACTTTATAGTAATAATGTCATTAATAACACCTGTGCTTTTCCAACTATGACAAGTCACAATGTCTTTCATTAGTCACCAGGTTCATGGGGTTTGGGTTTGGCTTTAGGATTGTCCTTGACCAAATACATTTTTAGTCGATTTACACTCATACTATTTTGAGGACCAATTATTTAGTTGAGTTCGTTGATTTTAGTTTCACCATAAGAATAGCACAAAAGAACCACTTTAAATCTTGGATAATAATCCAACATGAACAACCGTGACAACCAGTGACAACCAGTCAAGACTGTTAAATTCTGTTAAAGGGCAATTGTCGATTGCCTTAATTGACCAATAAGTCCCGCCCTTGAATGCAGACTGGTCAATCATTGCATATAATCAGCCAGCTCTGACCAGGGTCAAACAACTCTCTGGCTCTGCTCCATAGACTCTCATGCATTGGTTTCAGATTGTCTTCATTTTCCGGCCGGCATGGTAGCTCTGACAGCTAGACATAGTAGTAACAGGGGGCGGGACTTTGCTAAGGGTCAATTGAATGGTCAACAGAAGGATAGTATATCTGTCTTCACTGCATAACAGGGGGCGTCGCTTCGGTGCCGGGGCGATGCAACGCTTAGCTACAGCACCCCTACTCATTGTGCCTTTACCATTAGACGCTAGTTAGTTTGACATATGAGATATTCATAAAACCATTTAATGGAACATTCATTTAGTCGTATTTCACAAGTCAGCATTATGATCAACAATATTACTATGCCTATGAAAAGTGTTATTGACTGTCCAGCGCATTAACAATGTCAAAACACGGACAACTCTTTGAAGATTATATTTGAGCTTAATGTTGTCTCTTAATTTTTTCCCATCATGCAAAGCAAGACTGTCCATAATTGACATTTTTTCACTTCCTTGCTTCACTTAGAAGGAAAGTAAGTGGTGAGACAAGTACTGTAAATACATTTCTCTTTATTTGAACCGCTCGCTGTTCCAGACTGATCATATGGGTCAGTAATTATAATAATTGTAGAGGAGATCCTGTTTTTCATCTTGAAAAGTGTCTTTCTGTCTGTGCTAGGATTGTTTCTTTACCTTTTTTTCATTTGTTTGGCTTTCGATTCCTCTTTCTTCTGCCCTGAGGACCTGTAACTAATCCAGCTGACAGGTTGGAGAAAGTAGAAATGCAGAGCATATCCTCCTGAAGCCATATATATTAAGGCTGTCTGGCTTCAGAAACAAGGTCTTGACACTGCAATCACTGTAACCAAACCTGTAAACAAGCCATCTAACTGATATAAGGAAAAGGATTCTTACATTTTCACAATTATGAATGCTGTGTTGGGGAAGTCAAACTTTGTGTGTAAGTTATTTGTACTCCGTACCATGTAGCCATGTTGTTGGGTTAACGTTTGCTCGCAGGTGAGGATCTAAATCCTTTAATACTGAAATTCTTCATTCAACACTTGGCCTCTTGTAGCTGTTGTCTTAATCCATCATTAAAAGGAGTTGAGGAAGAGCTAAAAATAGAGTGCCTGGGAGGAAATTCATAGTTGTTTTAGTTGGCGTTGTGTTATTTAGCAAAATGTGCAATATTGCTTCCTGAAAGAGACTATGCATTTTTAGTGCTCTTTGATGTATAATCATATTTTATGGAAGCAAATAAGAGTCATAGGTATTTGGATTCTAACAGCCACTGATTACTGAAAACCACCCAATTCATAGCATTGACATTTTTTACTTGAAAACTATTAATTGATTTGGTCTCACCTCCCCCCTTTGAGAATGACGGTGTTGTAATTGATGTATATAGATAAATACTTTCGTGAAATGATAAGTTAATTGTTCGTCATAGGAAGAATCTTGCTATTTTTTGGATCTGAATTTGTAATATATCCAAATTAAGCTATTCAAATTGCAAATAATGAATTCAATATTGTTGTTTCCCAGAGGGGAATTGGGAACAGATGCATTCAAGTACATGCTTTTCTTAGTCAGATTTACTGCAGCCCTCGTCCCGTCTCAGCAGAATAATTTGCCTCATCTTTACAGGTCTTTGGACCGCTATGGAAACGCAGACCACAATGGCAGAAGGAACCTTTGAGTTCTTTAAGAAGTAGTCCCCAAACTATAATGACACACGCAGAGCTTCTTGGAGGAAACGTGGCTCAAGTCTATGATCCGTGTTCAAAACAGATATAGGTCAATAGGGAGCCACTTTCTGACTTATCTTTGCCCATTTTAGGAATTACTAAAATCCATTCTTGTCTCCCGGACAACAGAGTCTCTCCATCTCCCTTAAAATAGTTCCTTGAGTATTTTGTCTCTGTAAAGGTTTTCTACCATTCCGATGGGTAGCCATCGGCCGCTAGCATTTCATTTGCTTTCAATCTTGATGAAGCCTTGTTTATTTCTTCTTCTGTGGTCTCCTGGACTATTATTTTATTCTGCTCGGTTAAATCTAAAGATGTTTAAAACATCGGCGAGTCAACTGCCTGGGGTTGACAGTATAACTTTGTTAGTTTGTTTCAAAGTGATTTTATATATATCTTGCTATTTGTGATCGTCTTATTGGGAGATCTTTGGCTTTGGAATCTCTCAGCCTGTTAACTTTTTTAAATTTAGGGCCTCGCAAAAACTTTGATGAATTGGTTCAACTGTCTTTAGTTTCCATGTAGGTCATATAGAGTTTGTTTTGTATCTAGGATCTGATTTAAGAGGTAGATTCCATTCTGTTTAATCTGGAAAGATTCTCACTTTTCTGGGCTGACCACATAGGAATAATACGTATAATCTTTAAAGCTAACGTAGTCTCCACAAAGTTCCCCATTTGGTTTTGGTCCAAAGGGGACCGGTTGTACACCGAGGGATGGACAGCCCAGTTTAAATAAACGTTTCTAGGAGTTAGGCAGTCTGTTGTCTCCCTTACCACCACAATTCCAAGGATGCGTATGCCACTGTGTGAACACTCCTCTTTAGTAGCCCAATAGTTTCTGTAGATTATTCTTTCACACTCTAACAAACCGCCTTTATCTCAGCTCATCTTGTTTGCTAGTGCCGACACCAATGTCCTCAAGAAATCAAGGAACATTTTATTGTCATTATGCAACACAGGGATGCACAACTAATGCAGTTGTAGCCCATCTGTAACACAACAAACACATGACAAACAAAATGAAACAAAGACAGTAGTACATTCCTGGAGAGCATTCTTCTGCTTTCTTTTGTTTCCCTTTTGAAACGTGGTTCAAACCGCCTGGCAGCCTCTGACTTGTTCTTGTGCACCAAGCTGAAAGTCGAGGGCTATACTTTAAATCTCCAAACATGATATTATATAGTGCCGTATCACCCAAAGCGTCATCTTATGCTTGACAGGAGCGCAGAACATGCAAACTGTCGATGTGTCTCGGTACACCAGTGGCAGATCGGAGCATTAAATCTGGCTCATGCAGACCATCCTCTCAGCTTTATAGCTATTTGTGATTTATGTGTTGTTGTTTTTTGCTTTAATTCTCCAGGAGAAAAAAATAATTAGTCCCTCTGCTCTGCAAAGCAAATAGTGGTGGCTTTTATAACAAGAACCCTGCATGCTGCAAACAAACCACATTCTCACTTGCGATCACTTCATCAGATAGTCAGTTGGGGCCGTATTTCTACACAATAGCACTGTATTGTAATGTTGTGCAAATCAATCTACTCGTGCTACATCAATCCGGGTCCACCTTGGACTCATTCCTTGTAAAGGAAGTAAACCATGCAGTCCAATTACACACCGAATCCATTTTTATCATGGCTGACCGTGTCAACACTACTGCAACTACACATCTTTTGATGCCAATATGTTCCATATATAACCTGGTTAGAGAGTAATTAAATGCACACCACACACAGGGAATTACATACGAGACTCATTTATCACGGCTTGTCTCAGAGTCTTTTCTTGTCTCAGAACAAGGTAACAGTGTTCAACACAGCACCTTAGGGACCGTAACTCTGTTTTGAGGACACAGGATCTAAATGTTCTTCATGGGCCAGCGTTGCACATGTGTCCACATGTGTTTGTGTATGATTTTAAATATTGTTGCTTTGGCTGCTTGCGGCCTGATTTTCCCCAACAGAGAAGAAAAGAGAAAAGGCTCCTTTCTCTTTCTGTCTGTCACACACAAAGAACAATAATGAAAAATACTACTTCTGAGCACTGCTGTCACTTCTTTCAACTGCGCTGTCCAACACATTAGACTGAGCTATGAATGAGCCTGACCCAGGGCTTTGATTTCAAAATATTTGAGAGGTATTCAGCTACCTTATATTACCTAATATAATGATTTAATAAAAAGTGCACAATCAAAAGTCATCAGGCAATTCAAAGTCCTTGAACGTACAAATATCGGGAGCCTACTTGAACAAAAGACCACTTCTGATTGGAGGCTGGCTGTTCCCACATCTCAGAAATAAATTGCGTGAAACGGAGCATGAGGCCAAACAAAAATAGTTGAAAATATTAACACGTGCAAGTAATGTGACACGTATTTAGCCTTCGTCTTCTGAAAGTCTGTCAGGAGTGTGCACTGGTGAGGAGCTGTCAAGGGGCCGATCCAGCACCTTGGAGAGCTCACAGCCCTGACTGTAGTACTGCTGTCAAACTGCAGTGAGGAAACATGAATAAAGCCCTCTGTATGATGTGGAATGACATTCATATTTTTTATTTACCAAAATGGTTTTTGGTGGGTTTTATTTTCCATCTGATAACAATTATGACATCCTGTCTATATGGGGGAGCCATACCACACCAGACATTGGCGACTAGAAAAGCATAAATGATCTTCTGATCTCATATTTGACTGAATATTGGTGGATAATGCTCATCAGTAAAAATGTATTTCACACTGTTATAGTTAACGTGAATCTGTGTCATTAATCCACAGTTCACCGTGAGGGGGATCCGTACAGGTCCCATCCTCCTATCCCCCAACTTTGTATTTTAGGCAGCATATCACTATTACATCAACAGGTTGGTTGACCTGCTGTTGCAATAGCTTACTATACCGCTTGATAAATACCTCATTGGCCAATTTAAAGAGTATTCAGAGTTAAAAGACTTTCTTAAATGCCCATATATTTTTAAAAGAATTGTCACAAGTAATCACTGGAGACACATGTTAATGCTGCTTGTACTGAAAACTAGCATAGCCTTCAAATACAGTGCAGCAAAGACTTCCACCCACATTTACACTCCTAAAGTATTAAAATAATTGGCAGTCGGTGTAACAACATACAGCGTGTTGCATTGTGAGTCAGTCACTCAGAGATCTCTCGTACTATATCTGGCAATTTCTCATGCAGTGTTTACAGATTCTCACCACTAATTCAGTGGGTTATTTTTGTGCTTTTTCTTCAGCGTTGATCTCTTTTATCGGCTGCTACAAGGTGTGGGTGAGAAAGAATGCAAGGTGACAGGAGAGGATGCAAGAGATGCAAAAGCTAGGAAGTTGACAGAAGAAAAGAGTGAGAGGATGAAGATGACAAAGTCAGGTCCACCCTTTAAGGGGGAGAGGAGGAAAAAAAGGGAAAGAGGTGGGAAGAAGACAGAAGAAGTCAGACATATTTTACAGGGATTCTGAGCCAAATGGGCTGGCTCATCAAAATGTAATGAGGAACTGTCAGACGTGTGTGTGTGTGTGTGTGTGTGTGTGTATGTGTGCGCGCTCATGTCTACACGCGCATGGTGGTGGGGGTCAACATGAATAATACAGCTTGATCCGGCCGAGCTCTTCATTAGGTTAAGGCGCACCATGAAGTAGGCCCTTAGCTCAGGACAGCCTCAGACAGACAGACAGACTCTATGTGATTAGAAAGTGAGACCTTCACATCATGCACAGCGACAGTTAGAAAAAGAGGTCAGAGAAAGTTAGAGGGAGAGAAAAATGATAGATCTTCTGTGTGTGTGTGTGTGTGTGTGTGTGTGTGTGTGTGTGTGTGTGTGTGTGTGTGTGTGAGAGAGAGAGAGAGTGTGTAGTTTCTTCCCAGGGTCAGCATATACACTTTGTCTCATCTGCTTTCACACCTCTTTTCGCTGGTAGAAGTATGAAGCTGGAGCAGCTCACAGATGAAATTCGCAATCCTTAAATCTTTATACTATAATGGCAAAAATCTCCTCAAAAAGTTAAAGGAATAGGAATTTCCTGAATTCTTGCAAGGTTAATCTCAAAACCCAATGAGACAAAGACAAGTCTGTCTCACACCACTCACAAACCTAGTTATAGTCATAACCCTCCAGATGAAACAGTTCTGAATCAAAACGCCCACAAACCTGAGACCCAAGATGTCCACTTTAAAATGTTCATAAGTCACACTGAGAGACGATCACAAGTCAAAAGCGAAGAAACCTGGGCTAATCCAATGATTAGGACCTGAGGCCGGACCACAAACTACAGCCCTGATGTGCAGTTAGCGGATGTCAGTCTGTTGTAGTGTGATGTGCTAGCTCAGCTGGCAACATGCAGCCATGCCCCACATTTGAAAAGCCTCATGGGATATTACTTTCCATGCTCTTTCACATTACAGCTTGCTCAAATTGGCAAGCCGGCACTAATCGTGGACAACAATGCTCCTCATTACAAACACTATGAAGTATGCACACGTTGTTCTACATGTGCATAATGAACCAACACCCCTTAAAGATGAAACAGGTGACTTTGAGCTATTTACGTAACACACATAATAAGTCAGATGATGGGTTATTGTTTTTTTTAAATGTAATCCCATTCACAATTTAACAAGACATGATGTTGTAGCAGCAGCTGAGTCTCTGACAGTTGCATTGATTGAATCATCCTGCCTCTGAAATGACTCTTCACTTCTCCGTTTCCTCTCAGTGGTTTGTCTTGTTCGGGCTCCGAGGCTCATGGGTTCACTCGGAACAAACCCGGGGGACAGATTGCAGTCCATTAAGCTAGCAATGAAAAATAAGTGTGTCTCTGTGTTTGAGCCCTGACATCCTCATTGTAATACGGGTTCGTTGCCCGGAGAAACCAGCCGTCACACAGGTAGGGATCTTTTCCAAAATGCTCTTTATTTTCTTTCGTGCTCGCTCGCTCGCCGCCGTCGCACACCTCCGTCGTCAGCGCTCGCTCGCTTCCGTCCCCCGGCTGTCGTCACTTCCGGGTATTTATGGGGACGCCGACACCCACACACACACACACACACATACACTCGCTTGTTAGCCCCAGGTGTGGCTCATTCGCCATCATTCCCCACACCTGTTCCCTGAGCCGCCCCTCTCTCTTCCTCTCGTGCAGCCGCGCTAACCACGCCCCTGCCCCACATACCCCCACCGCCCGCTTTAGGCCGGGGTGCCACCGGCCTAGCCAACTCCCCCCCTTCCCCCCCTTGGGGCCGGGACAGGAAGTCAGCCACAGCCATCTGCGACCCCGGCCTATGGACCACCGTGAAATGGAAAGGCTGCAAGGCCAGATACCACCGGGTGATCCGGGCGTTGGCATCCTTCATGCGGTGGAGCCATTGGAGCGGGGCGTGGTCCGAACAGAGGGTGAACTGGCGCCCCAGGAGGTAATAGCGCAGGGAGTCGACCGCCCACCGGATGGCCAGGCACTCCTTCTCTATGGTGCTGTAGCGCCCCTCCCTGTCGGACAGCTTCCGGCTGATGTACACCACTGGCCGGTCGACCCCCTCCACCTCCTGGGACAAAACGGCCCCCAGCCCTCTGTTCGACGCGTCAGTCTGCAAAACAAAAGGGAGAGAGAAGTTAGGGGTGTATAGCAGCGGCTCCCCGCAGAGGGCCTGTTTCACCGCCTCAAACGCCCACTGGCACTGCTCCGTCCACTGGACCGGATCTGAAGCACCTTTCCGGGTGAGGTCGGTCAAGGGGCTGGTCAGCTCCGCGAAGGCGGGGATAAACCGCCGGTAGTAGCCCGCCAGCCCCAAGAACTGCCTCACCTCCTTTTTGGACTTGGGCGGCGGGCAGGCGGCGATGGCCGCCGTTTTATCCACCTGGGGACGCACCTGCCCTCCGCCCAAGTGGTACCCCAGATACCGTACCTCCCTCCGTCCAATCGCACACTTCCCCGGGTTGGCGGTGAGTCCGGCCTCCTTCAGGGACTCGAGTACCGCGCCCACCCGCCGCACATGCTCCGCCCACGTGTCACTGTGGATGATGACATCATCCAGGTAGGCGGCCGCATAGGCAGCGTGCGGACGCAGCACCCGGTCCATGAGACGCTGGAAGGTGGCCGGAGCCCCGAACAACCCGAAGGGAAGCATGTTAAACTGGAACAAACCGTACGGAGTGGAGAAGGCCGTTTTTTCCTTGGCCTCTGGCGACAGGGGAATCTGCCAGTAGCCCTTGGTTAAATCCAGTGTGGAAAAGAATCGTGCAGTGCCCAGTCGGTCCAGGAGCTCGTCGACCCGGGGCATCGGATACGCGTCAAACCGTGATACCTCATTCACCCGGCGGTAGTCCACACAGAACCGTATAGACCCATCCTTCTTGACGACAAGAACGATGGGACTACACCAGGCGCTGTTGGACTCTTCTATTACTCCCAGCTCCAGCATGGCCTTCAATTCTCGCTGGACCACCTTCTTTTTGTGTTCCGGGAGCCTATAGGGGCGGGTCCGCACTGTCACCCCCGGGGGTGTCTCAATATCGTGCACTATGAGGCTGGTGCGACCGGGCCGGGGCGAGAACACGGCCGCAAAACGCGCCTGTAGTTCGGCAACGTCTGCTTGCTGGGCCGCGGAGAGGCGGGCTTCAACATGGAGCGAGGCTGGACTGGCCGATTTTGGAGCCTCGGGCCCCAGCTCCTCCCTCTCCGGGACTGCGGACACCAGCGAAACAGACTCCGCCTCCCTCCACGCTTTAAGGAGGTTCAGGTGGTATATCTGTGTGCTCCCGCCCCTGTCCGACCGCACAACCTCATAGTCGACCTCCCCGACCTGCCGTGTGACCACGAAGGGCCCTTGCCACTTGGCCAGGAGTTTCGAGCTGGAAGAAGGGAGCAATACAAGTACCTTGTCTCCCGGTGCGAATCGTCTCAGCCTGGCCCCTCTGTCGTACAGGCGTTTCTGACGCTCCTGGGCCTGGCGCAAATTCTCGCGTGAAAGCCGACCCGAGGCGTGAAGCTTTGCGCGCAGGTCCAGGATGTACTGCACCTCGTTCTGGCTGGTGCTCGGCCCCTCCTCCCAGCTTTCTTTAATGAGGTCGAGCACCCCCCGTGGCGTCCTGCCGAACATCATCTCAAAAGGGGAAAACCCCGTGGAGGCCTGGGGTGCCTCCCGCACTGCAAACAGAAGAGCGTCAAGCCATTTATCCCAATTACGTTCATCATCGCTAACGAATTTACGGATCATGGTTTTCAAAGTCTTATTGAACCGCTCCACCAGCCCGTCGGTCTGGGGGTGGTAGACGCTGGTCCGAATCGACTCGATCCCCAACAGCCCGTAAAGCCCTCTCAGTGTGCGCGACATGAACGAGGTGCCCTGGTCGGTCAGGATCTCTTTCGGGACCCCGACGCGGGAGATGACCTGAAACAGCGCCTGCGCAACACTCTTTGCCGAGATGTTGCGCAACGGCACCGCCTCCGGGTATCGCGTTGCATAGTCCACCAGGACCAACACAAAGCGATAGCCGCGGGCGCTCCGGTGAAATGGCCCGATGAGGTCCATGCCGATACGGTCAAATGGCACCTCCATCAATGGTAGAGGGTGCAATGGCGCCCTCGGAATGGCCGGGGGATTTACCAATTGACACTCCGGGCAGGAGGCGCACCATCGGCGCACGTCCGCCCGGATGCCCGGCCAATAAAATCGGGTCATTATCCGGTGCAGTGTTTTGTCAGTACCCATGTGTCCAGCCATCGGGTTATAATGAGCCGCCTGGAAAACTATTTCCCGACGGCTCCTCGGCACCAGCAACTGGGTGTCTTCTTGCCCGGTCCGGGTGTCACGACTCACCCGGTACAACCGGTCTCTGATTAATGAAAAATGCGGATATGTCTGCGCCGCGGCGGGGCGCACCACTTGACCATCAACCTTGCTCACTTGGTCCAGGGCCGACCGCAGAGTCTCATCCCGAGACTGCTCCAGTGGAAAATCTTCCATGGCGTGAAACTCGGGCACCGGCGGAGTCTCCCTTGGAGGCTCGGCCGGTTCCCCCGCCCCGGACGCAGCGTCGGGAGGACCCGCGTCGGGAGGACCCGCGTCCCCGCTGAGCACCGCACACATATCCCACGGCCCTGGCTGTCGTGCCCGCACCCCCGCGGCCTCCCCCATTAACCTGTCAAACCCCGGCCAACGCGGTATGTCGCTCCCGGACCGGGGGAGGGTGCTGGGGCGCCGGCAACCCGGACCGTCTGCCCCACCTCCATGGCCGGACACTCCCTCCGGAAGTGGCCGGGCTGCTGGCACCTCCAGCACACCTGCCCTGGCGGTTGAGGGGCCCCCTGCGGGCTAGGAAGGGTGCGGGGTTCGGGTGGGCTCGCGGCGGCGGGCAATGGCGCCGTCGGGTTCTGCTGCGGGATCGGCGGCTGCCGGCCCCTCCGCTGCCCGGCGGCCGGCGTCGGAGGCGGTCCACCCCCCCCCTTCGCCGGTGGGTAGACGGCCAGGTGGTCCTCCGTGAGGGCGACGGCGTCCGCCAGCGTCGCGGGCCGGTGGCAGCGCACCCACGCCGCGGTCCGGGCCGGCAGGCCCTCCGTGAATTGCTCCACCACCAGGGCCTCCAGCATGGCCTCCGGCCCTTCGTCCCCCGCGGGCCGCAGCCACCGCCTGCCGGCGTCCATCAGCTGCTGGCCGTAGGCGAATGGTCGGTCCTCTGGTCCCAGCGTGGCCCCGCGGAACCTCTGGCGATGGTCCTCCGGGCCGAGTCCCAGCCGGTCCACCACCGCCCTCCGGATGCCGTCGTAGTCCCGCCTAGCTGCCGGGACACTCAGGGCCGCCGTCTGCGCCGCCCCCGCCAGCAGCGGCAGGAGGCGCACCGCCCACTCGTCCCGCGGCCAGGCACAGGCCACCGCTGTCGCCTCGAAGGCGTCCAGGAACACCTGGGCGTCGTCCTCCGGGACCATCCGGTGCAGCGTCACCCCCGTCGGGCCACGGCCCGGCTCGGCCGGAGCCGGCGCCGCCTCCACCCTGGCGACGAGGCGCCCGAAGGCCTGGGTCTGCTGCGCCGCCGAGTCCTGGATCGCCGCCAGGATCGCGCGGTTAGTGTCCAAGCAGGCGCGATTCACCACCGCCTGCTCCTGCTGAATGGCGGCTATGCCGGCCATCATCTGCCCCAGCGCCAGGAGCGGCTGCGCCGGGGCGTCCTGCAGACGGTCCCCCTGGTCCATTCTCCGGAGACCACGTCAGGCGCCACTGTAATACGGGTTCGTTGCCCGGAGAAACCAGCCGTCACACAGGTAGGGATCTTTTCCAAAATGCTCTTTATTTTCTTTCGTGCTCGCTCGCTCGCCGCCGTCGCACACCTCCGTCGTCAGCGCTCGCTCGCTTCCGTCCCCCGGCTGTCGTCACTTCCGGGTATTTATGGGGACGCCGACACCCACACACACACACACACACACACATACACTCGCTTGTTAGCCCCAGGTGTGGCTCATTCGCCATCATTCCCCACACCTGTTCCCTGAGCCGCCCCTCTCTCTTCCTCTCGTGCAGCCGCGCTAACCACGCCCCTGCCCCACACTCATGTTAACCCCTTAATACAGCAGTGACTCAGAGACCCTCATGGAACACGATCTATTTGCACACGGTTTATCATTCGCACGTTTTTGCCAGGTCTGCCCGTCATTAGCATGTGGCTATTTAGCAAAGATGGCCACCACTTGTTTCTCAAGGAGAAATAGGCATTGGAAGAAACTCATAGACATCTAAGTGTTCAGTGTTATGTTAATTGTTTTAACATATTTTGTGAAATTTAACTAAATAAGATGTGAATAATAAAATAAAAAAGACAACATAGTTCATCACGCACCAGTAACTCCAATACATTATCCCTTCCCTCTTGTTTTTTAATACAATAACATGCATAACATGTCTAGTTTCCAACAGAGGGTGTTACGTTTGGTATGGACACATTTGACACCTCTGCTCTCTTTATTATTTTAATCTTGTTTGTGCAAATTGAAAAATGACATACAAATAGTTGAATGGAATTGTATTGTTTATGGACCGACTCTTGCAGATAACAGTCCAATGACTTTGGCTGAGTGTGCTCACCCTGGTTAACATAATACATGTAATGGCACAATAACCATGTTTAAGCTAATATACGGTATAATTGAAAACTGTGATGCGGCTGGAGCCATTAGGGTGAGTGTGGCTGTGTTGAGGTGTAAATGAGTGTTTGCTCCTGTACTGAATTAGGTGCTGGCATTTTTAACACGTGAAATCCTAATAAGAGAAATTGGGAAATAAGTACTGGCTTGACAATAAGATCTGTTGGTGTTATTATGAGAGAGAAAGAAACATCTCATTTGTGTGGTTGAATGCTTTTTATCTGCTTTCAGTGAATTGGAGATTTTATTTAGTTTTCATCTAGTTGCTGAGCGTGTCTTGGTAGGTTGTGTGTTTTCGACTCTTGTTCTTCTGTAAACTCATGAACAGCCTTGTTAGTACCCTGCAGTATTACAGTAATCAGCGCCTGACAACATTTTGCTGTAGTGTTATGAACAGGGCCATAGCCGAGAGTAAGCTGTTATTAAACCCTCTCTAAATTGACCTGAATTGAATCCAAAGTGGCGCTTCAGGACCTCCATCAAAGTGAGTGCTGATTCCATTCAATGTTATTTGTTCACGAAATAATCTGACTAAACCAGATCTAATCTTTCAAATGCCAAGTGTGTTCTTGATGCGACTGCATTCCTGAAAGTATTAGAGCGATGAGACAACAGAGTGACCTGGGCGTGCATTAAAGGGCGGACAATTTACCCATCAGAGTACTACTGCAGAGTACTACTGCAGAGTACTACTTATCCTGAAAGGAAACTCTTATCTTTCGCATGAAATCTATAAGATACCTCCTCATTTCACCACAACAATCTCAATGGGGTGGCATCACCTGCAATGTCTGTAGTTGCTCTCTGTTCATTAAAATAATCTGTATTAAAAGTCCAAAAAGTTGGATGATAGCAAGTATTACTCGCCCGTCTTTTTCTGATCTCGAGCATCATACGTGTGTTGTTGAATTATTCCCCGTTCAGCTTGACCTAATCAAAACACAAAGTCACACATCTCATTTAATAAAAAGTGATGTTGTGTGATTCCCATCATGCAGTGTGTTCAGTGTGCGTCAGGAAGACATATGCATGTTATCATGTTATGTTTGAAATAACAAAATGGCAGATTTAAGTTACTTTGTTTCCTATAGTATTTCCAGCCTCATGGACTTTGCGGCGCTCCCGCTCACTGCGTGAGGGTTTAGTTCTGTCCTGCTGTCACATCGTCCAGTGTTTGACTCTCCGGCAGACATTGTGAGCCCTTTATGAACCCTTTCTGTAAGTCAGCATTAGATGCAGACTTCACCCAAGGGAATTCCCCACAATTCAAAGAGGATGACTCAGGGTCAGTCTGGCATTTTACATCTACACGAAACATTAAGGATTAAAGATCAAACATGGAAACTCATGAAATCAGAGGAATGCAAGCAGAGACTATATTACACTGATTTATTCATCACACTCTTTGTTTGATTATTGAAGCTGTTTTGATGTAAATGAGTGAATAGTTAGATATTTGAAATGACCTCTCATCTCGTGAGGAAAGAGCCTGGAGGACGTTCAAATCAGGGAGTAAAAAGCATAAACTGTATGGAAATAAATAGTGTTGTGTCATGTAGTTAGTGTGAAGAAGTGAAACAAAACTTCAAGTAAACAGTCAACATGTTAACAGGCCGAAACGTGGAGGCTGCCTGAGTATGTCTTTATGAATTAAATCATAAAGGGTTATTGTATCTTCATTAGATTTACCACCAAAGTATTAATTAAAGGAGTAGACATATCATTATCCAAAGGCCATATTGCCTTTGAAATAAAAATTAAGAACGATAGGAAGATTAAAAAAAACAACAACTATGTTTTCCTCCATTGTATCATAATTGGCTCTGGAATGGAAATATAAATATGGATTCCTATATTCCTCCATTGTATGGTCTCGTGGACCCCCTGTGGGTGGAGCTGGGGCGTAACAGGTTGGGGTCTTGTCTTGTCGTTGGTAGCTGTATCTGAGAAGCTGGACCTTGATGGCTGTTTGTTCTTCCACAATACAGAAGATCATTGTGTGTTGTTTTATAAGCTAGATATCAATAGTCTGTATTTTTCACTCCCACGTGTACCGGCAGTAGTTCTCACAGTGAGCTGTGCGGTGCACCTGCAGGGTTTCAGCCTCATGAGTGAAGCCTCCTCTGTTCAGTCGGACATCGATCTCATGCATAATCACCTGCATCAAACGAGGATGAAATAAATCAACGCTCCGAACACCTTTGGCTTGAAAGTCAGATTAATAACATTGATATAAGTAGCATTGTCCCTCACAGGACCTGCAGAGGTTCAGCGCTTCATCTTATTGGTTTTTCTTTTGTTATTGTTTATGAATAATGTATATATCTTCTGCTGTCCCATCCGCACAGCTGGGGAGTTAGTGGTCTGCATGTGATGGGACACACCCATGACATTACATGTTTTTCAACCATTAACTACAAATATCATAAACTTGACTCCCAATCATTTTCCAAAAGTGTATGCTGTGCATGCCTGGTTCTGAATTCAAGGATCTTCTTACATATAATATTTTAGAGTTGAGCTTTGAGTTAGACACACAAGTAGAAAGTAAAATGAATAAAAAGTTGCTGCTTGATAAGGAACCTAAAATGTTTGAAGAGCAGCAGCTGATTGAAGAGCTTTCATTGGTCCCTGCATGAAAACATAAGAACAAATAATGTAAAGGTAAAACATAAAACGGAAGTTAACAAAAAAGTAAAGATAAAAGAAGGGTTTATTTTGAAAGAGCTGAAGCATCTTTTAAGTGTCGGCATTGTTTCTTTCTTGACACAATTGAACTAATTCAAAGTCAAATGTTAGTTATCGTTTTTTTAAATACATTTAAATACTTAAATGTAAAGTATTTAAACTAAGTAAACAACAACAACAACAACAACAACAAGGGAACACAATTGTCACTAAAGTATTGTAAGTTGCTGTAAAGTGTTGTGCTTTTTTAACCTCTGATCAGATTGCAGTTTCCTAACAGCAGCACTTCATCTTAATGTTTTACTTGCACTGCCTTTGTGTTGCTCTCAGCCTCAGAGATGAGCGAGGTCGGGTCTGCAGCTGGAGCAGACAGATGTCATTTATTCAAGAAATGAGCTTCTTGGATTTCTTTCTCTCTTTCAATCTCTCTCTCTCTCTCTCTCACTGTGTGTGTGACGTAGAGATGCTGTGTATGGCTCTGGTGGCAGCAGCGATCTGTCAATCACAATGAGCCCGCCCTAAAGCATGCTCTATGTTTGACTCTAAATGAGCATAATCTATTAAATGAACATCATGCTGTATTGAAGAAGACTTGAAACTAGAGATTGAGACATAAACTCATGTTTACAATGTTTACTGAGGGAATACATCAAGAGAGAAGTAGAGTCATTTATATAGACTTCTATACAACCAGAGGAGTCGCCCCCTGGTGGTCAGGAGAGAGAATGCATCTTTAACACATGAAGCATAGACTTCTATACAACCAGAGGAGTCGCCCCCTGGTGGTCAGGAGAGAGAATGCAGCTTTAACACATAAAGCATAGACTTCTATACAACCAGAGGAGTCGCCCCCTGGTGGTCAGGAGAGAGAATGCAGGTTTAAGACACTTAAACTTAAATTGTCAACACATCCATCAGAAACACAGCAACATTAATTGGAATATAAAAATCAAGAAGCCAATGTGCAATGTATTTTTGGGCAGTGTAATAAAATGGAGCAGCAGTCGGATGGATTTAGGTCAAAGTCAGAATGTGAAGCTGGACGTGACTTGATTTACATTTCCATCACCTGAAGGTGTCCAGCCGTTTCACATTCAGAACACAGCAGAGTCTTGTGCATTGGGAGTCCCTTAGTCCTTTTTCATTCAGTGCAGTGGCCTAATTTGTAGAATTGTAATATTTGTTTCCTCATGCTCAGCATGAATATCATCTTCTTTGACCAGAGCGGTGGAAACAATCCCTTGAACGAGCCAGGATGGATTCTGTGTAGCCTCCACTTTCATTAACGTGGGGTATTTGCCTGCTGAAAGCCAGAGATGATAAGCCAGGGCTCTCTGTGTGTGCTAAACCTCCTTTCAAAGTTTGCTGCTTCAGTTTGTTCTGGTGTCATGTGAAGTCGTGCCAGGGCGGTTCATGTTCTGCCGGGTATCCGGATAGCGATGTTTTACATGTGTTGGCTTGGAAATCGAACGCAGCCCGAGCATCAATGATACGGAGACTCAGTGACATCTGCTGCTCTGGTTCTGTGTTTGAAGTGAGGTCCTGGAACACAGCCAAAAAACATCAGCTAAAGGCTACTCTTTCCCTCTGACTGCATCCTATCAAGCATTAATCAAAGCTGCACTAATTAAATGTGTATGTTTCTGTGTTTCTTTCATATTTCAACTCAAAAACACATCCTTTAAAAAAGCATGTTGTACTTTTTAAGACAAGTACAACGGGGGGCTACTTGTTTGATAGAATCTACTCAGGCAGCAACCCGCCGAGTATAGCCTTTGCGGAAGTGTCTTAAAACCTGCATTCCCTCCGCTGGCCAGCAGAGGGCGACGCCTCCGGTTGCAAAAAGAATGATTGTATAGAAGTCTATGAGAAAACTTCTCACTTGATTTATTCCTCAGTAAACATTGGAAACATGAGTTTATGGTCTCATTGCTGTATTGAAGAAGACTTGAAACTAGAGATTATGTTAATTTAGTAAATTATGGTCCATTTAGAGTGAAATGGACCATAAATCAGGGTATGCTTTAGGGCGGGCTTACTGTGATTGACAGATCACTGCCGCTACCAGAGCCCTATACGCCGTCTCTATGTCACTCCTCCGCATTCCAAATATGCTAATTTCTGTTCATTGGTTGCAAAAAACAAATCACCAAACTCGTGGCTCCAAAGCAGCAGACCACAAACCAATGGGTGACGTCACAATGATTACGTTCACTTCTTATACGGTCTATGGTCAAAACCTGGAACCTGCATTACCCACAATGCAACTCAACTATCTCGTCAGAGACTGGGGTATATTATGCAAGTAGGTGTATATGTCTTTTTGTTATTTGCATGTGTGATTGTAAGTGACAGTGCAGCGAATGTAAAAACAGATTTAAAACAGTCAGAGAAAGGGTCAGCATCAGTAAAGTGAAATACGCGGGATGTTTCCAAGCATTTAAATATGTCACCTTGTTTGAATCCCTGCCCTCAGCTAACCACTGAAGATTTGAAGAATCAGTCACATCAGCGGTGTGTGAGATATTACTGGTGATGGATCAACACAATCTCGTGGGGAAAAGGAAAACTCTTATGACTTATGAGACCAGTCAATCGCGCATAGCGCTGGGGAGTGATGGGCGTACCGGTCCTTCAACTCTCCCCCATCACTCTACTCCATCACCGCCACAACCCCGTGGACATGATTTATTTAATGACACCCCCTTTCGGGTAATCCCTTCCATTTCACAGGGATTGAAATGCACAGCCTCGGTCTATATTGTTCAAAGGAGGAGCGACGCATTCGTCACAGTTTGCAGAGAAACTACAACAGCAGCCAAAATCGACGGTAATCGATTCCTTTTTCAGCAGGCTTCATCGCAGACACGGGTACTGTGCTGTTGTTAACGATCATGAAGTGTCACACTGGCAATCGGATTCAGGCTCTTCATATCAACACAGGCAGGCACTCAGTGATTGGCAGGCTGGGTTCAAATTCATGGGCGGACAAGGAGAAGTGCAGGGTTTAGGTGGAGCGCAGCAGACTCTGAGATGCTCACTGCCCACATCTTCCCACCACCCAGCAAGACTGCCCCAGAAAGGGGGAAGGGATGGGGATCAGAGCTAAGCTAACCCGGTTAGGACCTACTGCTGATGACGGGGCACAGGGCAATACGATGGACCAAATACTGGACTGGACCGGACTGTTTGGAGTGCACAGACACAACGTTTCAGGGATGCCATCTGCAGGAGAACCACATCGATCTGGAGGAATAGACATCGACAGAGACATCATGCATGAGCAAACATTTTGAGGATCACAAAGACAATAAAAATCATTCCCCAGCTAAGGAGGGAGGCATCAGGACAGACTGGAGGGAAACACCAAAGACGTGAGGGAGATGATCAGACCATCCCAGGCTCCAGAAGCAGGGAGTGTGAGGCCACGTTGCAAGATAAGCAGAGCACCTTTCATGGTCTCTCCAAGCTCCTCGACAAAGAGTCAGCTGACTTTTTCAATTTTAAATCAGTGTCACAGGAGAGCGTTTCCACCCCATCTTCTACATCATTATGTTTACTTACAACTAAACTGCGTTCATTACATTTTTCTCCTGATTTAGGGTCGCTGTTCTAAACAGTTTGAAACACGCGGTTAGCGGTATGAATATATTATAAACATATTAAATAATTAAATCCAAACTAAAACACTATACAACTACTTTGTTAGGTTTAGTAAAAATCTTAGGGTTTGGCTTAAAATATTAGGAAATGGAAACAAAACAAATTAAAGTACTATTATAAATGGCCTTCTTTGTTTTTATTGTAATTCAAACGTGTGTACACATCTTCTATGTGTGTGTAGCATGAAGGGGCTGTGTTGAGAATTGACAAATTGCTTAACCGTGTATACCTTGAGCCTTGAATACTTAAGTCACCATTTAAAGGACAATTGACTTATTAAGCTGACAGTGGTGCAGAAACACTCTTCTTCAAGTCATGGTCACATAAGCACATGTGATGTTTAAAGTTGCAGGAATCAATGTTGTCATGTTAACGATCGATCGTGACTATGTCTAGGGTGAAAACCCAAAGAAAAGTCAACTAAATCTTTGGAACACAAAGAAAGATCCAAGGTATTTCAAGACAGAACAGTCAAACACACAGCACACAGTCTGAATAGAATCAGCTCTAACAGGAAGATATCAATTATACAGACAAGACCCCAGTGGAAACACACATTCAGCATTTGTCACGGTCACAGAGGTATGATGGTGTTTTCAAGGTTCGTAGCAAAGTGTTTGTCTGAGGGGACTGACAACTCTAAAAACACTGAGGCTGGAACAACAAGAAATGTGTATTTATTGGCCAGTTACGAATGCACATACAAGGAATTTGCCTTTCTCAATGTACTCAACTCAGCAAAAGAAATAACAGCCAGGGACAAGGACAACGGAGCTTGTGTTAAGTTAAAAAAACCTTTGGTCCAAGTCCAGAATTCAATGAGTTATAATAAAAAGTATTTAATAAAAAGATGATGAACAGCATATAGTTCTCAGCCGAAGGCATCCCACTTCGGCAGGCCACAGACCAATCACAGGCCTGCAGTAAATAGTTGCTGTGTATGCGTCCACGAGGAAGAACATTATACCCTGAGCAAATGTTTGCGTGTAGTTAATTACTCTCAGTCGCTGAGCTTATGGCCTCTCCATTGGTTAATTCCCTCACATGCTAATGGCTAAACACTGCACAGGGGCGGAGTCCTCATTAGGTAAACCGTCCTACACACTAGTAGCTTTCCCTAGTTCCGGTGTTCCTCCTGTGAAGCAACAAAATAGTCCCTCTTCAGAGCAAGCTAGTTCACACCCCCCCACCACGTGCCACTTTCCTCTGTCTATGCCCTCCATCTTTAATTTATTCCATTCACACCTGAACCATCTCACAGTAAGGAAAAACAAACAGTGACTTCCTTCTATGTTACAATACACATCTTCATAATGCTTCATTAATATACCATATTCATTATTATTATCCTTCACAAGTATTGTAATTTACACATAGACATTATTTTTACAAGTGTAAGTCATAATACATTATTACAACTCTACACTTGACAAAATAATGGTGTACACAAGTAGTAGTAAAATAAGTGTATAAATAGATATTATATATCTACATATATACCAATAATAAAGACATACAGCATATCATGAGTCACAACTTATGTGTTCTTTAATTGAAAACTTTATAAATCGTGCAAAGAAATAAATACTGAATGGATATTAATGGATCGACAGATTGTTTGCGTGGTGGACGCTCTCGACGTCATACATCCAACTATGAGTGAAAATTGCCTTGTGTGCTTGTGAATATGACATATTCATTGAATGTGCTGTCACTATGTTACGTTGTTCATTCTAGTCACATGACATCTATTGGATCCTCCTCTGTTGCTCTCCTGAAGGTTTCTTCCTGATCCGATGTGAGGATGTCGTATGTGTACAGACTGTAAAGCCCTCGGAGGATAATTGGTGATTTAGGATATTGAGCTTTAGAAAATAAGTTAAATTGAATTGAATTAATTCATGGTATCATTGTTTCTGATTCTATACTGTAATTTTACTATCGCTACTTATTTGTATCAGACGACAACCTCAGGACTGAACAGTGCTTTAAACTTACATTATTTCTGTCCATCAGGGGTGAGTCCTCTGTTTACAACGAAAGAGTCTGGTTTATGGTCTCAATCTCTAGTTTCAAGTCTACATTATGGTCCATTTTGAGTCTAATACACCATAAAGCAGGGTATCCTTTCGGGAGGGGTTACCTTGTGATTGACAGGTCGCTACCACGACGTTGGCCAGTTTGGGAGTTGCTCGTGCTTCGGTCTTAAAACTTTGACCATTTCACAGTGTGCACTCAGTTCTTGAGAGTTAATTGTAACACAATTGTCGGATTCAGCATTAGTTGTATTTAGCTCAACCCTCTCGTGTCACTTCTGGTTGCAAATATCCAAGATGGTGACGGCCAATATACAGAACTCAAGGCTTCACATTTTAAAAAAGTCAAAGGGTGACATCCCGGTGGATACGTCCACTCCTTATAATAGAGTCTATGCTGTGTATGTACAACATGGAAGCGCTTGCATGTGCGATTTGACTCCCCTCTTTAGCTAATGTGTGTTTTATGGCTTTATGAATAAATGACTTAATTAGCAATAAACATCCATTTAATTTGAAGTTAATTTTAGTTTGAAGAGTGAAACTGAGCAGAAGGTGATGGGTCAGCAAACAGAAACACCTGAATGTGGGCTAAAAGATGAAACTGTATAAAAGTCTCTCTTGGAAGCCTGTGTTTTCCTGCAGTAATGTGGCCCCCCTTGGAGCTTTTGGTGGTACTATCAGCTTATGGATAGAGCAGCACAAAGCAAATTAATGGAGCCCCTGTGTGGCTGCTGCAACCAGGGGATTACAGTGAGGAATGTAAATGTGACCGGTGTATGAAAAGGATTGGCAGCTTTGAGGAGACATTAAAACAATATATCATACTCTGGCGTGGTAATAAGAACAGTGGGTCTACTTAGTCATTGATTTAAGGTAGCAGCACGGCAGAGGTTGACAAATGTGATATACGTGTTCACTGCCAGTCGGTTTGAAGTCCCTGCGAGGATACAGTTGGCAATGAAAATGAAACATAGTTCATTCATCTCCTCTGCAGAGTTCATGCTGTGAGTGGAGAGAGAGCTGAATTAACTTTGAGCCCGCAGAGATTTATTGCATCACCTCAAAGCCCAGGACAAATAAGCAGCATCGGAGACACGCATCCTTTTGCCGCAGGAGGTTTGAAGTGAACACAGAACAGCTCTTATGTGATCAGCCGATGGCTCCCGTAGTTTGTGGACGCCAGACGAATCCGGCAGTTTGCTCGCCTGCTCCCCTGTGTGGCGCTCTAAATATATAAGCCCTCCTCAGAGCAACTTAACACCTTGGCTTGAGGCCTCAGTTCATCCGCAAGCATTGAGAGAAATCTGTGAACTGCTTAATTATTAAGATGAAATTCATGCAATGAGTTGATATGATCGAAAAGTGAAAATTGTTATTCCTCATAAAACACTGTATATTATATGTAGTTGGGATTTGTTTTGTGAATTGGACATTGTAGTCACATGATGACACCTGAGCCAATACTGGTCACTGGGGAAATCTGTGAGAATTGAAAGCTAGTAAGTGAACTTTTTAGTAATTCCCACGAGCTGTTCCAAATGTCAGATATGACATGACTGGCCTAGATCTAATGGTGAATATGACTAATATCAGGTTGATCTATTCCAAAGAAAAAATCCCAGCAAGCTGGTGGAGGGCTGGGTCTACCCTGTGTAACACAAAGTGTGCTGATCCTCCATGGAGTTGTGGCGTTCCCCCGGGATCAAACCCCTGGAACTGAATTCGAGCTAAACTGGTCCGGCTCCCTGAGCTGCCGTACATCACGTCTGGCGAAGTAGGTTCCTGGTGACGGGGAGAACATTACAGCATGTGACAAGGTATATATATATATACACATACACACACATATATATATATATATATATACACGTTCACTCTGCTGGTACATTATGTAAAGCACTCATCTGTTTACTCCACAACAAACAGGAACATTTAGTTCTCTGGCAGAAGAATAGAAAAGAAAGCGGTAATGAAAAGGTTTTCAGAAGATATCTGAAATATTCCTTTCATGTTATGTTTGCTCGTTATTTCTGAGTTTGCATTTATTTTGCCTGCGAATGTCTCTCAAGGTTCTCTGAATCTCTCTGACCTGACAAATAGGAGGTAACGAGTTACATTATCCTGTGGACCATTCAGGCATCTGTTATGTGGAGCCTTGAATGAATACATAATGTAACTCTCCCAGCAGTCAGTTGTACGTAACTATCACAATAAGTGCAATTCAGATTTATGAAATGATAAAACGTGGCATTTGCCCTCGGTAGGCAAAGTGCGAAGAAATCAAGTTGTTCAAATATTTAACAGCCCAGGGACAGGAAAGGGTTTACATAAAGCTTAGGAGACGATTCAGTCAGACCTGAAGCCT
The DNA here is from genome assembly GCA_023566465.1 of Cottus gobio. Lineage (NCBI taxonomy): Eukaryota > Metazoa > Chordata > Actinopteri > Perciformes > Cottidae > Cottus > Cottus gobio. Next base: position 28,963,005 of record CM042215.1, on the reverse strand, counting down.
GATGCCCTCGAAATGCACCTCCAGATATATTCACATATAGATACGGCAACCTCCAGATCTGCCGAAGAAAGCCGACGCAGACGTGTCCTAAAACCTGCATTATCTCTCCTGACCACCAGGGGGTGACTCCTCTGGTTGTATAGAAGTCTATGCTTCATGTGTTAAAGCTGCATTCTCTCTCCTGACCACCAGGGGGCGACTCCTCTGGTTGTATAGAAGTCTATGCTTCATGTGATAAAGCTACATTCTCTCTACTGACCACCAGGGAGCGACTCCTCTGGTTGTATAGAAGTATATGCTTCATGTGTTAAAGCTGCATTATCTCTCCTGACCACCAGGGGGCGACTCCTCTGGTTGTATAGAAGTCTATGCTTCATGTGTTAAAGTTGCATTATCTCTCCTGACCACCAGGGGGCGACTCATCTGGTTGTATAGAAGTCTATGCTTCATGTGTTAAAGCTGTATTCTCTCTCCTGACCACCAGGGGGCGACTCCTCTGGTTGTATAGAAGTCTATGCTTCATGTGTTAAAGCTGCATTCTCTCTCCTGGCCACCAGTGGGTGACTCCTCTGGTTGTACAGAAGTCTATGCTTCATGTGTTAAAGCTGCATTCTCTCTCCTGACCACCAGGGGGCGACTCCTCTGTTTGTATAGAAGTCTATGCTTCATGTGTTAAAGCTGCATTCTCTCTCCTGACCACCAGGGGGCGACTCCTCTGGTTGTATAGAAGTCTATGCTTCATGTGATAAAGCTACATTCTCTCTACTGACCACCAGGGAGCGACTCCTCTGGTTGTATAGAAGTCTATGCTTCATGTGTTAAAGCTGCATTATCTCTCCTGACCACCAGGGGGCGACTCCTCTGGTTGTATAGAAGTCTATGCTTCATGTGTTAAAGCTGCATTATCTCTCCTGACCACCAGGGGGCGACTCATCTGGTTGTATAGAAGTCTATGCTTCATGTGTTAAAGCTGTATTCTCTCTCCTGACCACCAGGGGGCGACTCCTCTGGTTGTATAGAAGTCTATGCTTCATGTGTTAAAGCTGCATTCTCTCTCCTGGCCACCAGTGGGTGACTCCTCTGGTTGTATAGAAGTATATGCTTCATGTGATAAAGCTGCATTCTCTCTCCTGACCACCAGGGGGCGACTCCTCTGGTTGTATAGAAGTCTATGCTTTATGTGTTAAAGCTGCATTCTCTCTCCTGACCACCAGGGGGCGACTCCTCTGGTTGTATAGAAGTCTATGCTTCATGTGTTAAAGCTGCATTCTCTCTCCTGACCACCAGTGGGCGACTCCTCTGGTTGTATAGAAGTCTATATAAATGACTCTACTTCTCTCTTGATGTATTCCCTCAGTAAACATTGTAAACATGAGTTTATGTCTCAATCTCTAGTTTCAAGTCTTCTTCAATACAGCATGATGTTCATTTAGTAAATGATTGTAGACCATAAAGCGGGGGATGGTTTGACATCTGCAGCAGTTAATACAGTGGCTGTTCACAGATTGCGTCATCACCGTCTTACTGGGCTTACACATTGTATCTTTATCCTATTTCTCTCTTTTTCCCTTGGCAGGCTTTCATGAGTGTTCTGAGATTCAGTTAACTCTCTCAACTTGTTTCTATTTGTTGAATACCATCTTTTCATGTGGTGTACAGTATGTTCCTGCAATTTCATATTTAGCATAATCAGCATCCCCAACTGGCTTTGTGAGGTGCGTTATGGGTAAGGCTCATTCACAAATATGTCACCTGAGAAGAAGAATCACTTAACAATGTGGAGCTTGTAGTCCTCCCTTCAGAAATGTGCAGGTGAAAAGAACACATAATGCCAGTGCTGCTGTTAGGCCCCATCTTGATAACACTCACCTTCAGAACCTCAATTATTGCCTGGCTAAGATGTTTTGATAGTTGATTTGACTTCTATGGATCTTTTATGAAGAAAAAAAAAAATTGAAAAGCATAAAAATAGCACCCAGCTCCCTCACAAAGAAACTGTATTTTGCCTAACAGCCAAATCGAAAATCTTTTTCTTCTATGGAAGACACATTCTCTAGTTTATGGTACTTTTTAAACTTAATTCAAACCTTTATTCTGTTTATAGAAGAACATATATGGGTAAAATTTGACCAGTTCTGGGTAAAACCAGACCTAATCTGGGTAGAATAAGACTGGATTTGAGTAGAATAATACAGTAGAATAAGACCAGATCTGAGTAAGACCAGATCTACATACAACCAGATCAGGGGGGTACTTGCAGGCAGCCCTTTGGGCCAGTCAGGGCAGCTTGTAAGAAGAAACAGAGGATCTTATGCATCTTTGAAACGGAGCTTAAGAACCCTTCCCTACTAGAGATGTGCCGTGCTGCCGTACCTCTGGGTCTGGGCTAATGTTCAGTGAGTCAGAAGCCTCAAGCAACACAGGAGAGTATTAACTTGTGTGATTCATAGACAGAGGCGAGGATCCAATAGCCTTCGATTACAAGGTGAGCGTAGCCGGCTACTTACTCCTCCTGTCAAGCGCGATGTCGGGTTTTAATCAAACGTACTCAAACACACAGCCCACACAGGCAGCCGGCAGCCTCAAATCCCCACCCGTCCTCCCAGATCACTGTTGAGCTTTCGAACAGTCAACGCACTTCACAGTCAAGTTGGAAGACAAGTTTTTGATTTCAGTATGTTAATGAGCACAATAACAATCTTTTCATTACAGCACCAATTGCTGTGCTATTGTCTGAGTCCAACTAATATTCTCCTCACAATGGGGTCACATGGTTCCAAAATGTTGTGCACAATAATTCCACCAGGATCACATTTATACTCACTTTTGGACTGATCAGAGAACACTGCTTTGTAGTCCACCATGTACAGAAACTGTTTACAAACAAATGTAATTTACATTATAATATAATAAAACAATAGAATGAGTTCAACATAAAAGATATCCACATTGAAAATCGAGTGAGCAAGATATTCAGGCCTCTTCATTGTTATCGTTTAGTGCGGCCTAGACTTGTTCTTTTGACATTGAATACTTGTTAAAGCTTGAAGTTCTGGAGCTGGATTCTGCTTTGTCCGTCAGGCTGTGTTCTGATATTGGGGTCAGGAGGTCGACGCGAAGGAATTCATGTCTCGATTCCATTATACAGCAGGTATCAATAGAACAGCAGCTGGCCTTGGAGGACAGCTGTCCTCACAGAGGATCCAACCTGGACATTTCTCTCAGCTTTGTCTGACCTTCAGCCTTTGATGGGTCATTCAGCAGATTCTCCATCTGTTTGCTGTGAGAGAGGCGGAGAATGCATGGCCAAAGAGACGTTCACATGCTAATGGGTGGTGGTGATGATGAAGATGATGGTGATGATGAAAGTCTGACTTAAAGTCTTATTTTTAATAGAATTATTCCTGTTTGTAAACTTTCTTTTCAGAGCTCTGACCCTAAAGTTTTCATTGCATTTACATCAGACATAATTTGAATTCAAATGAAAAAGGCAGAAAACCAGCGGGCTGCACAGCGTGCAAACACAGCATTTGGAGGCATGTATCGTGCACAGGAATAATTCATGTGAAGGTCTGCATTTGAATAAACACGCGTCTGGGAACTGAAACATTGTTAACACAGTAAATAATGTGATTCTTTTGTTATTTTGGAAGTTTTCTCGTGTAGCCTCACACTTAAATGTAAAAATAAGTTTTTAAAGTCTTTCTTGGAACGCAACACTTGTATTTCCATTAACATACTTGAAAATGTCATATGTGTTGGTTGGGATAAATGTGTTACTCAGGCAGCTGGAGTGAAGCTGGAATGTCCTTTTGGTCCCTGCATTGGCTTCGCTGCTGTAGTGACTAAAACCACTGAGCTAAAACCACTGAGCTAAAACCACTGAGCTATAACCACTAGCTAAAACCACTGAGCTGAAACCACTGAGCTGAAACCACTGAGCTGAAATCACTGAGCTAAAACCACTGAGCTATAACCACTGAGCTGAAACCACTGAGCTAAAACCACTAGCTAAAACCACTGAGCTAAAACCACTAGCTAAAACCACTGAGCTAAAACCACTGAGCTGAAACCACTAGCTAAAACCACTGAGCTATAACCACTGAGCTGAAACCACTGAGCTAAAACCACTGAGCTAAAACCACTAGCTAAAACCACTGAGCTAAAACCACTAGCTAAAACCACTGAGCTATAACCACTGAGCTAAAACCACTGAGCTAAAACCACTAGCTAAAACCACTGAGCTAAAACCACTAGCTAAAACCGCTGAGCTAAAACCGCTGAGCTAAAACCACTGAGCTAAAACCACTAGCTAAAACCACTGAGCTATAACCACTGAGCTGAAACCACTGAGCTAAAACCACTAGCTAAAACCACTAGCTAAAACCGCTGAGCTAAAACCGCTGAGCTAAAACCACTGAGCTAAAATCACTGAGTTAAAACCACTAGCTAAAACCACTGAGCTAAAACCACTGAGCTAAAATCACTGAGTTAAAACCACTAGCTAAAACCGCTGAGCTAAAACCGCTGAGCTAAAACCACTGAGCTAAAATCACTGAGTTAAAACCACTAGCTAAAACCACTGAGCTAAAACCACTAGCTAAAACCACTGAGCTAAAACCACTACCTAAAACCACTGATCTATTATTACGGATCATCAAGGCTCCTTTCATCCCCCCGACTTCCCTCTAATCGAATCCCATGCAACATTTAGGATGAACTGCACAAACACCCATTGCTTGGCATTCCGTCTTTCAGCCCACCTCGTCACACACACACACACACACACACACACACACACACACACACACACACACACACACACACACACACAGAGTAATGCTGCCTACTCTAGTTAATAATTAGCAGGAAGTGTCTGAAGCCTGTAGTGGAATCAACTGCTAATCTGTTCCCATTGACTGAGCTGAAAAAGCAAATTAAGCAGCTAATGAGCACCGTGACATCCTTCAAATGACTGCGATCAATCTGTCCGGACCACATGCAACAGAGATAATGTTGGATGGCATGAAATGAATTATTAGACATTTGATAATTGAAATGTTTAAAATGCTGCATGCCTGCCTTATTTCAAAGAAATATTGTCTCTGTTCCAGATACGTGAGTGTGTATATGATATTGGAAGAAGGTCTGGATGCATCCTCACAAATACCTATTGGTAAATAAGTTGGAGGAAGTGTCCTTCAAAATGATTAAAAAATATTGCCCTGACAATCATGAAGACATTGATATACAAAAAGACAAACACAATGATAATGATGTGATGTCAATTCAGGAACAGACACCACACAATTTCACCAAGACCTTTTTCAGATTTTATTATTTTGTCACGGATCATATCTGTAAAGACTTTACATATCTATTGGGAAATGGGGTGTTCCACCTCTGCCATCCCCCTCCCCCCCCCCCAAAAAAGAAGACAAATGTGTTTTTTATAATACACTTGATCATGGTGTTGGCAACAACTTATAATATATTGAATATATTCTGAAATATATATGTTTGATTATAAAAAAAAAAGTATTTTGTTGGTTTCCTGAAAGATGTTGAGCGACATGTGAAACTACTTTATGAATCGACAAACACACATTTTTCAACATACTTCATATCTGTATGTTTTATAATATTTGTGTCTGGTATGATTTTTTTTGTATACCATACCAGTTGTTTTCCTCCTGATCTCCCGAATCGTTTAACCCACCACATTCCACTGGCCTCAGTCCGTCTCTGTCTGTCGCATTCAACCCCAACCCCGTTGGTTGCTATTGAACACATACAATGCCCCACAAACATGTAGTTATTTAAAAAAAAAAGAAGCTTTGGTCATTTCACAATGTGGTACTGTAGCGTTATGTTACTCAAACAAGTGCCTTTGATTGCGTCTACTTCCAGTATGGGTGTAGCTCGAGGCCTCGTCCTCCATCCCTGGCTCATTGAATTAAACTGAACATATAAGCCGTCATGTCTGCGGGAGGAAAGCTAAAGGAACATACTGAGCGAGTGTGTAACTACCTTCATACATCACTGATTGCGTGGCTACAAGCTGAGCTATTACCATTAATAGGGTGTAAGTCTAGAGGAGCAGCCGGGGCAGCACAAGATAATTATGATGACACAGCGGCTCCAACAAATATGAAAAACACCATAGGTTGGAGCTCCATAAGGATTATTGTCATATCCTTTGAATGATCATAGGATCATGCAGTATGATGTAGTACATCTGCGTAAAGTCTGCTATTGATTTGCTGTCCATGATTTAAACAGAGACTTTAAAATCAATGTTACATGCTATTACAATGAATTCATTGTGACAGATGATAGAAGGCATCAGCATTTTAGAGGCAGCCGTTAGTGATTTACAACAATATGAGCTCTATTACAGTTTTTCTCGATTGCTAAAACACAAAACCTGGTTCCTGTAGCACAAACACCCAAACCTTTTCGTCATTCCCAGAAGCACACACACATTTCCCATAACCAAAAACACAATTCACCTGTGTCCACACGTCTCAATATTCAAAACACTTTCTGCAAAACCTTACACAAAAGTGACCAAATAAATCATTCTTTACACTGCGTGTTCATTCAGCAAACACATGCTCTCAATATAATTAACTCAAGTTATCATAACATAAACTCAGAGACCACACACTTCTCAAGGTGAAAACACTCAGCCTGAAAATTGTTAACACACCAATCAGAATTGGGGGTCAATAAATAGAGCTTAGAGGCATGCTCATGTCCTTTGGAACAATGGATCCCAACCATGCAGAGGCTGAGAGACAAGAGAGAGGAAGAGGAAGAGGGAGAGGAAGAGGGAGAGGGAGAGGGAGAGGAAGAGGGAGAGGCAGAGGAAGAGGAAGAGGGAGAGGAAGAGGAAGAGGGAGAGGGAGAGGGAGAGGGAGAGGGAGAGGCAGAGGGAGAGGGAGAGGGAGAGGGAGAGGCAGAGGGAGAGGAAGAGGGAGATGGAGAGGGAGAGGGAGAGGCAGAGGGAGAGGGAGAGGCAGAGGGAGAGGAAGAGGGAGAGGGAGAGGCAGAGGCAGAGGGAGAGGAAGAGGGAGAGGGAGAGGGAGAGGCAGAGGCAGAGGCAGAGGCAGAGGCAGAGGCAGAGGCAGAGGCAGAGGCAGAGGGAGAGGGAGAGGCAGAGGAAGAGGCAGAGGCAGAGGACAGCAAAGACAAGTCATTTCTGATGAAATCCGTGCCACTGTTGTTCATCATGTGGTGGTACATGGGAGGACAATGAAAGAAGCTGGCCAACTAGTCCAGCCATCAATGACCACCCCAGGTTCAGGGTCCTTTTTCTGCCAGCATACTCCCCTTTTCTGAATCCAATAGAGGAGTTTTTCTCAGCATGGCGGTGGAGAGTCTATGACCGCAGCACAATCTCCTGGAGGCAATGGTGAATGCATGTGAGGATATTTCTCTGGAATCTATCCAGGGTTGGATCAGACACACAAGGGGATATTTCCCACGCTGCCTGGCGAGAGAAGACATAATGTGTGAAATACTATGGCCTGACCCTGACCTGAGACAAGATCATGCTGATATTGATGCCGATGCTGATGAACCTGTATATGTGCTCAATCTGGAAGTGCTGTGAATAAACCCTATTATTGACATTTTGGTGGCAGTGTGTTGAATTAATCCCTCCTGTGTGTAACAAACACTAATGTAGTCTGTGTTTTGACAGCTTGTGTGTGTGTATTGTCTGAGGGTAAAGACTGATTGGGACCCAGAAGTTAGATGTTTGGACTGTTGGGTGTGAGTTTTTAAAATTGTGTGTGAAGATTTGAAAACATGGTGAGTTGTTCCAGGAATTGTGTCTTAGCAATCGAGAAAAACTGTATTACCTCTATTACAGTAAATTAAATGTGGACACCTAATAATGTTGACAACGTTGACATATTGCAATAGTTGCAAGCTGACTTGACATAATCAAAAAAGACTTGCAACTCCTATTAAGCCTTGTGTCCAAATATTTGAAATCATATCTTTTTCCCAAAAATTGAAGAAAAAAAAACATAGTTGATCCAAATTAACTATTGCTAATACCACATCTCAGCATATTAACAGGAAGTCAGTGGTAAAGTAGTAAAGCCCGCCTCTTGCTTGATTGGATTGGCTGCCTCAGTCAATTGCCTGGCACTGAAAAGTAAAAAACGCCTGAAATGAACCTCTTGCCCTTTGGAGCTGAGGTTTCAGCTCTTCGACTTGTTTGACGATGGCCTCCTTTTCAGTCTCATGGAAAAAGCTACAAATCAGATCCGTGGTCCAGTTGTAGGTGTCCAGTACCGCTGAAGTCGGTCTCAAAGCCATAGTGTATTGCCGATTTTTTATAATTTCCAGCCGATGATCAAATGATAGATAGATAGATAGATAAGTACTTTATTGATCCCCTAAGGGAAATTCAAGAAACATATATATATATAACATAAAACATATGAAATAACTAATATTTTCTAAGCTGTAGCTAGCTAGTGCAAGCTAATGCTAAGGCTGGAACTCTTTGAATTGGTTGAAAACTCTCCATCCTTAAAGGTAAAGTGTAGTACTACTTGCAGTAGTAGTTTCTTTTTATCATCACCTGAAAATAACAATTGTTGTGTTTTCATTTGTTAAGATTATTTGAGCAGGTTTTTAATATGTACAAAGTTTTTATTTGTGTTGAGTGGTCGCTTTACATTCCTCTTTTATACCCTAAAAACAGGATAGTAGTCATAGTAATATTTTTACATTTCACCACAGATTAAGTATACAACATAACATGTGCAAATTGGATTTATTTGGAGTGTGGTTGGAAGGCGTATTTTTTGCTTTTGACAGAGCTGGGCTAGCAGTTTATCTCAGCTCTTATCATAACACACAGACATGAGACCGGCACTGAAAAAAAAAGTCTGCAAGTGAAAGTAGAGGTTAGTTCCAACTGAGGAGAAGTTAGTGCAACTCTGACATGGAAGAATTATTTTCACACATGAGAGGATTTCTTCTTTCATCTAATGAGCTGCAGAGAGCAGACGGACTGGTATGCCGTCATCACTCTTTGATTTGACCAGCGAGGAGGCCCGGGACGGAAACAGCTGATTGTAATGTTACATCTGCAAGCGGGAAACACATAGTAATGTACACCCACGCACGCACACACACACACACACACACACACACACACACACACACACACACACACACACACACACGCACGCACGCACGCACACACACACACACACAGATGGCACATCCGGTGACACTGTGTGGGCTGATGGGATTTGCACGAGGATATCATCCACGTCTGCAGAATTTATTTCAGCGCAATAGAGGGAGCACTTGATCAACCAAGCATCAAAACCATCTCCTTCACACACACACACACATACACACACACACACACACACACACACACACACACACACACACACGGACAGATACATGTCTCACCCTACTTGACAGAACTAGGGTGAAAACTAAGGTGCAAGGCACACATACTACATACACACACACACTGATTTACACACTCAGAATCAGAATCAGAATCAGAACCATTTATTGCCATGTATGTTTACACATACAAGGAATTTGTCCTGGCGGGAAGGTGCATACATTTAACATTTAACAATACACATTTAACTCATCTACCCTCCTCCACACTCTCAATTGCTGGGCGTTGTCACACTAATGGGGAGGATTTATATAAAACTCACTGCACACACACATAGATGCAGAGGAATTCATGTGCCTGTCAGTGGAAACACAGCTGAGAAGAAGAAGTCGGTTGAAGGCTTGCGGGTGCTTCAGGAGTCATTTTTTTCCCGAGCATCAGCAGACCCTTGTGAAAATAAAAGAAGGTTTTCATATCTTCTCTTTCTTGCACATACGCAGTTGGATGTGAAATTGATATTACCGTGTTGGTGCGTGCAGCCGGGAGCTAATTTCTGAGTGTTACCGAGCTCAGCTGCTGTTTCGGCCTAATGAGAATGCAGCAGACACTGTAGTGGGTCTGTGGTGAGGTTAATGACTTCAACAGCTTCCATCAGTCCACTGCAGCACAGCAATGATGGCATGTCAAAGTTAGCTGGCCCAGTTATCACATTTACAAACTGGAGAGAGTCTGGTCTTTCTGCTCTATTTTGACATTTTACAAAGTAAGCTGCATAACTTCCCCTCATAGGCTAAAACCAGGGAGTGCTCTAAAAGTGTGTTTGACATAAATGTCTGTAAAATGTTTACTTCACATTTCAAGTGGCGGCAGTAAATAAATCAAAGCAGTACTTTGGGTTTGGATCGTATTTCTTTAGCGCTCACGGTGCGTGTCGGTAAACACACTTCCATCGAAGCTCAACGACAGTGGTTGGCCTTGGAGATGTTGTTATCAGAAGCAATACTGAAATAGTGATTTATAAATCAGAAAAAAGACGAGATACCACAAACAAGAGTTAGGCCGAATATCAAAAATGAAGTATGTTTAGACCAGTGGTCACCAACCTTTTTAAGCCCAACATCCCTGACCTCTGCCTTAGTGACAGGCAAGATCTATTGAAGCGTTGAGAGAAAAAGACTGTCCAGACTGTACTTACAACTTGAGGCTTTTTATTTAGATAAGATAGGATAAAATAAGATAATTATTTATTAGTTCCTCAGTGGGGAAATTGCAGGATTACAGCAGCAAAAGACATATAGTAAAAATCTTTTTTTTTTTAAATCAACTAGTTTAAATAAACAGTAAAACAGTAATAAAAAACAGTAAGAAGTATACAAAAGCAATATTAAATATACTGACGGAATAAAAGTATATACAGGTATTTCAATTGGACATTAAAGGGGCCAAAGTGATGATTAAAGTGTTAGCAGTCTACTGCAGCTCAGCTTGTTGTGCAGCCTGACAGCAGCAGGGAGGAAGGACTTGCGGTACCTCTCCTTCACACACCGGGGGTGAATCAGCCGGTGGCTGAAGGAGCTGTGCAGAGCTGCCAGGGTGTCCTGCATGGGGTGGGAGGCATGGTTCATCAGGGATGAGAGCTTGGCCATCATCCTCCTGTCTCCCACCACCTCCACAGTATCCAGAGGACACCCCAGCACGCTGCTGGCCTTCCTTACCAGTTTGTCCAGTCTCCTCCTGTCAGCTGCCGTGATGCTGCTGCACCAGAAGACCACTCCATAAAAGATGGCTGATGCCACCACAGAGTCAAAGAAGGTCTTCAGGAGTGCTCCCTGCACCCCAAAAGACCTCAGTCTCCTCAGCAGAAAGAGTCTGCTCTGTCCCTTTTGTGCATGTGCGTGATCAGTAGTTGTCTAATTGTAATTGAATGAAATCAAACACTATGGTCCAGCTTCAAAATTGATGTGACCAAGAAGGTGTCTGTCAGTAAGCCGGCTCCTGTACTTGGATTTGGTGAATTTCATCTGTGAAAATGCCATTTCAAAGTAGGCGCTGTAGTCACTGTTAGGTCACATGCTGAGGAGAGGAAACTTCTCTCTGCTGACAAGTCCCCAAAAGTCACCGTCCCTTGACCTGGCTTTCAGCTCTATGTCATTTAGCATATCGACCATCTCCGCATGCACACTTTGCACGGCACTTTGAACGTCAATCAGGCATAATGGGCCTCATTCTCGAACGCAGTTATGATGCGTTCACGCAGCATTAGCACGACATTTCTTCTGAACTCCACTTAATGCGTTTTTTTGGGACAAATTTGGCATTCATGAAAGTTTTCTCATCTGGGATTTGTTCTGAACTTGGCCCAGACTTTCAGAATGCTAAACCCCTCTGCACCAGGGAAGTTAGGTCTCAGTTTACTCGACCGGTGCTCGCTTTCCGCTTTGACGTGGTTTTATTCAGTCTGAAGTTGTTCTGTATGCTAATCCAGGTCTTCCGAAGTCCGTAAGAAAACATTTCAGAAGAAACTTCAGAAAATGTTGGAGACTGGCCCAATGTGTTTCTGAATTTATTTTTATTTTATTTTAGAGAGCGACGATGAAAGTCTCCGAGATCGACCCGATCGCGATCAACAGGTTGGCTGTATTTTGGACATCATGGCATTCCAGTCAATTCTATGAATTAATAGCGGCCCTGTTTTTCTTCTGGCTATCAAAGACTCCATTCATTTGAGAAAAGTCTGTGTCTAATATGCGTACAGGTGGAGAGGTTTCTCCCCAACGCTCCAGAATGGGGATGTTATCATAAAGTTATTCCATTTTAATTTATTAAAGGTTACACATTTGGGACTACGAGCTGAAGCTAAGGATTACACTCTCTACACTTAATAATACGAGCTGGCACCTTCTCCATAGCAACAGCAGACTCATGGGTATTGTAGTATTTAGGGCCATCTGCCATGCCATACTGAACAACAAAAAAAAGTTTCTCAGAAGAAAACTTTTTGTTTCTTCCTCATTTTTGCCACTGTGGGAAGCGGCTGGCAGCAGGATAAATACATTAGTCTCGTTTCTCATCCAAACAAAAATACACATTAGCATAACAATGCAGAGCTGTGAGTCAGTTTTCAAAGCTGTTACATAATCGTGGTGACTTGGGGAAAGCAAAAAACCCTGATATCAGTTATTTGTAGAATAAAGAGCTGTGAATCTTTTGTAGGCAGCCCTATCGCTTGTCAGACAATCAGCAGACAGCAGCGGATGAGACTCGAGACCTTTCTGGTACAGTGTAAACGCAGTCAGTCTCTGAAGAGAGCACATTCATTATTTCCTCCACAACAACCCTCAGATCAAATCACATGCCTGATCTAGGTTCGCCGCGCTCTGTTTGGGAGTATTTGTGTGTGTGACCATGCATATATTCTTTAAACATTTCCCTCATGTGTTACAATGTTCTACATGAAGGCAGTGAGGTGAAACACGAGTTTACACTTGTACTTCATGGATGATACCAGATGTGTGCCTCAAACTACTTGTTTACTTATTCAATTTAAAAGCTTTTTGTTTTTACATAATGTCATATACATGTTCTATCCATGCCAATGACATGGCTCTGTCTGTGGCTCGGCTTGCTGGCTAGTCTGTTCTCCCGGTGGAAATATCAACATACAAATGTCGTGCAGACTTTCCAAACCACAATATTTACCTCAACCTAACCAAGCTGGTCTCTGTGAAGACAGAAACGACTGTATCCATGTAACGAGTAGAAATGAATACATGTTGTTGGACATTCATCACATCATTTCTTTGTAATATACCATAATAAACCAATGCATGAGGATGCGTTGCTGAGGCGACTCAATCAAGCTTACAGGTCCTGTGCTTTATACTACTACCATGGAACGGTTGTTCAGCACTGTTCTAAACATTAGAGAGCTATAAGGCGGTAAGCGGTTACTTTAAGTTTCAGCAGTCTTCTGACAGCCTTCAATTGAGCTACAGGTAGTTAATGAAGGCAACCCGTCCATAGAGAAGATGGATGTCAGAGCAGTGTAAAGGAAAACACAGGCTGCATTATGACAGAATCTGTCGGCTGCTGCATTTTTGTCTGATGTGTTCTTGTGCAGACACATGAGTCTTTCCGCATGGAGAGCTATCGGATTAAAGAACGGATGTTTAAGCAGGTCGCCTCATAGAAAATGAGAAGCACGGCTGCTGGGCTGCTCTCCAAGGTTAGACCCAGAGCATGATGGGAGATAAAAAACTATCCATGATTCTAAGTGAGAGAGGGAGTCACTTAGACAGAGTGCATTAAATATACTACGTGTGCAAAAGACCTCCACTATAACTGAATAAAATCACCATTAACGTGACATAATTTAATCATGATTTAATCTAATATTTAAGATTTACATGGATCTGCAGTTCCTCAAATGGCCACTTGTGGCCGGCTCCAAAAGTGAGTCGATTCCCATTTTTGTACCCGTAAACACGTTTATTAAAGTTAAGTTATGCATTAGTAAGGTCTCAAGAAGGTAATAGCAGCCGACTGAGGTTCTTCAGAAACATTTATTTGTGTAGTACATTTACTATAAACTAAAATGTCACTTTTGATCTTTTATGTAAGCCACAATTAGGACAAAACCTGCGGTGTTCAGTGAAAAACAACAGATGTGCCTCCTCCAGTATATTACACCATGCTTTAGATATTTATGTAATGACATCGTTGCTGACAGTCAACTCAACTGTTTTTGCAAGCCATGCGGCGGTGGTTATCGTGTAAATTGTAGACGAGTGTACTTTTGCACACCTGTGCCAAAACAAAAAACAAAAAAATGATATTGTCATTGCAGAATTGAACCAAATGGAATGAGAAAAACACAGGGGGTCACAGTAAGACCTGGTTGGAAGGAGATCTGTACCCACTACAGGGCACCGTGTCTTATTGAGATAAGCTCTTGAGTTGGGAGGAATGTCAAAAAACTTTTACTCTCATCAATGTCCACCCATCGATTTAAAGAGTCTCATTGAGTGAAATTGCCTCACGTGTTGGTCCAGTGGGGACTTATGGTGTATATTCCTAATTAAATGTGGATGTATTCCATATGTAAATATAACTAATGCTTTGGTTTGATGGAGTCCCTTAATAGGGGCCAACATTCCATGAGGTTCCAATAACTGAGTTATTAAAAAAGTCAAATGAAATACTGGGTATTGGTACCATATTTGAGCTGTTTTCATGGATTTGAAACGACACCCTGCACTTGCCATGCAAGGCTACCGCTGGCCCATGTTTATGGAGAAAGAAGCACTCCCCTTGACATAGTTTGCATTGTCTGCACATCACATACTGATCATGTACTGCGATTAATAGGCCAGATCTGCCCAACCAGCTGGCTGACCGCAGCTTCCTCTGTTCCTCTGTCTAATGGGTGATGCCAGTCCACCAATGACCGGCCTCGTTGGTGGCCGTGAGTCACTGCGGGGGAAATAAAGAGATGCCCCCTCAGCAGAGGGTGACACCAGATAATGGTATCTCTCACTACGACCAATCACTGCCGCTTTATTAACAAAGCGTTGTGGTCTGGATGTGATACAGCAGCCTTTTTAAGAATAATTACAGATGGAGCCATTTGACAGCATACAGCTGTAAATCTCTGCTCTACTATCACTATGCCACCATGCACGGTTCAGATATTATTTTTCTGCTTCTTCAGAAAGTGAAACAATAAAAAAGTAGAGCTGTTGGAATTTTCAGGGACCCATGACCCCAGTCTATGTAATTGCTGGCATGTTCCAGGGTTCCTGTTCATCTCTGGCATTACTGAAGGTTTAACTCCACGTCCACAGACATGTATCTCTGGGAAAACGAAGGCGCTAATGTGTTGGTTTCTGTTCGCCCGTAATGATGGACTGACAACCTGTCCTGGGTGTCTCCCAGTGTGTGCTGCTTCACTGACTGTGTAGCAGGTCTGGAAATAGGACGGACAGATGCAGCAGCGAATGGTGCTGCACTAATGCAGACACAAATGAGTCCTCACATACACTGGGGATTTTTATTCCAGCTACTTTATAACTAAGAGAAAGCGTTGCAAAGAAAGCAATCTCCTACATACAGGACATACAACATTTTTAAATCTAGCTCACATCTTATTTTAATCATAGGTCATCAAGATTGAGTTTGACGTTGTACAGTTGTTAGTTAGTTTGTAGGAACATATATCTTAATATTCAAACTAAATTAAGAAATTACATCACCATCTTGGTTCCACCATAATGTACAAGAATACAAATGAGAAAAGTAGAAGAATAAGGCTATGCCAATGTTAAAATAAAGGAGTGACTTAGAGACGACTTATACGTCTCTGGTAGCAGCAACAACCTGTCAATCACCTGGTAGCCCCGCCCTAAAGCATCCCCTGCTTTATGGTCTGTTTGACTCTAAATGCATAATTTACTAAATGAACATCATGCTGTATTGAAGAAGACTTGAAACTAGAGATTGAGACATAAACTCATGTTTACAATGTTTACTGAGGGAATACATCAAGAGAGAAGTAGAGTCATTTATATAGACTTCTATACAACCAGAGGAGTCGCCCCCTGGTGGTCAGGAGAGAGAATGCAGGTTTAACACATGAAGCATAGACTTCTATACAACCAGAGGAGTCGGTGGTCATTAGAGAGAAATACGTTTTAAGACACTTTTGCGTACCGGAGGTTTCCGCCTGCTACAGGCTTCATGTCACAACTGAAAGTAAGATGTTCAATGTTGAATCTCTCCACTCGGTGCATTCACCAGTTCCTCCCATTTGCTTCACTCGGCGAGCCGCCTGGCTTGTTCTTTGAGATGGAGTTTAATTAATGCGTAGTCCAAATGGCTTTTGTGTGGTCCTTTGGACACTAATACAGACTTAGACCACTTCAATATTGACAGTATTAGACGGGCAAACAGTATGGCCACCGTTCAACCTGGAATTAATTGGGACTCTCCCCAATGATCAGCCCCGCCCTGATAATGAAAAAGAAACAGCCTTTTCCCGCCAAAGACAACCATCACTAGACAGGAAAGCAAACCTGATTGGCAGAAATGCACCAATGGGGTGCACCATTCCCCTGTTCTGGTTTCTGTCTTTAGTTGATATAGTCTGCTGGTTTATGTCCGGCCAAATAATATCCAACACATTCACTCTTCCTCTTTTTATTGTCCAGTTCACAGCATGAAAGCATAATCTCTAGGGCCATGTTTTATATAGTGGTGTGCTGCATGGGAACCTTTCAGAGACTGACCAATCACGGTAGAGCAGGAGGGCAGTTAAAACCTCGTTGGAGGTTTTCCGTGTCACTCAAACTGAACTTAGGGGACAAAAAAAAGATAATAATGTAATACAAAACAAGACATCAGCAGACATCTGCTCACCCAGCTGCCAGTCAGTGTAGCTGTCATTTCCACAAGCACTAACCTGAATAGAGCAGTAGCCCAAAGAGTCATAAATAACCATCCAAGCTGATGTAAGCAGATCACATGTGCTTCACACAAGGCATACAGTGAGGCACAATATGTTTAGTTAGCTGTCCAACAGTATTAGAAAAATAAAATGGCACCTGTCAAATTTGTAGCGCTGCACGCATGAATCGAATTTGACAGTTTTGCTTATCAGCCAGTTATCAGGCCTCAGTAGCCGCACACACAAACACACACTCCAGTGCACAAACACTGAACGGGGGCAGAACGGTTCGTTCTCCAAGGCCCTGAGGTCTTGTTCTATCAAGACTGGTGACCGGTTTTCCAGGGCACTTACACAAGCGTACGCCCACATGCACCCATGCAACATGCAACATGCACCCATGCAACCATGCAACATGCACCCATGCAACCATGCAACATGCACCCATGTACACATGCAACCATGTACACATGCAATGTATCTTTGTGATACTTTGTGTGAGAGTGGAATGGTTGGTATTGGCGGACTCTGTAGGCTCTAATGATTCTAAAACCGTTGAGTTTAGCCTTCTAGCTAGTTCCTAACTTTTTTAATCAGCATATTTCAAAACTCGGGGTCCATACTTAGTCGTTTTTGAGTCACTTTAAGTCATGCTTATGGTTATTATTATTATTAGAATTCCCACTGACATACTACAAACTACTGGTTCATAATACCCAGGAGCGCTGCATCCCGCTGCATCTGATGTGTGTTTCTTTGCTCGTCATTGCGTGTCTCTGTTACAGAATCAATCGCCCAGCATTATTTTCACAATGAAAGCATTTGCGTTTGAACCATGTGACCCTCAATACAACCCTGGAAAAAAAGTGCTTTTCCATTTGCTTCGAGCACACACACAATGCAGATACATTTGATAGGAAATCCATGGAGGACGCAGCTGGCCCCTCCACTCATCCAGCTGAGGTTATTAACTTCCACTCGCTCTCCTCCATCCCCACTCATAACATGTAAGACACAGTTTGCTGAACATGTCACACAGCCTTGCCCGAAAAGAAAGAGACACTTTTTGATTATAGAGCTGGGTCACCATCCAGCAATGTTTTATTGCATATTATGTCAGCCCAGAAAGAATTAATGGGAAAAGCAAATTTCACCAAAAAAAATCCTCAACATTGCCCATTAATTTCATACTCACTTAAAATTGATGAAGAATGAGTTTTAACATGGCTTAGAAACACATTAAATTATTCTCTGAGCTGATATATGTATTGATATGCATATGCAATTTCAGAATCCATCCATCCATCCATCCATCCATTTTCCACCGCTTATCCGGGGTCGGGTCGCGGAGGCAGCAGGTCCAGCAGGCTGACCCAGGCCTCTCTCTCACCCGCAACATCTACCAGCTCATTCTGGGGGATCCCGAGGCGTTCCCAGGCCAGCTGGGAGATATAATCCCTCCAGCGTGTCCTGGGTCTTCCCCGGGGCCTCCTACCAGTTGGACGTGCCTGGAAAACCTCTAAAGGGAGGCGTCCTGGAGGCATCCTAATTAGATGCTGAACCACCTCAGCTGACTCCTTTCGACACGAAGGAGTAGCGGCTCGACTTCAAGCTCCCTCCTGATGTCCGAGCTCCTTACCCTATCTCTAAGGCTGAGCCCTACAGAGGAAACTCATCTCCTTACCCTTATCTCTAAGGCTGAGCCCTATAGAGGAAACTCATCTCCTTACCCTATCTCTAAGGCTGAGCCCTACAGAGGAAACTCATCTCCTTACCCTATCTCTAAGGCTGAGCCCTACAGAGGAAACTCATCTCCTTACCCTATCTCTAAGGCTGAGCCATACAGAGGAAACTCATCTCCTTACCCTATCTCTAAGGCTGAGCCCTGCAGAGGAAACTCATCTCCTTACACTATCTCTAAGGCTGAGCCCTGCAGAGGAAACTCATCTTCTTACCCTATCTCTAAGGCTGAGGAAACTCATCTACTTACCCTATCTCTAAGGCTGAGCCCTACAGAGGAAACTCATCTCCTTACCCTATCTCTAAGGCTGAGCCCTACAGAGGAAACTCATCTCCTTACCCTATCTCTAAGGCTGAGCCCTGCAGAGGAAACTCATCTCCTTACCCTATCTCTAAGGCTGAGCCCTGCAGAGGAAACTCATCTCCTTACACTATCTCTAAGGCTGAGCCCTGCAGAGGAAACTCATCTCCTTACACTATCGCTAAGGCTGAGCCCTACAGAGGAAACTCATCTCCTTACCCTATCTCTAAGGCTGAGCCCTATAGAGGAAACTCATCTCCTTACCCTATCTCTAAGGCTGAGCCCTACAGAGGAAACTCATCTCCTTACCCTATCTCTAAGGCTGAGCCCGGCCACTCTACGGAGGAAACTCATTTCGGCCGCTTGTATCCGCGACCTCGTTCAGAATTTCAGAATCCACTGCAGTTTTATCTTAGTCCTGATGGGAACTGAGCCATCAATGGCATTTTCAGTTTGTCTGCGTATGTTTTGATCCCACCACTAAAGCGTGACCTTCCCTTGTGAGTCAATCGGTCAATAGTCTGCTTGCTTTCACTTGTAGAAGAACTAAATGGGCTCAGAAGGAATAGAAACAAGACTCTGTTGACTCTGTTTGGTGTCTAAGACTGTTTTTAAGGCTTCAGAGTCTTTTGTTCTCCCGCTGGAAACCAGTTGCAGGCCAGCATGCTATAGGCCAGCTGTTGTTCACTCCAGGGCGACTTCATCG
The DNA here is from genome assembly GCA_023566465.1 of Cottus gobio. Classification (NCBI taxonomy): domain Eukaryota; kingdom Metazoa; phylum Chordata; class Actinopteri; order Perciformes; family Cottidae; genus Cottus; species Cottus gobio. The sequence continues at coordinate 28,943,426 of CM042215.1, read as the reverse complement.
ATCCAGTGCTTTTACAAGAGCTCGGGAGATAAGCTGCTGCACTGCTAGATAATGGACATAGTGCCACAAGTTACCTGGAAGTGACACAAGAGTGTCGCACTGAGGCCCACAGCATCACATCGATCAGTTCTAACCTTTCTCGCTCATGACCATAACCATGTTTCCACAGTCGGCAAATAGCAGCAGTGGCCTGTAAATGGAATCTAAAGAGAAAGAAAATGATTTATATATATATATATATATATCTCAGCTTAAGTACTGTACAAAAGTTTAACTTCAGTATCATTATCATATCACCAGTATTAGTATGACTTTTCTACTGTGAAGACAACTCTTACCATTGTGAAGTACTTCACATGGCTAGATACCGAATATGCAGATGGAAAATGTTTCAACAACTGTTGGATTGAGTCTTCAAAATCTGTAAGGATGAATTTTCATTACTAAAATTCTCATATAGTGCCATAATCAGGTCTTTAATTTGAAACTTAATAACAATAATGCCCTTCACATTAGCGTCAGTACTTTGTGTCCATCACTAATTAGAAAATGTTAGCATGCAACTATTATGAATATGATAAATATGACTTGCTACACATCAGCATCTTACTAATGTCAGTATTACCACGCTGACATGCTGAGCTGCTAGTATTGTTAAGGAGTCTGCCACGGACAGGGCTGTGAAGGAGGAAAGCATGCAAACAAACTGATATATTGTTGGTTTGGTTCTTAATGAAATATAAATATATGTGTAGTGTATGGATATAATGGTGAGGTACTCTGTGTACATTCAATATGTATTTATTTTCTGCACACATCTACGGCAATAATCTTCATCAGTGCACTGGGTGTGAACATGTTTCCAGCCATGGTCACATTTTACATAATCCATCTGCCCTACTTAAGATAGAGAAAGGTACATGGTACAGCCGAGATAGAGCCTTTCACATCCCTCAGGGTCGTAATGCCCAACCCCCACTACCAACCCAAGCACATGTGAACACACTTATGAGCCCACTACACTGGTCCTTATGGACTGCTTCCTCGCTCTTCCCATGCAACCTCTAGCTGTGTCAGGGTTAGCCTGAGGGTCTGAGCAACACAGGTCCTGTTGCTATGCTTTGCTGTGACTCAGTGGACGGCTACTGTAGCGCCCCAAAGCTCAGTCAAGCAGCAGGAGGTGTTGCACGCTAATGTACGAAGGAGACACTGATGGATAAACCTGGACTTTTTATTGGAGTGCAGGTCGGGATGCAGCTCCTGGGGTTCTGGGTGACGATGTGGAGGCTGAAGAGCAGTCTTTGAAAATCCAGGTAGTAAAGAGTGGAGGTCGGTTGTTCCTGCCTCATGAAACATGCATGAGCTGAGACTATTCACAAGGTATTCATGAAATAGAAGAATGTTGCTGAAATACTGTAAATTGTGCCCATGTAACGTAGCATGACACTGTTTGGAGTGTTGCCACACCATTATAAGGGACAGGCATTATGGGTCAATGAGGAGACAAAGAGATTCAAACTGAAGCTGCTGAGAAGTGAATTATCCTAAACAGGAAAGCCTTTCAGATATATTTAAAGTATGGGAAATATCTATTTAAACTCTGAGTTATCAAAAAGTGTATTAAGAGATACAGAACATAAGGATATTTCTCATGTTGCTGTGTGGTGATCTCGTTTTTATTAAGTTCAGAATCAGAACCATTTATTGCCATGTTTGTTTACACATTCAAGGAATTTAATAGTAACCAGGGTGTAATACATGTGAATGAGTGAAGTCATATTTACAATGAACAGTATAATATAAAATAAACAAATTAAAGTTAAAAAAATACAGTATAAAGTCAAGTATTACATTTCTATAAAGTCAGAGACTTATGAGAGACAAGATCGGTCAAAAGAGAAACAGCAGAGGCTGAGCTATCGGTTTCTTTTTAGTCCCTATTATGGGCCAAAACCCTGGTTCTTATGTTTCCCATGATTCAACTCGACAGTCAAATTAGAACTCACATTGTTCTTTTCTCCTCTGGTGTTTTGTCTTCTCCTTCTTCTGGCATGAAAGATGACCTGGGTTCTCCTACAAGTTGGATGTGCCTTGAAAACCACCAAGGAGGCATCCGAGTTAGATGCCTGAACCACTTCAGATGGAACAGGCACTCATGAGGGCTCATAATTACTAAACTATCTTTATCTTTATAACTTAGTTACTTCTGCTAACATCATGGATCATGGATACATCTTTCAAAAACATATTGACGAGACTTCTGTCGGCTTCTCTCTGAAATAGTTTTTTTTTTATTTGCAAAAATGTCTTAACATTTCTTCAGGAAGTGCAGTTTGTGACAGTGTGGGCTCCATGGCAGCACTAGATAGATAGATAGATAGAGTAGCGGCGGGGGGCGGAGCTTAGCTGAAGGTCTGTTGAACCGACATGGCGTCTGAAGAAGACGTTTGAACACAGAGATGTTGTGAGCTTGTTTGTGGGTTCAGAGATAATCTTGGTCGGTGTGTTTTTGGAACTTAGGACAAACCCAGGCTGGTGGTGCCGCCTGCTTAGGGCAGACTGAATCTCTGTACTATTTTCCAAAATGTTTCCTTCCTTTATTGTTCAATTTAAATTACTAAGATATCCTTTGGGGAACTCAGTTTTTAGGTGAGAGAGTTGTAACAAGTCTACACACACTCTCTATCATCATTTGAAAGCTCCTTGCTCTCCTGCTGGTCTCAGTTCAAATCATAGAAGTGGAGAGAAGTTCATCTTCTCCCACCCTTGTTTCTGTTATTGCCCCCCCCCCCCCCCCCTCTCCCATCTGTCGCTCCCTTTTGTCGGCCGACTGCTGAGACAAACCCATCCACGCCTGGCTGGTCCTCTCCGTGTTGAATAAAACATGCGAACCACACGAAGCTGCTCTTTGCTACTTGCAAATCACAGCCACCTTGCCTCCGCATCTCCCATCCCTCCCTTCCTCTTCACCCTCCTTGCCTTTTATCTCGGCAGATGCATTTCGGTCCATTCCCTCTCCTCCCACTCCTCCTCCCTCTCTGTTTTCCCTCCCCCCCATCTCCCTCTCTCTTCTTCTCCCACTTCTCCCCTCCCTCCCTCCTCCATCTAATAGAGCGCCCGTTCTCCCAGGTGATCGGCTTTGAAACAAACGCCACCCCCCCAACCCTTCCCCCACCCCACCCCATACAAGAGCCGTGAGTGGTTGACTGCACTGAGCGTGCTGCCAAAGCTCTCTGTGGCAACATCCCCCCTTCCCACCAGTCTGTACAGTAGAGGCAGAAGAAGAAGAAGAAGTGTGCAAGACCACGCTGTCTTTGCTGCTACCCGTCACACTGGCACTAGAGACAGAGAGGATGAGCATTCATGAAGACAGACAGCGAGTAGAGAGGAAGACTGTATAAGAGAGGTGGAGTAGAAAGAGGATAGGTAAGTTCCCCACCAAAAGCCCTTTCTGTCACACCTCGGATGATGACATCCACAGGGCGAGGCGCGCCTGTGACAGCAGCAGCCCCCCAGATGGTGGTTCAGGTGAAGCCAGCCCCTCCGTCCCTGTTTTAGCAGCACATGGAGAGAGCCCTGTCTCTTTTGGGAATACACCAATGGACGATTCTGGCAACGTTCGCAGCTTGAGCCCGGAGAAAGGTAAGACTGACGAGCGGCGTAGAATTCATACTTTACTTGCACGCATCTTTGGAGAAGTAGGCCAGCTCAGAGTGAGGACCTCCTCGTGCCCCTTTGTGGGGCTTAAGCTGTTAATTATCGATCACTTTCAAATACACCACCCGCTTTAAAGGGATCACCTGGAAGGCAGAGCGCTAACAAGCTCCCGCCAAAGTCCTGTTTTTATAAAAAAATCTTTGTCAGCCTCAGCAACTGAGACGGCGTCAGAGAGAGGAGGAGAACAGAAGGTAAAGCCGGCAAATCAAAGTCATCTATCGTTGACAACTCCCCATCAGGGCTTACCAACTCCACCCCTTCTCACACCAATGGGGCCCCCCCCCAAGAATGGGGGGGGGCCCCATTCTTGCCAGCAATCTCCCAAGCCCCAGTAACCATAGAGCGAGTCTTTAGTGTTGGATCGCATCAGCTCACGGGAGCAGAGCAGCAGGAGAGGCAAAGGCAAGCGCCCAAATCAGACCTCCACAAAGCCATGCAGCAGCTCTACAGCCGCCAGCCCGCTGCATGTGTGCAGGCTTGTAGCGCTGTCCGCCGGTCGCTGAGCTTACTTTAACACCGCTCATACTCCTCGGAGTTACACCCCTACAGTTTTTCACCCAACTGGTCTGGACCACCACCGATATGACTGATGTGATGTATCTTAATTGATTAAAAACTGTAGCATTGTTTAAAAATGTAATACCTTTTTCTCTGGGAAACCCTCAACATGAACTCAAAAAGATTTTCATGGTTACTTTCAATTCTTTAAAGTTAAAATACTGTCTTTTTTTTTAATCCCCTATCTTTCTTGTTTCACTCAACGACAACAGCAACAACAAAAGTTGGCGTGCACACATAAGCTGATCTCTTCACCTCTAATGTGATCAGCTGATTGGATGGGCCTTATCAGCAGTTACCGGCCCTTATAGTTTGGTTAGAGATTTAGTACTATTTCACTTCCCAACATCAACCACATATTAAAGACTTCCCTTCCACTGTGTGGGTTTATGGAGTCTGAAGCATTGGAATGGTAGCGGTAGCTAAATAAATGGGCTGAGAACGTTCAAATGGGTTATATTTTGCAGAACTGGACTGTATTATTTGGTGTCCTTTATTATATATAATAATATATAATACTACCTGACTACCCTGATGTCACCCAGTGCAACATTAGTTGCGTTTCCATCATGTTTCTTTATTTATTAGGAAAGCTGTGTGGAAACGGCAAAATTCAATAAAGCCAGGCCAAAACTCTCTTAAAGGATAATAAATAAATAAAATAAATTCCTGAACACCTCTTTCAATGTTACAGCCTTGCGTAGCCAACTTCTGACAAACCTATGCTCCAAACCAGTCAAAACGCATCTAAATTGCATTTCTTTTTCCTGACATTTCAAAAATACTCTTCAAAGTTTCTGGAAAAGTGAAACACGAGTTGTGTGGCTTACTGATGTTTTTGAGCAACAATGGAGGCATAAGACATATCGGGCTCTGATACACGCACAATACTCGTTAGGATCCTGCTCTAAACGAAAAGTGGGGAATGCAGTATCGCTGTAATACGTTGTTAGTGAAGTAAATGAACCAGCATCATTACAGTGAGGAGCGGTTAGATTGGCAGTGAACCGAACCCTCCAGCCTGACTTCATGAGGAACCCTCCACAGGCCATTGACCAGCTCCCCTGCAGGAATATTGATCAGCTATGAGGCCATTTGTGATAATTAACTCCCCCTCCTCACACACACACACACACACACACACACACACACACACACACACACACACACACACACACACACACACACACACACACACACACACACACACACACACACCTGCACACCTGCACACCTGCCCCCACCCCATGCCCTTAATGCCCTCAACAAACCTTTACCTCCCATTACATGTATTTTGCTAAAGCCTCTTACATGCAAAGGGTTTGACAGACCATAAGGATGACATTAAGTGTTGTATTTGACTGACAGACCATATGTGATGTTGGATGAGCATGCTTTAATGTCCAAGGGCATGAATTTAATCCAACTGTCTCTATAATAACGCTTAGGTTAAAGCTGATCCTGAGGTTTCAATATGAGTTGTTTTTTTACATGAATGATAATAACTTTGGATATATCCGAGGGATTTATCCTAAAATGTTCAGGGCAGGAGTTAAATCACCTGCCACTGTCAGGTATATCTGATGCTGTTTGATAGTAAAGCTACAATAGAGGTAGCAGGTAAGAAAGCAAGTATACTTGATATCACCGGGAAGTCATCTTTCAATATTCAGACTTCGAGGTGATGGATGTTGGTTTTCTCGATACCTGGCCTCAGTTGGTGCTTAACTTTGATTATTGATATGCAGTAAATATTGCTGCCAACGTGGAAAAGCTTCCACAATAACTTTCAGATAGATTCTTTTGAATAAAAGATGCTCCGTGAGACAGTAATTCACATTCCACGTTTATCAAAAGGTTTACCACCATATGAACAAGACGTTTAGGTTTTGAGATGTATCTTGGGTCCAAACTGTACATTTTTACCAAAGGGTGGAGTTGGAGAAAAGGAACAACTGTTTCTCCAGAATGACACAGGTTCCTCTCATGTAAATCTCATAGATTCTTTTCTACAAGTGGAGATTTTAACCTGAAGGCAAAGCAACATTTTGGATTTTCCACAATACATGTCTTTTAAATACAGCAGTTTTTGGGGAACCTTATCATTGACCACGATTTTGTTCAAAGGGAATGTTAAAATTAAAAATGTCACCACCAAAGTGTAGTGAATTGACAGTTGAGCCGTTCTGTAATCTGGCGTACCCATAGATATACCTTGATGAAAAAAACGTACAAATGGACCCAATCATCTCCATCTTTTCCTGTTTTTATCTAGAGAATAAAGGAACGTTGTGTGTAGCTCTGTCTCTTCCTCTCTCCCTCTCTCAGCAGATGTGAGTAGGCTTTTAGTTTGGGTCACTGACATTAAGAGGCCCTTCCTGACGAAAGGTCCAAATTATTGAAAGGAACACTTTGTTCATTCGTCCAAATGCATGCTCATGAAATATGAACTGGGCAGTAAGGATACATGCTTTTAGGGCAGGATGGAAATAAGGCTTTGCTTGCAGCTGTATAAGGAGGAGTTAACAATGTGACTGGAGAGACTCAAATCAAATTGAAATCAAAAGCCTTGGACACGTCTGGATCTCTGAAGCTGTGGTGGAGGCTGCTGGGTGCAGTTCACTTGTGTGAACCACTGGATCAGTTTGTTTGTATTGACCCATCATTAGAACACACAAGTGCCATTGTGGTTCACCATGATCAATAGCAGCCTTTTGTTATGTGATATATTTATTGAAGTTTTTGTATTACATGAGTATTGGAAAGCTTTAACTTGGGCTTGTTCTAATTATGATGGTCTGATTTTTTTCCACATTAAATGGTAAAGACAATGTATTGTTGGCACAAAGTATCGGCCATAGGCAGCTTCCGCTCAAAGGCTGACAATGACATTCATATTGGTTGTAGCGTAATGGGACATGTTTGTGTGTTTTGTGCGTATCGCCATTTTGAAAATGTCACATTAGCTCTTGGGTCAAAAAGCAGAAGTGCCTGCAGGCAGCTCCCGACGAGAAGCAGCGCAGCGTTTTATTGACGGACTGCTGTCTCGGTGGGATGCCTTGTTTCTCTCACTGCTGTATTTGAAAAGGCAGAGATGCGAACACAATCTACGTACACTACATCTCTACTGACATGGGGTTTTTCAGGACCTGTAACTGATATCCAAGGGTTGACGATATTGGAAACGGATTTTCTTTTGTAAATACTAAATTCACTTTTATTTTGTTTCATGGCCCAAATCGTATTTTCGTATTAAGGAGGTTGGTCAGGAAAAAGTATATACAATCATTAATACATTAAATAAATCTAAGGCAAAGGATGTATTTGGGTTGGACACTGCCTTTATTACAACTCACTGCTCAGCCTTGATTAAACCTGTAACCCACCTTGTAAACCTTTCCATCAGAATGGGCACATTCCCACAAAGTTGGAAACAAGCCATCATTACACCAATTTTCAAGGCTGGTGCAAAGAACCAAGCAAGTAATTATAGGCCAATCTCAATACTGCCGGCTCTATCCAAAATTTTAGAGAAAATTATTATAGAACAGTTAGTAGAACATCTTCAAGGTAATAAACTTGTTAATTCTAAACAGTTTGGATTTAGAGCAGGGTATTCTACAGAAATGGCTAATTGCTATCTTACCGAGAACATTAAAAGTAAGTTGGACAAGGGTAATGTTGTGGGAGCTGTGTTTATAGACCTAAAAAAGGCCTTTGACACCGTGAACCACACCATACTCTTGAATAAACTTTCCACCTTTAACATCTCTGAGCACGCTATCAGTTGGTTTGCATCATATCTGGAGCATAGAGAGCAACGGGTCAAAATAAATACCGAACTCTCAACATCATTACAATCCACAATGGGTATTCCACAAGGCTCCATTTTGGGGCCTCTGCTCTTTAGTTTATATATAAATGACTTGCCTTCATGCTGTCTGTCAGCCAACTGCCAGATGTATGCTGATGATACAGTTATTTATGCATCAGCTAGGACACCAACTGAAGTAGCAGAGACCCTGACCAAGGAAATGGAGGGTATAGCCCAGTGGCTTAAAGAAAATCATCTGACGCTTAACGTCAAAAAGACGGTATCTATGTGCTTCTCAATTAGAGGAAAAGCTAAATGTACTATTAAGTTAGATCAAGAAGCAATAGAGGAAGTTGAGGAATTTAAATTTTTAGGTATTATTCTGGATTCCCGACTCAAATTCAATAGACACATTAACAAACTCTGTAAGACTGTCCGGACAAACCTGAACTGTTTTAAATTGATTAGGCATCATATACCTGTTAAGGCAGCTTTGCTGTTTTTTCATGCTATGATACTTTCCCATTTATCTTATTGTGCTACTGTATGGGGCCAAGCTTCCCAGACATCAGTTAAACCCATCATATCATTATACAAACAGGCACTGAAAATAATGGATCAGAAATCTATTATGTGGCACCATTGTTTGATTGTACAGAAATATAAGTTTTTAAATTTTGATAGTTTTATTAAGTTCTCTTTTCTTAAACTGATTTTTAAATGCACTAATAATCTAGCCCCAGCCGTACTCTGCCCTTTTGTGACAAAAATAAACGCAAGGAGAGTGGCCACTAGGAGAGCAGTGGGTGGCAATTGCATAGCAGAAGGGCGCAAAACCACTTTTGGCCAGTCAAGTTTTTCAGTGATAGGGATACATTTTTGGAATGATTTACCAACGGAATTAAAAACAGAAACCGACCTGAAAACATTTAATAGAAAGGTGAAACATTGGCTGAAAGACAATCAAATATGTAGCCACTGAGAAATTCTGGTTGTAATGCATCTATGCTGGGCTCTTAAGTGATGTGTTCTTTTGTGTAATGTGGTCGTGATTATGTAAAATGTTAATGTCTGTACTTATGTATTTGTTATATGATTGAGTAATTTATATTATGTAGTTTTTTTTTTTTGTTGTTTTTTTTTTGTGTGGATTATGTTTTTAGAAAGGTCTGACCAGGGACTGGGGTTGCAAATTAGCCTATTGACTAGAAACCTTTTATGCAACACATCTACACATATTGTTATGGCTTTGTCTATGATAAATTATGTATGTAATAATGTGCGCTGCATTGTCCCTGACAAATAAACTGAGAAAAAAAAAAAAAAAAAAAAAATAAACATCCTTAACGCCTAAACGTGTATATCTATAATTTCCTGCAATATTCTTTATACCTAACATTAAGAATATGTCAAACAGGCCAGCCAAAATATACCTCTATTCTTAGAACCTTAAACAAATAAGACTTAGCCTCAGGGGGGTGCTAAAGGAAAAGGTCAGTGAGTAATTCCGGTTTATTGCAAATTGGGTCTCGTTTTTGTAGTTTGGACCATCACTTCCATCAGTTATGGTTGTTAAGTTTGAAAAAGAGCTTTGCTGAAGCAACACGTTGCCGTTTAATTCTAGATTTTAATGGACTGCATTATCGTGAAACACTAACAGCTTTCTGTTCTCCATGTACTAAACTATATTTGTAAAGGGAAGGCTGAGTACGTAACATGTTACGTACTTTACTTACGCTGTACTTTGCTTACACTGTGTACGTAACATGTTACATAATGTACATACGTTGCATATTAGGGGACTTAACTATGCAACAAGCACACTTATTTGAACACAATATTTTACTAAACCTTCCGTTTGTCATGGTTTGTGTTTCCCGCCTCTTTGATTAATCACACCGGCCCTCAATTACTCACCTGCCCCTGATTAATTATTGTTTGTATACTCCCTTGTTTTCCCCTGTTCCCTCTGCCAGATTCTCTTTGTTCTACCCTGTGTGCTCATCGCTCCTAGCAAATCACCAGTGTAATTTATCAATGGTTTTTGAACTTTGCCTCGTTCGCTGGTTTCGGGATTTTGCCTACTTCCTGTCTGAATTAGTTTGCTCTATTTGTAAGTGTATAACACCAGCTTTTCTGGAAAGACCTGGCCTTTTTGAAATTAACCTTGAAGTGCCACTGGAACCAAAAAGAGTCAAACAGCATTGCTTTTGACGGTGTAATGCTTTTGACGGTTTGATGAGTGTTCTTCGTCACCCGAGTTTCCGGGGACATCAGCTACAGCTTCTTGTCACCTCCTACTTACTCTGTCCTGCTAATTTGTCAGTTCACTCGCACTAATACAGCCATTCGCATGCATTTCAAAAAAACAAAAAACACATAGGGGCACATGAGTTTACAGTGCGCCTACCCCTGTCATCATCAAAATCCATTACAAAAACAGGGGCTTGTTCGTATTAAATGTAACATTTTGAGGTTACACTGAGATGTCTGCAGGTAGAGAATAATGACAAAGTGAATCCAGAGTGGCAGCAGATCAGGTCTCACCCTGCTGAGCAGTCGTTGTTTTCTGGTAGAAATAACTCTTTAGGGCTCTGCACACTGTGGTTTCATTAGTAGCTATGTGAGAAGAATGCCCCTGCAGAATAGGAGGCGTCTTTCTCGGCCTCGGGCGCGGCCCCCTGCTGAAGGGGGTGATGGCAAAGCGACAACACAGAGCTGTTATGAAAACTTTGCCTTTCAGCGGGGGAACTGGTGGCAGGACAGGATGAACACAGTTTTCGGAGGCCGTTGTTCTTTTCTGCCTTCGATCACAGATGTGGACCCAGAAAGAGTTACACTGAAGGAGCAAGGCCGAGCTCAGGATTAGAGAGGAGCTGCTGTTACGCTGTGGACTCAGTGTCAATCACAAGATGGCAAACAGCCCTCCTTCAGGTACCAGTTATGTGTTCATTTAAGTGTTTGTGAACAGGAGTCATTTGAGACCGAAAGAAAAGTCTGTGGTTTGTTCAAAGGCCTTGAAAAATATGGATTATGAATTCGGACGGATCTGTCTGGAGCAAAGGTTGAATGTCCACAGCGTCTTGGTCTCAATGCCCACCAGGGATCTGTTCCTCTTGTGGCGCCTCAAGGGCGAGAAGCCCAGGTTCCGGAGGAATATAGGACACGAAACGAGGAGAAGTGCAATGAAACCAACGTTTTATTCCAAAGTCAGAGGGAACAGGGTCGGGGAATAACTATAAATCCAAAGCGTCCTCCCGTCCGGGGTCTGTCGTCGTGCTCTGTAGACTAGCCGTCTCCTGCGTCCTGGAATGATAGACACAGGGGAGACATGAGTGTCGAGGTTACCTCCTGCCTCTGGGGTTCTCCGTACTCCGGTGGCTGTGCTCTCTCGGTCTCCGTTCCTCTCCCGTTGCCGGCTGTCCTCTCTTCCCCCTCCTCAGCTCCCCAGCTGTAGATAACACTCCTCTAATTAGTGATTGCCGTCAGGTGCGTCCATTGCCAATTTCCTATTGGCTGTAGTACCTGCACGGGGAAGTACCTGCCCTCGAGCACCTCCCCCAACCGGAGCCTGGGTCTCCACCCCCTTCCTCCTGTGTTACCCTCTGGTCTGTCACATACCCCCTCCACCAGCTCCAAGTTGTGGCTGGGAGCGTTCACCCACCAACACTCCTCTCTCCTGGACAGTGCGTCTGCGTTTCCGTGTGCCCGTCCTGCCCTGTGTTCAACAGAAAAATTAAAGTTCTGGAGTTAAAGGAACCACCGGCTCACACGGCTATTGGTATCTTTCGCTGTCGCCATCCATTTCAAGGGGGCATGGTCAGTAATCAGTGTGAATTTCCGACCCAGGAGGTAGTATCGGAGCCGGGTCAGTGCCCATTTAATAGCCAGGCACTCCTTCTCTACCGTTGAGTAATTCACTTCGTGCTTTAGGAACTTCCGGCTGATGTACGTTACCGGATGTTCCTCGGTTCCTCTTACCTGTGACAGAACCGCCCCTATCCCGGACCCCGAGGCATCGGCGTGCACCACGAACGGCTCTTTGAAGTTCGGGGTCGTCAACACTGGCTCGGTGCACAAGGCCTCTCGCAGTGTTCCGAATGCTTTCTCCGCCTCGTCGGTCCAGCGTACCTGGTGGGGTTGGCCGGCTCGGGTCATGTCGTGTAGAGGCGCAGCAATGGTGGCAAAATGCGGAATAAAACTCTGATAGTACCCTACCAAACCCAGAAACGTCTTCACTTGCCGCTTGGTGGCGGGCTGGGGCCATGTGGTGATGGCCTCCACCTTCCGGGTCTGGGGTCTGACGGTGCCTCTACCAATCGTGTAGCCTAGATATTGGGCCTCCTCCAGGCCCAGGTGGCACTTCCTGGGGTTGGCCGTCAGACCCGCCTGTCGTAGGCCCACCAGGACTGCCCTCACGTGCCGCAGGTGGTCGGACCAGTCCGTACTATGGATGACCACGTCGTCCAAGTAGGCCGCTGCGTAGTCCCGATGTGGCCGGAGGACCTGGTCCATCATCCTCTGGAACGTAGCGGGTGCTCCATGGACACCGAAGGGGAGGACCCGATACTGGTACAGACCCTCCGGGGTAGCGAAGGCCGTTTTCTCTTTCGCCCTTTCGGTGAGGGGTACCTGCCAATATCCCTTGGTCAGGTCCAGCGTTGATACGAACCGCGCCGGGCCCAGTCTTTCGATCAGCTCATCCACTCGGGGAATCGGGTAGGTGTCGAACTTGGAGATCTCATTCAATTTTCTGAAATCATTGCAAAACCGGTCGGTGCCATCAGGTTTAGGGATTAATACAATCGGGCTGGACCAGGCACTCCGGGACTCCTCAATGACCCCCATCTCCAACATTCGTCTCACCTCGGTTTTAATGGCCTCCCTCTTGGCTTCGGGTATGCGGTATGGTCGTAGCCTCACCTGCTTCCCTGGTTCTGTGATGATGTCGTGTCGAATGACCTGCGTTCGGCCCGGCAGGTCCGAGAACACGTCCTGGAACTGGCCGGTCATCTCCACGAGATCCTGTTGTTGACTCGGCGCCAGCTGGGGCCCCAGATTCACCGCCGTCGACTTGGGACTCTGGGCTACCAGGGCGACCCCTGGCGTCGGGAGGTCGTCCTTGGCTTGCCACTTCTTCAGTAGATTGACATGATATAATTGACACAGTTTTCTTCTCCCCGGCTGTCTCACCTTATAATTGACTTCACCTACCCGTTCGACCACTTCATATGGACCCTGCCACTTGGCGAGGAACTTGCATTCTGATGTTGGCACCAGTACTAGGACGAAGTCTCCCGGTTGGAACACTCTCACCTGGGCCTTCCGGTTATAACTCCGGCTCTGGGCCTGTTGCGCTTGTTGCATATGTTCCCTTACCATGGGCCACACCTTCCTCATCCTCTCCTGCATCTGGTCCATGTATTCGATCATGGAACGATGCGGTGAAGGCTGTTGCTCCCATACCTCCTTGGCCAGGTCCAGCAGTCCCCGGGGTCTTCGGCCGTATAGCAACTCAAATGGCGAGAACCCCGTGGAAGCCTGTGGAACTTCCCTGATCGAAAACAAAACATACGGAATTAGTTGGTCCCAGTTCTTCCCGTCGACCTCTATCGCCTTTCTCAACATTTGCTTCAGTGTCTTGTTAAATCTTTCGACCAGGCCATCCGTCTGTGGGTGGTACACGGAGGTCCGAACCTGCCCTACCTTCAGGAGTTGGCACATTTCCTTCATGACGCGGGACATGAAACAGCTCCCCTGGTCCGTTAGCACCTCCTTTACCAAGCCGACCCGGCTGCAGAGAAGGAACAGTTCTCTGGCCACGGCTTTGGCCGTGGCGGCACGTAGAGGGATGGCCTCGGGGTACCGGGTGGCATAGTCCAGAATTACTAGAATATATCGGTGTCCCCTACTCGACCTGGGTAAGGGCCCCACGATGTCCATGGCTACCCGCTGGAAAGGAATATCGATTATGGGCAGGGGTATCAAGGGATTGTGGACGTGTACCTTCGGTGCCGTCATCTGGCATTCCCTGCAGGTCCGACAGTAGTCCTGGACGGCCCTCTTCACCCCTGGCCAGTAGAATCGTCCCAGGACCCGTTCATATGTTTTCTCCACGCCTAGGTGTGCCCCCATCAGGTGAGAATGTGAGAGATACAGGACCTTTGGGACATAACCTTTGGGTACCAGTAACTGTTCCACCACCTGTTCACCTACTTTGGCTATTCTGTAGAGGAGCCCGTTCTTAATGGCAAAGTGTGGGAGGGTGTTGTCACTCACCTCTTTCGCTGGATTCCCCTCAATCACCGACACGTCTCGTCTGGCTTGCTCTAGGTTGGGGTCCTATAGTTGGGCCGTCCCGAACCTTCCTGGTCCTGCGGTCGGGCCTCCTTCCGCCAGGGGGAACTCGGAGAACACCTCCCCGGTCGATTCCGGCGGTTCGGGGGGTTCCCCGGGTCCTAGGGCCTCTTCCGGGTGCCGGCCCTCCTCGTCGATCTCCCCCTCCGACGAGCCTTCGGGCCTGGCGGGGGCCGCGCATGCAGGCACGGGGTTGGGGTTCCGGTCTCCCCGTGAACGACGAGAGGTATATCTCCTGCGTCCTGTTACCTGGTGAGCCCACAGCCGCCAGAATATGGGGCAATCCCTCCCGATCAACACCGGGACCGGTAACCGGTCGACTAACCCCGCTGTGACCTCAAACGTGCCTCGGGTGGTCGTGATCTCAACGGTGGTGGTGGGATAGTCTCTGGAGTCCCCGTGCACACAGGCGACTGGTATCGGCGGCCCCTGGGGGCCCCGGGTCAGGCCGGGCCGAAGGAGGGTTATCGCACTCCCGGAATCCAACAGCGCCTCTGCATCCTGTCCTCCCACCTTTACGGGCAGCCTCGGGGCCTGGGCCCCCTCATGGGCCCAGCAGGTAGTCAAGTAGCTGCCCGTCGGGGTCGGAGATCCCGCTGTCGGCATCGGCACATCTGGTCCGGGGCAATTCTTCGCTAGATGTCCTTCCTGTCCGCAGGAGAAACACTTCCTGAAGTCCCGGTCTCTTCGTGACCGGCCCGGAGGCGTCGTCCGGAGGGTCCCCGGCCAGGCAGCCGGATCTGCCAGGGCGCCGTCGAAGCCCCTCTTCGTCTCCCTGTTCGGGCCTCCCGGTCCCCTGGTGCGCCGGGGTCGGGTTTCCTCCCTCTGACGGCTCCGCAATAGCTCCACCGTAACGTGGTGGTTTTCGAGTAGCTCCACCAGGTCGTCCACCGTCTTAGGGCTGTTGCGGCCGGCGTGGAGTTGGGCCTCCCCGGGGAGCGCCCTGAGACCTCTGTCGAGCACGACCCGATCCAGGGCCGGAGGTCCCTCCCCTGTGGCCAGCCAACTGCGGGTTAACCTCATTAAAGTAGCAATCTGGGGCCGTACGGGTTGGGTCTCATCGTAGGTCCAGTCGTGGACCCGTTGGGCCCGGGTCTGGAGGTTGTGTCCGTAGTGGGCCAATACCGCCGCCTTTAGAGCGCCATATTCCTCTGCTTCCTCCGCGGACAAGTCCCGACAGGCTTTTTGAGCCTCCCCGGTCAAAAATGGCCCTAATATCCCCGCCCACTCGCGTTCGGGCCAAAGCTTATTTTTTTTTAATTTATTTTTCCTACTTCACTCGGAACCTGGCTGTGTGGCGTCCCAATGCCCACATTCTCCACCAAATGTGGCGCCTCAAGGGCGAGAAGCCCAGGTTCCGGAGGAATATAGGACACGAAACGAGGAGAAGTGCAATGAAACCAACGTTTTATTCCAAAGTCAGAGGGAACAGGGTCGGGGAATAACTATAAATCCAAAGCGTCCTCCCGTCCGGGGTCTGTCGTCGTGCTCTGTAGACTAGCCGTCTCCTGCGTCCTGGAATGATAGACACAGGGGAGACATGAGTGTCGAGGTTACCTCCTGCCTCTGGGGTTCTCCGTACTCCGGTGGCTGTGCTTTCTCGGTCTCCGTTCCTCTCCCGTTGCCGGCTGTCCTCTCTTCCCCCTCCTCAGCTCCCCAGCTGTAGATAACACTCCTCTAATTAGTGATTGCCGTCAGGTGCGTCCATTGCCAATTTCCTATTGGCTGTAGTACCTGCACGGGGAAGTACCTGCCCTCGAGCACCTCCCCCAACCGGAGCCTGGGTCTCCACCCCCTTCCTCCTGTCTTACCCTCTGGTCTGTCACACTCTGCAGCCATTTTTATAACATGGTTTACAGTTATGTCACCAACAGAGTTCACATTTCACAAGCATAGACGTATTTGTTTGCAGAAACCTCTCAGAGCTGCTGTCATTAAGCTGGGTCTTTTTTTTAATTGATTTTGGGATCTTAATAAGCCTTGATTGCTGTTACCGTTTTTAAAATGCATTTTTTGGCACTTTGAGCGCCACAAGTCAAAGGCCAGCTCCACGGTGGTGTGGTGGCTAGCACTGTCACCTCAGAGGTGTGTGCACGTTCTCCCCGTGGCAGCGTGGGTTCCCTCCGGGTTCTCCGGCTTCATCCACGGTCCAAAGACATGCAGCTCAGGTTAACTGGACTCTAAATTGCCCATAAGTGTGAATGTGAGTGAGAATGGTTGTCTGTCTCTAAATGAGCCCTGAGATAAACTGGACACCTATCCAGGTGTACCTTGCCTTCACCCAATGTCAGCTGGGATCAGATCCAGGCCCTGAGGACACAACCACTCGTAAACCAGCGGGACAAAGTGCTTCTGTTGAAATTAAATATCTTTCGTGGATGAGAAAATGAGAAATCCTCTTCAAAAATTCCTTTCAAATTGAAGTTTTGAACATCACAGTCTTGTATAATTTCTACGCAGCCCTTGTGAAGTGGTTTTGTTCAACTGTGAAGCAGGAGGCCTGTAAGATGCTGATCGGCCACCCAGCGGGCATCAAATGGAATTATTAGAGTTCCTCTTGAAAAAGCAACATGTGGATAATGCATCTTGGATGTTTCCTTCGGCCCTATGCAGTATTGTGAGCAAATACACGTCCAGCTGCAAATGCACATTTGAGTCAAAGCCCTGACGACCTGCTGCGTAGCAGCCGTGCGCACGCTCACGTGCCAAGGCTCTAGTCGTGGTATTTGTGCAGGCGAGTCATAACCACTGGTTATTGGATGGTATGCTAATAGATTTAATGAGTGTTGCAATGATGCTGTGTGGGTGCGACGCTTTGAGAGCACCTTATCCATCCAATGAGGAGGCTTCATAAGTGCCGCCAACGCTCTCTTAATCTGGAGCGGTGCTTCAGCACTTCAGCGTCTTCATGATCTGAGGGAAACTCAGCCTTGTGTTTTGAGGGTGTCTGAAAGGATTTGAAGAGTGAGAGCATAGAGCGTGCACTCACTTGAGAGTGTGTGTGTGCAGGACATTACTGGGAATGAGAAAAAAGGTGATGTTTCAATGTCTTTTTATAGCTGCAGTTGTAAAGCCACACACAAATGTCAAAAGTGTGCTCTGTTTGATTTCTTCGGGAAAAAAACAGAACAATTCCAAGCCTCCACTTCCAAACATCATGCGGCCTTTATGAAAGCCAATGTCAAAACATTTATTGTTGCTTGGAGCTGCCTCCAGTGCTTAGAGGCCGCAGCAATGCAACGCTAGCTGCTAAAGAACTGTAAATTGACTGATGCGCCTGAGAATTGAAATCGCTGAGCCCCGTCATCAGCTCTGTGAGCTGAAGATATCGGAGCACAGGGACACGGACCCAGCTCTGCAGCTGCAGCCTCTTATTCACTTTCACACAGTTATGTCGGGGCTGTGAATTTACACTGAGCAGCACTTTTTTTAAGAACAAGCTTTTTGACAACTAAGACTTTAGATATTTACAGTTTCTAGTCTCTAAATGAGACCTGATGAGAAGGAAAAGTCAAACTTTGGTGCATTCAAACACAAGTCTTCTGTAGTCTGCTTTCACCAGTCTGACCAGTCCACTTACCAGTTGAGCAGTACCATTGGATCTCTAGATATCTGTGGATGTCTGTAAACCTAGAGGCATTGGGTTTCAGTGTTTAGACGTCTTTTTTTATGGAGTCTTTCCAACATCCCATGACATCTAGGTCAGTTACAACTTTAGAATACACTTCAAAAATGCAAAAAAGTACATTTGTCTAATTACTAGTTATAGTAGTTAATAACACTTTATTCAAGATAACAATGACCAAAGAAGTAACATTTCAGTGAGATGCACAGACTTGTTTTTAGACAATGTATCTTAGATATCTTGTTAAGTGAAAAAAAGCATTACAGGCTTATTACGACACACAACACTTCCTAATGCCAGTGACATATAGCTCAAACTCAGCTTTAAGTATATCCCATTTCATGAAGCGAATTTTCATTTGTTCCATTGACAGATTTTCTTTTCCTTATTAGAGTGGCCTTTTTTCCTTTCTGGAACAAATAGAAAGCCTGTATTGTGGTTCTTACAGAATAAAACAAAATTAGGTGCACTACTTCTGATCAGTGCAGTTCAAAGGCAGGACCAACACCAGAAATAACTTCAACAAACAAACATCTGCAGTGGGGAAAAAAAATACTGAAATAGTAAGGGAAAAAATGAATACAATGCCATTTTGCACTAGTGTAAGAGCAATCCTTTCAGCAGATCCAGTAGTTTTGCCTTCTAAAAGACAGTAATATTACACAAGAAGGGTCATTCAAGCTTTGTTGGAGCTAAGTGGACTTCTCAAGTGTGGTGACTGCCAGAGGGTAACGGGTCAAACAGCTGGTGACCAAGATAGCAGGAGCCCTTAAGGATGTTTTTTTTGCTCTGAAGAGGCAACGGGAGATTTCTTCCAAGGGAGGCAGAGGGCAGATTGTCTGTGTGGTGTTGCTGACCCTCTGAAGAGCACTTCTGTTATTGCCGATCACTACTACACTGAGATGCTCAGGGGTACATGCTTATCTCCTGAGGACTCTCACAAAGACTCCTCAGGACTGCCAACAGCAGTGGTGTTTGCAGACCAGGAGACGTTTCCCAAGATGTGGGTTCCTGGGAATTGCAAGGCGGAAACCATATCCACACAACCCCCGATGATGTGTGATGGTCAGGCTAAAACCTCCAGCTCTGAAAAGTGATGCCAATGGCCTGGCCATCAGATGTCGAAATGAAGCTGGAGGCTTCAAAAAATGCAGTCCACATAGCAGTGGGTGACCTAACTACGTCCACCTCTTATATACATACAGTCTATCAATGGTTTTTTGGGGGGGATGGGCTGCAGTGCAGTCAAAGGTGTCTTTAGGTCTCCAGATTACGTCTTTAGGTCTCTGCGTTTTTAACTGATGCCTTTTGGTCCTAAGAGGATATTTTGGCCTTTAGGAAACTATATCTGTGTTGCTGTGTGACAGTGATAAATGTTGCCTCAGCAGAAATAGTTAGCCTCTCGCCTCAGGAGAGTACTTTGCTCTCTCCACAGGAAAAAAATAAGACTAAATGCATGCATGCGATTCACCTTGCATCACAGAAAATACTGATAACATCTAAACTCAGCCAGCCATTTGGCATCCTCCTTTGGCAGTGATTATGTGACACCAATCCACAGCTCTTAGTGAGTCAGGTGCTAATGGACCCAGTATCAGTTCCAGTGGTTGAGCTCATCTCACAGCACTGAGAGAGGGAGGCCTGCCGGGCTACTGCACTGCTGTTTCTGCCTGACTTGCAATGGTGGACCAAAAATCCTGAAATATCTCATACAGAATTTACTTTAACATGGGTTAGACATCCACAGCCAGGTGAAGTGCAGATGACTTTATGACTATATGTGGCATCTTCAGTTATGCAAGAATCTGTTAACCTTGAGACAAAATCTTCTGCTCATCTGAATTTGAGAGGATGGCTTCCGGTCTCGAGACATTGGTAGATAACCAAGGCCCCATTCCTATTTGGTATTTACATGTGATGTGTGTCTGAATACCTTTCTCTCATTATCTTGATTCTGATCTCAGTAAGTAAAGAATAAGGCGTGGATGGTGGACAAACTTGACCGCTACTGATTGAGCCAGCCGGAAGAGCTGACCTTTCTACTTGCCAACTGTCAGAATGCAGTCAGGCTGTGCAGATTGCATTCACAGCTGAGAGTGATCCCTTCACAATGAGAGACAAACTCTCCAAATGTGGTTGGGCCAATCCAATCTCACACCAATGCGTCAAAACACATCAATGCTCCTATGCTTGAAACTATGCATCTCTGGATTCCCCTTTAGAGTTAGTTTTGGACATGTCTAACAATGCAAGCGTGTTACATGCTTACTGTCTTTTTAAAATAAACATTTGGCATCACAGGAAGTTTAGGCAACAAAACGTAGTCCATGCCTACAGACAGCCTTATACATCAGTGTTTGTCCATAGATGAGCATTTTGTCGTATAAGTCTTTGCAGCTTACTTGAATTTAGAGAGCCAAACTCAATAAATGGCACACACATTAAATGTGTGTCATCATGTTCTCTTGGAGGTTCATGGCAGTGCACGATGAGGCCACCTCCCTGAGTTCAATCGAGTCACATGTGTGAAATGTGTTGCCTACTTGTGGGAAAGCATTTAAAAAGAATACAACACTATTGTGCTGCAAATTGCAGCCAAGACATTCTTTGAGAAGCCCAAAATATGAATGGAAGTGTTATTTAGTCCATTTCTCTTTGATGTGTCATCGTAATGAGACAGTGTGGAACTCAACTACCTCCAGGCATGGGCCATGTGTTGGTTTGAAATGAAAAGCTGAATGGAGCCTGAAAACACCAGACAGAGAATGCGCTCAATGATTTATTCAGTGTGTTTGGACTACAGATATAATTGGCTACTGAGATGAGTGCTGGTGACTTGTGTTGAATCTCAGAGTACAGTTAAATTGAATACAGTGATGACAGCTCTTGGATGCATGAGACGGAAGGGGAATCAGTTGTATTTTACAGTTGTTTATGGCGACAGGTCCGGTCCTGCCTCGTCCAACAGTCTTTCTGAGAAAGTGATCTCTGGCTGCACACAATCCCTTCCCGGAGGAATACAATAGATCTTTTAAATCCTCTCCTCTTTGTTAACCCTGCTGCTCCGAGGCTTCCCTTCACCTTTCCCTTCCTCAGTCACAATGCTCTTTTAATCCACACAAATTACATTTCAAAGTTATTTTTGAACAAAAAGCTCCTGATGGATCCAGAAAGTGACTCCCTGATACTGAATTGTTGTAATTCAGCCACATTGGAGGGTTTTCGAGCATGAACCGCCTTTTTAAGGTCATGCCACAGCATCTCAATCGGATTCAGGTCGGGACTTTGACTAGGCCACTCCAAAGTCTTCATTTTGTTTTTCTTAAGCCATTCAGAGGTGGACTTGCTGGTGTGTTTTGGATCAATGTCCTGCTGCAGAACCCAAGTGCGCTTCAGCTTAAGGTCACAAACAGATGGACGGACATTCTCCTTCAGGATTTTTTGGTAGACAGCAGAATTCATGGTTCCATTTACCACAGCAAGTCTTCCAGGCCCTGAAGCAGTAAATCAGCCCCAGACCATCACACTACCACCACCATATTTTACTGTTGGTATGATGTTCCTTTTCTGAAATGCCGTGTTACTTTTACGCCAGATGTAATGGGACATAGACCTTCCAAAAAGTTCAACTTTTGTCTCGTCAGTCCACAGAGTATTTTCCCAAAAGTCTTGGGGATCATCAAGATGTTTTCTGGCAAAACTGAGACGAGCCTTTATGTTCTTTTTGCTCAGCAGTGGTTTTCGTCTTGGAACTCTGCCATGCAGGCCATTTTTGCCCAGTCTCTTTCTTATGGTGGAGTCATGAACACTGACCTTAATTGAGGCAAGTGAGGCCTGCAGTTCTTTGGATGTTGTTCAGGGGTCTTTTGTGACCTCTTGGATGAGTCGTCGCTGCGCTCTTGGGGTAATTTTGGTCAGCCGGCCACTCCTGGGAAGGTTCACCACTGTTCCATGTTTTCGCCATTTGTGGATAATGGCTCTCACTGTGGTTCGCTGGAGTCCCAAAGCTTTAGAAATGGCTTTGTAACCTTTTCCAGACTGATAGATCTCAATTACTTTGTTAATTTATGTTTTGACAGGTGGGGGGGCAATCACTTTTTCACACAGGGCCATGTAGGGTTGGATTTTTTTTCCCCTTAATAATAAAAACCTTCATTTAAAAACTGCATTTTGTGTTTACTTGTGTTATCTTTGTCTAATATTTGAATTTGTTTGATGATCTGAAACATTTAAGTGTGACAAACATGCAAAAAAATAAGAAATCAGGAAGGGGGCAAACACTTTTTCACACAACTGTACATATTTGAAAGTAGGCTTGAATTTTTAAACATCTTGTTTGTCTTGTTTTGTTCGGTCAGAGCGAGTAACGGAATATATTGAGCGGCCAAAGGTTGCGTGGTATAAAAATGAGTACGACAAGCAAGAGGATCCATTACATTTGTGTGACATAATCTATGACTTATTATGGAATGGTACTTTACAGTTTTTCTCGATTGCTAAGACACAATTCCTGGAACAACTCACCATGTTTTCAAATCTTCACACACAATTTTAAAAACTCACACCCAACAGTCCAAACATCTAACTTCTGGGTCCCAATCAGTCTTTACCCTCAGACAATACACACAAGCTGTCAAAACACAGACTACATTAGTGTTTGTTACACACAGGAGGGATTAATTCAACACACTGCCACCAAAATGTCAATAATAGGGTTTATTCACAGCACTTCCAGATTGAGCACATATACAGGTTCATCAGCATCGGCATCAATATCAGCATGATCTTGTCTCAGGTCAGGGTCAGGCCATAGTATTTCACACATTATGTCTTCTCTCGCCAGGCAGCGTGGGAAATATCCCCTTGTGTGTCTGATCCAACCCTGGATAGATTCCAGAGAAATATCCTCACATGCATTCACCATTGCCTCCAGGAGATTGTGCTGCGGTCATAGACTCTCCACCGCCATGCTGAGAAAAACTCCTCTATTGGATTCAGAAAAGGGGAGTATGCTGGCAGAAAAAGGACCCTGAATCTGGGGTGGTCATTGATGGCTGGACTAGTTGGCCAGCTTCTTTCATTGTCCTCCCATGTACCACCACATGATGAACAACAGTGGCACGGATTTCATCAGAAATTACTTGTCTTTGCTGTCCTCTGCCTCTTCCTCTCCCTCTCCCTCTCCCTCTCCCTCTCCCTCTTCCTCTCCCTCTTCCTCTTCCTCTCTCTTGTCTCTCAGCCTCTGCATGGTTGGGATCCATTGTTCCAAAGGACATGAGCATGCCTCTAAGCTCTATTTATTGACCCCCAATTCTGATTGGTGTGTTAACAATTTTCAGGCTGAGTGTTTTCACCTTGAGAAGTGTGTGGTCTCTGAGTTTATGTTATGATAACTTGAGTTAATTATATTGAGAGCATGTGTTTGCTGAATGAACACGCAGTGTAAAGAATGATTTATTTGGTCACTTTTGTGTAAGGTTTTGCAGAAAGTGTTTTGAATATTGAGACATGTGTGGACACAGGTGAATTGTGTTTTTGGTTATGGGAAATGTGTGTGTGCTTCTGGGAATGACGAAAAGGTTTGGGTGTTTGTGCTACAGGAACCAGGTTTTGTGTTTTAGCAATCGAGAAAAACTGTAAAAGGTCTGTGAAGGGCAATTATGTATTCATGCTAGTTCAGTGTTACATTTGTTACATTACGTTGTGACTTTGTTACATTGCTATGTTATGATGATGTCATGTTGCGTTATCGCGTTACATTGTTGTGTTATCTTTTTTTATACCTGGTCCAGAAGCCACCGGAAGACAGTCAGACCCAATCAAATGTGTGAGTGGCCCAAACAGAATAGATCATGTGAGCCAGTAAAGAGAGGCCACCAACACTAGTCAAGTTTCCTCCAATTGTGGTGCAAATAGTAGCTGCATTTTGAGAAAAGGCAAATTAATGTGTGTTTCCATCCACTGTTGTTGGGTGAATGTTAGGTCTATGGTTAAAATCTCAGTTTCAAGAGTTTCAGAGTTTCCTGACTGAACTATTTATTCAATTTTACTAATGTTTTGATATTTCTTTAAACATAAGAAACTACTCAGTGCATTATCATGTCTTGCTGTCCTGATGGTTTGAACAAGGTTATAGAACCCATATGAGTGAGGTGAGTCTCCTTATGAATATGAAGGTTGATCAAGGCTGTGTGCATGTTTGTGTGTGTGTGTGTGTGTGTGTGTGTGTGTGTGTGTGTTTGTACACACACAAAAGTGTCTGCAAGATTGAGATCAGGCTTTCAAAGAGAAAGCGCTCCATGCGTGTGAGCGCGTGCAGGGTGGGTCATTGTGTGTTTGCGTGCACATGAGAGGGTTTCCAGGGATTCTGCTGCACCTAATCTTCTGTATCGACGCCACACGAACACACACTCATGCACCCGCTGCGGTGGTTGTGGTGCCCCCTGCAGAGCTGAGCAGCAGGCCCCTGCTTCCTCTGTGCCACGGCGCCATCTGGCAGCTTCAGATGGTTTGGTAACTCCCCACCAGGGTCCTGCTCTTTCATCCAGCGGGGCCGAGTCGACTTAGCCAACGGAAACAAGCGGCTCCACTGAACAGACACGAGTCCCACGGTCCGCATGCACCCACGGACAAACTATTTCCACTTCAATATCTGTAATCTCTTTTATTGATTCTTTTTATTGGTTCTTCTTCTTGCTCAGAAATGCAGGATTTATTTTTCTTTTAATGGTTCAATTTGAATCTGATTGAATCTTGCTTATTGGACAATCTGAGATATGGCCATAGAGGTATATAAAAAAACATTATTTGTGCTGATATATGTACATATATGATATATGCTGATATATGTTCATATAAACATATTTTGTCATATGTTTACAAATCTTTTACAAAGTCATACATATGAAGGTGCACATGATAAATTATATATGTTTTGATGTCTAATGTATGGTTAAATATGAACATATAAAAACAAAGATATATATATGGATGACTATTTTGATCACATTATTTACATATATTTAACAAAACCTCTTGTGTCCATGTATACCGCAGAAAGATTTGTGTATGATATTAATTAGGTGGGCATACATGTATTTATGATATATAATATTTCAATATACAACTATAAAGATGCATTTGACGGGACCTTATTAGGTTAAAAAAATAATAGAAAATAAATATACATGACTTAATAATGGTATGTGCATTTTTAACTAAAGCCATGCATATTTGAAAATTGTATTATATTAAGTTTCTATCCAAATGTGGTTATCCATTGAATACATAAGTACATTATGGCCATATTTGAGGTTTTCTGTATGGAAAAATAAGACTGCTCTTTCTATTTTTAGAACAAGCTTCTGTTTTGTTGCTATTTTAATCCTTCAAAAATGGTGCAAAATACCGCAGATGGAAAAGAAAAAAGAAGAGCCTTTTTGCTTCGTGGTGGCCAGCTCTTTCCTCACGCTTTCTGCTTCTATAAATGGACATTAAATATGTTGTTTCTTTATTTGACTTGATTTGGCAGAGAGGATAAGAAAGGAAGGAGGCAAGACGGAGTTTCTCTCTCTCTTCTCTTGGTAAAGTGTAGGCAGCAGAAGAAATGTCCCCTCTTATTTCTGTATAATGCGCGTTGGCTGGAAGACTCCTAATCCACACTGAGGGAATGTGGGTGGAGTGCGTACATGCACACGCACACACACAACACACACTCGTGAATGTGTGAAAGGGGCCACATAAGAGTTCTTTTCTTCTCTGAGACTGTGTTAAATGCTGCGATCCTGAACTAAAAGCAGAACCAATGAAACGGCGGATGAATTGTAAACGCATGAGTGTGATGATTGGTACATTCTGGAGTGTGACTGTACATGTTTTATGTCGCTCTGAGCTCGGAAGTTGAGGAAATGTGTATAAATTATGCACAAGAAAATGTCTATTTAATGGAACGGTGTATCCATAAAACATGGGGCGAGCATATATTGACACGCCGTCCCTGACCCAAAACGGACTCTAGAGGGGTTCCTTGAGCAGTTCGAGAGTAAGGCCACTGTTTGTGTAGCTCAACCAGAAAGTTAGCATCGCAGTGGTTCCCTTCACTAAAAATCCAATGGGATTTTCCCATCAAATTTCAGATTATTGCATAAAATAAATTCATAAACAAATGTTTTTGATATGTACAAGTTTTGTTCAGCAACACAATTTCACAAATAGCGCCACTAATCATGAGAAGTGAAAAGCTAACGCTGCGTTATAAAGGAGCTACAGCTACTGACCTATTTTATATCGTAGAACAAGGCGTTAAAATATCTTCAGCTTCTGTTAACTGCAGAATTTATTTCAGACATAGCAGGTCTACCGTTCAACCACTTTTGTCCAGACTCTTCTCCTATTAGATGGACTGCCATACCCCCCCCCCCTTTTAAATAGACATTCTAGCCCCCCAAAGGATGAATCCTACAAACTTTGGATATTTCCTGACTTTTTTTCCTTTGACATCATCATCAGGTCAACATTTTAATTAGTCCAACACTTTGGTTTATCACCAAACAATTGAAAAAGGAATGACATTCCCATCAGTCTTCAGCTGTGCTTAGCACATTGGCTCAGCGCTGTGCCTCGGAGAGTCACTACAGTAGCAGCAGCTGTGGACTCAAGTGTGTTTAGACGGAGGTACTTTTCTTTTTAAATGATTTAAACTACTCCTAACTGCAAAATTAAAAAAGACCAAACCTGCAAACCTCCTATGACAAATTTGTGACGTTTTGGATTTAGTTGTCAGCGCGTCATAAAATGGTGCACACTGTGCATGCACTCTGTAACGGACCCACATTCTGACTGCTGAAACCGATACACACAATAAGCAGTAATAATGCTAAGTGCACTAGGGCATTATGAACTGCACAGACAGAGCAGGTCTGGCCTTAATATGTTATGTGGCCACGCAGAGGTTGATGTAATATCCTACTCCTGTTGTTTATAGCTACCAAGAGGGAGTTGATTACTCTTTCTTGTTTTTTCTTTCTCTCTCTCTGTCTCTCTGTCTGTCTCTGTCTCTTTCTCTCTCTTTCACACACACACACACACACACACACACACACACACACACACACACACACACACACACACACACACACACACACACACACACACACACACACACACACACACACACACACATACACACACACACACACACACACACACACAAAACAAACTGCTTCTTTTTCCATCTTTCTCCTTTTGCCCTGGGAACTATTAAGACTGAGTTTTTTTAGAGCTAAATCTCATCTGACTATTGGTGCATCTTTCTCTGGGCTGGCTTTCACCTTGAATTGGTATCTCAGTATGAAGTGAGGCTGTTGCGTGGTTCCACTCTCCATTAACCCCTTACTGCAACCACCCATGATGTGGATTTCTGTCCACGCTGTATAGCTTTTAGAATCACTTTTTGTGACCCCATGCCAATGCTCTTCTGTCATTACGTTTCGTTGTATACTGCTGGTGCTGATATGCAACTTTTCAGTCTACCGGGAGGGATTGCATTTGTTTCTTCGCCTGCAGGATGCCCAAATGAGACCAAATGATGGATAGCAGGTCATGGCGGAGGAATAAAGTGAAGCATCATTAAGTGGGTCTACCTGTATTCTCCCACGCTGTAGTCTCTGAGGCTACGTGAACGTCGCAGTCAGTCCCGTCATTTGCAGGGAATAAACCACATTGTCCTCATTTAGTACGACATTTTATTCATTCGTCGCTCATTAGTCTCCCAATTTGAACCTCTGCTCGAGCATTTAAACACAGATTCATAGATAACGCTAAAGAGCATACTGCTTCTTTTTCTTTGTGGGGCATGCTGCTCTACAGATTCCGCCGTGGTTGATGGTCTCACTCATTGAAAAGCAATGAACACATTTATTTGTTGCAGTTCAGGCAGTAACAACAACAAATACACAGTTTGCAACTGACAGCACTTAAGATATTCAATTCCATTCAGTTTATTTTGTATAGCCCAAAATCACAAATACAGATTATCCTCTGAGGGCTTTACAATCTGTACACATACGACATCCCTGTCCCAGGACCTCACATCGGATCAGGAAAAACTCCCCAAAAAATAGTGAAAACCCTTTTACATGGGAAAAAGGAATAAACCTTCAGGAGAGCAACAGAGGAGGATCCCTCTCCCCGGATGGACAGAAGCAATAGATGTCATGTGTACAGAATTAACGTAACAGAGTTACAGCACATTCAATGAATATGACAGAAATTATTCATGTAATGAGTAGTAGGCATGGACCACGACCCAGATGACCACGATACATGTCAGCAGAAGGAGAGGAAGCACAGACGCTCCCGAGAAGAAGTAGAGTTAGTGATGTGCTTTGAAGAATCACAATCAGAACCATTTATTGCCATGTTTGTTTTCACATTCAAGGAATTTGTCCTGGTGGAAGGTGCATACATTTAACAACAAACAGAGTGCAATACATGGGAATGAATTAATGAATGAATAGTGAATTGTGAGATCACAACGCAAAGTGTGCTATACCAAACGGTGTCCATTATGCTATCGGTTTATTTATAGTTTGTGCACGCATTGTAAAGCGTCAATATTGTATAACCTTTTACATGTCATTTTTTCTATGTAAATCTTTTTTAGGTTTGTTTTACACAGTGATTATTTTGTGTTTTACACCAAATCAACAAATGGGTTGATTGTGTTCGTCGTTGTGTTTACACTCAAACATAGCACAATATATAAAAATATGAAACAAAACTACAGATATATTGACAGATGGGTGACTCCATCTAAACTAAGATTGTTTTCCCTTCACATTTTCAATTTCAATAGTCACCCTAGAACTAAACTCACTAATATGGATACATATGCTGTTTATATAGATCACTTTATGGCTAACTTCAATACTGGGGCTAAAGGGGCCTTCAGTATTTCAGCACCACGGCCAGCACCCCATCCACTCAGCCTGATGCAGAGGCTAGGACACTAACAGGTTGCTCTCTGTAAATCGTAAGTGGATGACAAACTGCTGAGATCCCAGAATCTCTCCGTGAGCGTTCCCACCACTTGTCAACAGTAATAAGACCAGAAGGTCACACAAGTCCACTTTAATGGTCAAAGTGCCAATGCCCTCTCACTGACCGGGTGACTCCAGAAGCAGTTATTACTCTCACTGACCGACAACACAACGTAAGGAGACATGTCCCACAGTAAAATCGGCCACCTGGACTTCGGCCTACTTTCCAATGGCCTACTTATACCTAATAGGCATTATACAGTCAACTCTGACGTGTGGGATTATGACTTGATTTATTGTCTCGAGGTCCTTAGGGCTTTTGAGGTCACTGGTGAGGTTCACCTTTCTGTTAAAGTAATATATGGCAATGTTGTAATTTTGCATGGTGGAAGATTCTTTTTTTACATTTCTTGTAATGCAATTTTACAACTTGTAAAACCAAGGGGAAATACTTATTTGCAAGTTCTCACATTTTGTACTTAAAGCGACCAGGAGCTTTCCTTTTGTGGAAAAAATGTTGTCTTGTTTTTGAGCACCAGAGTTCTGAGAGAAAACCTCCCGGTGTACCGCAGCAGGGTCTGCTTCGTAAGCAGTTTAAAGCTCCTCACAGTAAGTTTAACAGTTCCATTGAGGACAATGTTAAAATTACATTCCAGAAAAACAAACAAAAAGAAAATAAATAAAGAAGGCTTTGAACCAACATTTAGACTATCTTTGTATATACGATTCAAAGAAAACCTATTTTTTTTTACTTTTAACTGGATGAATAAAATCGGACACATTCCAACAAATAAAACATTTGAATTATGTTTTTGTATGTGTGTATGGTTACGCTTCTATAAGTAACTGGGAGTGTGTGTGTGTTTTACATCTAACATCTTAACAAGAACCCTGGGACATTAACTTTGCATGGGCAATTTTTTATATGTCTAGTAATACAACATATCCCATGAGTCTTAGCAGAAGAGATGTAATTGATAATTTGTCTTTGATAATATTATTTTATTGTCAAGATATTATCAGCATTTTTAACCCAAAAAAATTATGAAAATATATTTGATAATTACACTGAACAATAAAAGCTAGCGGACATACTTCAAGCATTGAGGCACAATAGGTCAATTCGTAGTTGTCACATTTCCCATATTCCAAAGTGTGCTCAAATGCGACACGGATGTGTGCACGTGCGTTAGCTACGAGTAATGAGTGTCAACATGCCCACTTGTGATTCGACGTTTGGCTATTTATGGATCCAGTTTACGACTCCACTGTAACGTTTCCATCGTTAATACTTTAATTATTGTCCCATGAATGTTACCCTGAAGCGCTCAGCCGTGTTAGCCGAGTTAGTCCGTGTTTTTAATGAGCGTCCAGGGAGTTGAGTTGTTATGCCACAGATTGCGAGTTTCCACGACTCTGCTAACCTTTGGTTCCTCAATGACAATCCGTCGACAATCTACATTTACGCCGCTTGGTCCAGGGCGCTGAAACGACTCAGTAAACCCAACTTGGTGCTTGACAACTGCGTTTTAACATATCTGCCTCGCAAACGTCTGAGAAAAGCGAAATCCCGGGGCCATGGTGAGTCAGCGAACTGTTTTTATTTTGTACCACTTTGCTTTCATGTCCAAACACGCGTTGTCTGTCCTCTGCCACTGATACACCAAACTCCTTTAAGAATTCCGCCAATTTAACGAGTCCCTTCGTGTTTGCGTAAGCGTCTGAGGTAATGTGACGTTGTGCGAATCATATATATATTTTTTTTAATGACCGTGCCATTAAATCGGCACGGATATTATTCTTGAAGTTGCATGTTGTTTCTTTGAGATTATGGATGGATGGGTTCATGATCCTCCCCAGGGCCTCCCTCTCCTTGCAGGTGTCATTGTAGAAGACTTTGTTTACGAGCTCTTGTATCTGATAGACGCTAAACATGTATTCCGTATTGAAGAGAGCAACACCAACGATTCAATTTAGTCTTTCAGTAAATGGGTGAACAACAGCGATTGACAAGCAAAGCAAATTAGTGTCATGAATGAGCCCGGGGTCTGCTTGGCGGACACAGTGTTGGCCCACGTTTGGATGCTGCAGCATCATTTTAGGTCAGGCACTTAATTCTAGATAACAGTGGGAAGGTAAAGCCACATTTAACGGGTTAGCTGTCAACAGCATCCTAAATCGGAAGTTAAGCTTCAGCAATGGGCTGAAGTTCCAAGTTAAAGGCAACTTCCAGGATTATTCATGTGCAGGGGGAAGGGCACAATGTATACATATCATTTTATTTAATACAATTTAGCAGACCGGTTGGGTGTATTATTGTGTGGTCGTTGCTGTTCATGCAATGTAGGATAAACTGTGGTGTATGGAATATCAGTGGCCACACATTAACATGGCACATTTGAATCAAGTCTACATATTCATTTCCATTTGTGTGTGAATGATGATGACAAAATGATAAGCTTCCCACAAGCTTCATTTACAAAAAACTAGGTTTTGTATACTCGAACATAACACTAGCACAGTGACAATGATAATTGGATGTGAAGTGGTATATATATGTATATGTATGTATGTATACATATATACAGACAGTATGTCTAATGTCCACCAGAGGGCGACTCCTCTGGTTATGTCTCAATCTCTAGTTTCAAGTCTTCTTCAATACAGCATGATGTTCATTTTCATTTAGAGTCAAATACACCAAAAAGAGTATGGTTTAGGGTGGGGCTAGCTTTTGATTGACAGGGTGCTATCACGGTGTTGTCCGGTCTGGGAGTTGTCCGTGTTTTAACCCTTTCAGTGGGTGTTCACTTCATGAAAGTTAATTGTAACTTTTTAGTCTTTTTTTTTTATCCAGTGTCTGGTTGTACTTGGCTCCACCCTCTCGGGGTCAACTCTTGGCTCCACCCTCTCGGGGTCACCTCTTGGCTCCACCCTCTCGGGGTCACCTCTTGGCTCCACCCTCTCGGGGTCACCTCTTGGCTCCACCCTCTTGGCTCCACCCTCTCTTGTCACCTCTTGGCTCCACCCTCTCGGGGTCACCTCTTGGCTCCACCCTCTCGGGGTCACCTCTTGGCTCCTCCCTCTTGGCTCCACCCTCTCTTGTCACCTCTTGGCTCCACCCTCTCGGGGTCACCTCTGGGTCTGAAATCACAAAATGGCAATGGCCACAAACCAATGGGTGATGTCATTGTGGCTATGTCCACTTAAGAAGTTCTGCTTTCCCGCTGGTTCTGTGCTGTGGACAGTTCTGTGTTGGCTTGTTGTCAGATTGCATCTGCTCCGTTAGAGAAACTGTTCCATATTCAGTGCCTGGCACCTTGTTTTGCCCAGCAGAGATCCAGGTTCTGAGGCCTGACACTGTTTGACACCGCTCCACGTGCTCTGACTCCAGAGTCGGCCCGAAACCCGACCCGTTTCAGTCCACAGCTCTGCATTATTTCGGAGGTGGTGTTGTGATGGGAGTTTTTTAAGCAGCCGGGGCAGATTCTAGGGATGAGTTGAAGGTTTGTGAATCTTAAAAAGGGGCATAGTATATATTTTAAGCACAGGGAAAATAATGGGAACTGCTTTTACGGTTCACTGATTTACCAACACGTGGAAAAGACAAATTACATTTTCCAATCTGGACTGATAACGCGGAGCCAGCTGTAAAGCGGGAGTTCAGGGTAAATGAGGACAGGATTCTTTCATGTGGAGCCGGGCTGCAGACAAATGTGGGTATATCAGTGGTCCGTTGGTCCAGAGCCCTCCGAGGAAACACCTTCTGACATCAAACAGACTCTTTAATTGGTCCTGGAGCATAAATAAAGCCACGTCGTTATTAGGGCTCTATCGTGTCCTACCAACCTCCCTGTCTGGCTTTTTTTTCTTTTTTCCTCTGGGTCATTGCGTTTCACTCGACACGCCTTGCAAATCTCCTCGGCCCGGATTACTGCTTCTTGGGGATTTAGGATTTCCGCCCAACACATGTTGCAGAGTTACGTGTGTGTGTTGTGCTTCCATTTCTTTGTTCCACCTGATCTTTCATGAGAAGCCAATCCGTCTCCAGCACCGCTGACGAAGACATAAAGAAGTGATGGTGCAGCATGAAGACAAATTGTCTCTCTGAAAACCTGCATCTTTTTGGTCTGTGAGATGGAAGAATATTGAGGAGATAGTGGCGCAGTAAGCAGGTTTGCCGGGACAACAGCATCACAAGATTATTGACCAACTGTTGATGCCATTCAGAGACCGAGAGGAATTCTTCCCTTGGATATTTTTTCGTTAAGTACTAGGGTTGGATGTGTATATTTCGCATCCGTAATTGACCCTCGCAACATTCATTTCTCAAATGAAATTAGTTTTATTAGGACACGTCCTAATAAAACTATGGACACGTCCAGGAAGAATGCCTTTTTCCCCATCGGCTCTGTGTCTTCAGCCCTGATGTGTTCCACCGCCACCGGAGACAAGCCCGGCCCTCTGGCCAGAGGGGCTTTCTCCCCGGAAGGGGACGGGGAGACACCGAAGGAGGTGGCCGGGTGTAAGAGCCGGCAGCAGGCCTCGCTGTCCCATGCAGTGGAGGAGCTCTTCTGGATAGGCAGCAGCATTGTGGCTTTCTCCAAGTGGAGGCTTGGCTACGTGGGTAAGCGCTGTCAGAAAGTCTGAGTTCCACTGGCTGGATATGAGAGCCTTTAGATGTGTTTGAGGGCGAGTTCTTAGGGTTTTATTTAGATTAAGTAAAAAGTGTAATTTCCCTTCATCTGACAGCTCTTGTTGTTTTTAAGGTGTCGGATCTTCGGAGTGAAGAAACTGTTTTTTTCTGCTTTGATATATAACCATTAGTGTTCTTGGTCATTTCTGACAAAAAGCCCAAACATTTATATTTTCCATCGGACAAATTTCTGTCTTCATTGTGTAAGATGCAACAGAATCACACGCGTGAAAGTGCTGCAGATAACGGAGCCACCCATTTTTCAGCCAAATTTGCAGATGCTTTTTTATCTCATTAAATCCTGATTATCTCCTCATTCAGAAAAATAAAAAAGCTATAATATACAGAAAACCCTTGAAGATAGATAATAAGGCCATATATGTGTTAGTGGTATATTGGTTTATGATAGTACACAGAAAAAAAAGAATGTATTTTTCGAAAAATACAATTAAAAGTTAACTTTTATTATCTTAAATATATCAACGAACACTTAAGTATTTTTAATAATTATTTTAGTTCAGACACATCAAGAACTCATGTCATCTCCGCTTAAGCTTGAAAGTTCCCACAGTCCTCTGTGGTACCTGAACAGGCCTTGTTTCACTGTAGCATGGTGCTCCGTGGCCTTAGCTGTGAGGAGGGAGCAGGAAGGCCTGGAATATTGATTCACTTTGATTCATTCTTATGGTTTATGTTTATATTTATTGGGTGTAATAGTGTTATAAACATGACACAGGTAACTTGTATTGACTTGTGAGGCAGGGATTTGACATTTGAGATTTTTTATCTTTTATTTATGGAATTTTGTCTTATATTTTTTTGATATGCTCAGTCCCAGAGGCTGAAACCCAGTATCCAATTTGGTTCTGATGGGGCCTGCGTGACGAATTATTGACAGAAAAATGTGTACTACTTTGCTGTGAATAATTTGCCTCAAAACTATTTATACAGACAGTGATGCAAATTTACTACAGTTTGAGCACTTTTCAATGAAAGGTTCCAACATAGACGCAGACTGAGGACCAACTACCCGGAGCAGCGTCCGGCAGTGTCTGAGGTAAACGGTTGTGTAGACTAAGATAATACATGCTATTTTATTGAGTAAAATACTCTGATAAACAGTTACGCAGTGTTATGTCTAGAGCTTTTATTGTGAAAGGTAATAACGGAATTGACTACTTCGACACTTAAAGAAATCCAAAGATCTTTGAACCTTTTTTTTATAAATGATTTTAAAAAAACATATCCACTTGAGCCGTCACAGTTGCAATGCCTTGCTCGATGGCGTCTCAGCAGTACCCAATGAGGACAGGGAGGGCAACCATTCATTCCCCCAACTATCAAAATGTCTCTCAGCGTGTTTAACCTTCACACCACCGCCCCGTCGGTCTTCATTAGGTGGCCGGTTTGACTTGAGGCTAAACGGCCATCTGCACCACGGGGGGGTGTTATGTGGAGGGGGCGGGGGGTGCTACGACATATGGCCTCCAGACAATTCCCTCTGGCTTAACCTGGTGCCCTGACAGTAGCTGCCTGCTCCTCCTTGGCCCACATGGTGGCTGTGGCAGCTGGTTACCCTGCCATGACCCACTCATCTGACCTGGCCTTAGCCACATCT
Organism: Cottus gobio; assembly: GCA_023566465.1. Lineage (NCBI taxonomy): Eukaryota > Metazoa > Chordata > Actinopteri > Perciformes > Cottidae > Cottus > Cottus gobio. The sequence continues at coordinate 28,908,002 of CM042215.1, read as the reverse complement.
CTTGTTTAATGCGAAATATATGTAAAATAAAAGTTGCAAGTAGCTTGTGGCACCCTTTAGCAGGGTCCGACATTTTCCCTCACCCATGCACCTCAAACGTAGGTGAGGTCGTGGCAGATATCCTTCTATTCTTAGATAATCTAGTTGTTTCTGCAATGGGAAACGTTTTAATTATTCAAAATAAAATCTCACCTTTTGAGCAGAATATCTTGGGGCTGTCATGAGTTTGTGGTTTTTGTGCAATCAAGTTAATATTAGGCGCTACCTACCTTCACCATGATCTGTCCCCTACCTTAACCATGATCTGTCCCCGACCTTCACCATGATCTGTCCCCAACCTTCACCATGATCTGTCCCCAACCTTCACCATGATCTGTCCCCTACCTTAACCATGATCTGTCCCCTACCTTAACCATGATCTGTCCCCGACCTTCACCATGATCTGTCCCCGACCTTCACCATGATCTGTCCCCGACCTTCACCATGATCTGTCCCCGACCTTCACCATGATCTGTCCCCGACCTTCACCATGATCTGTCCCCGACCTTCACCATGATCTGTCCCCGACCTTCACCATGACCGGCCCCCGACCTTCACCATGATCTGTCCCCGACCTTCACCATGATCTGTCCCCGACCTTCACCATGATCTGTCCCCGACCTTCACCATGATCTGTCCCCGACCTTCACCATGATCTGTCCCCGACCTTCACGATACTGCCAGGTTGTTCAAATTGTTATTGAATGTAGGGCTGCAACAACGAATCGATAAAATCGATAAAATTCGATTATTAAAAGCGTTGGCAACGAATTTCATTATCGATTCGTTGTGTCGCGCGATTATTACGCCACTCAATAAGTCACGGAGATGTTTGAGTATGAAAAGAAAAGTTGAGTTGAGCGCGGAGCAGAGCGGAGGTCGAGGAGAGACCAGCTGAGACCGTAACGTTGACTGAAACACATCGTGGAGGTCGAGGAGAGACCAGCTGAGACCGTAACGTTGACTGAAACACATCGTGGAGGTCGAGGAGAGACCAGCTGAGACCGTAACGTTGACTGAAACACATCGTGGAGGTCGAGGAGAGACCAGCTGAGACCGTAACGTTGACTGAAACACATCGTGGAGGTCGAGGAGAGACCAGCTGAGACCGTAACGTTGACTGAAACACATCGTGGAGGTCGAGGAGAGACCAGCTGAGACCGTAACGTTGACTGAAACACATCGTGGAGGTCGAGGAGAGACCAGCTGAGACCGTAACGTTGACTGAAACACATCGTGGAGGTCGAGGAGAGACCAGCTGAGACCGTAACGTTGACTGAAACACATCGTGGAGGTCGAGGAGAGACCAGCTGAGACCGTAACGTTGACTGAAACACATAGTGGAGGTCGAGGAGAGACCAGCTGAGACCGTAACGTTGACTGAAACACATCGTGGAGGTCGAGGAGAGACCAGCTGAGACCGTAACGTTGACTGAAACACATCGTGGAGGTCGAGGAGAGACCAGCTGAGACCGTAACGTTGACTGAAACACATCGTGGAGGTCGAGGAGAGACCAGCTGAGACCGTAACGTTGACTGAAACACATCGTGGAGGTCGAGGAGAGACCAGCTGAGACCGTAACGTTGACTGAAACACATCGTGGAGGTCGAGGAGAGACCAGCTGAGACCGTAACGTTGACTGAAACACATCGTGGAGGTCGAGGAGAGACCAGCTGAGACCGTAACGTTGACTGAAACACATCGTGGAGGTCGAGGAGAGACCAGCTGAGACCGTAACGTTGACTGAAACACATCGTGGAGGTCGAGGAGAGACCAGCTGAGACCGTAACGTTGACTGAAACACATCGTGGAGGTCGAGGAGAGACCAGCTGAGACCGTAACGTTGACTGAAACACATCGTGGAGGTCGAGGAGAGACCAGCTGAGACCGTAACGTTGACTGAAACACATCGTGGAGGTCGAGGAGAGACCAGCTGAGACCGTAACGTTGACTGAAACACATAGTGGAGGTCGAGGAGAGACCAGCTGAGACCGTAACGTTGACTGAAACACATCGTGGAGGTCGAGGAGAGACCAGCTGAGACCGTAACGTTGACTGAAACACATCGTGGAGGTCGAGGAGAGACCAGCTGAGACCGTAACGTTGACTGAAACACATCGTGGAGGTCGAGGAGAGACCAGCTGAGACCGTAACGTTGACTGAAACACATCGTGGAGGTCGAGGAGAGACCAGCTGAGACCGTAACGTTGACTGAAACACATCGTGGAGGTCGAGGAGAGACCAGCTGAGACCGTAACGTTGACTGAAACACATCGTGGAGGTCGAGGAGAGACCAGCTGAGACCGTAACGTTGACTGAAACACATCGTGGAGGTCGAGGAGAGACCATCTGAGACCGTAACGTTGACTGAAACACATCGTGGAGGTCGAGGAGAGACCAGCTGAGACCGTAACGTTGACTGAAACACATCGTGGAGGTCGAGGAGAGACCAGCTGAGACCGTAACGTTGACTGAAACACATCGTGGAGGTCGAGGAGAGACCAGCTGAGACCGTAACGTTGACTGAAACACATCGTGGAGGTCGAGGAGAGACCAGCTGAGACCGTAACGTTGACTGAAACACATCGTGGAGGTCGAGGAGAGACCAGCTGAGACCGTAACGTTGACTGAAACACATCGTGGAGGTCGAGGAGAGACCAGCTGAGACCGTAACGTTGACTGAAACACATCGTGGAGGTCGAGGAGAGACCAGCTGAGACCGTAACGTTGACTGAAACACATCGTGGAGGTCGAGGAGAGACCAGCTGAGACCGTAACGTTGACTGAAACACATCGTGGAGGTCGAGGAGAGACCAGCTGAGACCGTAACGTTGACTGAAACACATCGTGGAGGTCGAGGAGAGACCAGCTGAGACCGTAACGTTGACTGAAACACATCGTGGAGGTCGAGGAGAGACCAGCTGAGACCGTAACGTTGACTGAAACACATCACGGAGGAAGGCCGTTCAACAGGCAGCAAGTAGAGCACTTCCGGTTGAGGCTCCGGTGCTGCGGCTAGTCGGCAGGTTGTGTTCCGTTTTGAAGTGAAGACGTAACGTCCCTCCAGCAGCTTTCTGCTGTTTACTCGTTATTAGCTTGACAAGTTAGCGTTAGCTCGTAAGAACAATGTGTCTGAACAAAGGGAGTGAGAGAGAGTGTGTGCGCGCGTCTGTGAGTGTTTGAGTCAGTGTATGTTTGTGCGCGTCTGTGAGTGTGCGCGTCTGTTATGGTGTGTTCACACCGAACGCGACGCGAAATTTCGCGCCGCGATATTCGCGTGAGTTTACTCGCTCGACTTTATGTATTTAATTCCCGTCAAAGCAAATTCGCTTTAACGCGTCTGAAAGGGGGCGGGGCTTATCTCCGTGGCTTATCTCCGTAAAAACAGTACCGTTTCCCCCATCCACCATTAAACTAACCACTAGTTCTGCTTTAAACTTCTTGTGGAAGTGCCTCTAATGTCGGACCATCAAACGCCGCCGTGTCCGGGTTCATAATATCATCCGTAGCCGCACAACAGCGTCTGAATGAGGCCGCTGCCAGCGCTACTTCAGGTGGACCAGCAGCCGTTTGATTCAAACCGGCAGGACGGCGGTGATGACGCGCAGAGCTTCTCAACGCTGATTGGCTTTCGCCAAGCGATTTTTCGGCCGAGTTGGAAAATTTCAACTCACGCGAATTTCGCGTCAAACGCGCCGCGTTAAACGCGAATTTCGCGCGGCCCGGCAAAATTTCGCGTATGTCGCAACCAAACGCGTTTGTGCATTGACTTTACGTGTAATCTGGTCGCGCGAAAAATTCGCGCCGCGTTCGGTGTGAACACAGCATTTGTGTGTGTGTGTGTGTGTGTGTGTGTGTGTGTGTGTGTGTGTGTGTGTGTGTGTGTGTGTGTGTGTGTGTGTGTGTGTGTGTGTGTGTGTGTGTGTGTGTGTGTGTGTGTGTGTGTGTGTGTGTGTGTGTGTGTGTGTGCGCGTCTGTGAGAGTTTGAGTGTGTGTATCTGAGTGTAGTGTAGAGAACCAGTTCTGATGTTCAAACAAATCCTGTTAAGTTTTCTGATTAGTATTTTTTCTTTATTTGTTATAAGTTACTTATTGTTCTGACAGCTCAGGTTCCTTTAAACAAAATGTTGTGCAAAATGTTTTGTGCACTTTATTTAATAAAAGCCTATATATTTGGCAGATATAAAGCATACATGTGAATGTTTGTGTTAGTCCATTATTTTTATTATTATTATTACTTTAACAGCTCAGGGATGTTCAAGGAGCAACCTGTTTGTGCACTTTCTGAAGATTTTTGCACCGTCAGTTCTGTTTTTGAATAAAGGGTTGGAAAGTAATGATTTTGTTTTTTATCCGATTCATCGATTAATCGAAAAAATAATCGACAGATTAATCGATTATTAAAATAATCGTTAGTTGCAGCCCTAATTGAATGTGATCTGGTCACGTTCTGATCTGGTAACAGTGTTGTGTCTTTAATCTCTGTAGCAATATGGCCAACTGGATCAGATGCAAAGTTCTTAACTTTGGTTGTGTGTTTGTGCCATTGAATGTGTTAAAAGTATCCAAATCGGAAACAATGTACCGTTAGATTTAGGTAACAAAATGTGTTTCATTTGGGACACAAACTCTGGTTTCCCGAGTGAAAGTCTTGTTGTGTTGCAGTCCCGTCATTTTAAAACATCAGGCGAACCGACGCTCCTCCGCATTGTTCACGTGAAAATATTGTCCGTCAAACGGGTTGTGATTTAAATTGGCTCAATATAGAGACGCCGTCCTCTCTCTCGACGAGGTTCCTCGTGTGCTCTCATTAGTCGAGCCTGTATCGACCCAGTTGAGGTTCAGCGTTCCTCCACAGTGGGCATCTTCTCCCCTTCCACACACGCTTTACATGTTGTAACCACGGCAACGAGCCCAGACCCCCACAGTACTAGAGGGTACTGCCTCCCCTCGTGCAGCATTACATTGCCTCGTGCTCCACTTCTCTCCCTCCAAGGTGTTTGCTGCTGCTGTCTTTGTTCTCTTAAACTGCGTATAAGCAGCATCGGATTGTCTGTTATCTGCACTATTACTGCGTGCCTTCCTCATAGCTTTTTGTCTTTATTTTTTTAGGTTTGTTTATTTATATTTAAATGTTTTTTTTGTGTTTCCACAGTGGCTCTTCCTTCATAACAAGCACTCTTTAGAACTTACAGAACGTATGTGTTTATTGTGTTGGTAGTTCTGCCATCAGCTGAAAGAAATGCAGCGCTAATCAGAATCATTTTTAAAATTTTTGATCATCTCTATTTTCGGCTAAGGACTAGCGATGCACTGATTTGGCTTTGGGTCTCGGCCCATACAGAGTATCAATCTGATACCTGTGTTTCATGAATAAGCCGTATGTAGAGGAGCCTGCTCGTTCTGTGATGTGTAGGTCAGCGTCAGCCTGGACTGAAGCGTTTCTTTCCTGACTGTAAATTGGCAGCATTGTCTCATAGGAAACAACAGGGAGCGCTGCTGTTAGCGGGGAGTCTCCTTTGTTGTTATTAGTCTAATTAGTGTGTTAGTGTTAAACAGTTGGACTATTACAGAAGACACATGTACATTTGGCTTGTTTGTCACCACAAAACACATTCAGACCTTCTTCCAAATGACAGGAATCTGCAGGGTGTTCTACAGAATAGTAAAAGAAATACTTTTTTTCCCAAATTAAAGGCAAAATGATGGAGAGATACTCTACATTTACAAAAATGTTCTGTTTGTTTTGTTTGCTCCATTGTCTTTCTACATAAAATATTATTATTATTAAATTTGTTTCCTACAAATGGTTTTATTATTGAAGTGGTTCAATAGCCAGATCAGGAAGGGTCAATGAACTGGTCCTCTCTGGTCCACAAGGCAGAGCTTGTTGCGTTATTCATTGGGTTGCCCAATGAGTTTGGTGTTTGTCACCCAGAAGCCAGTCTCGGTCCTCAGGTGTAGCTGCAGTTGGGTAGAGGTGGGTCCATGTCCGGTTTTTGTGTCTGGTCTGGTCCGCTGTTGCAGCTTAGACCAGTTGGCATTGGTCATTATGACATATTCTGGCAAATTCAAAAGTAGGCTACATCCGTAACCGGTGTAACTTACATTGCATTTGAGTCATATTCTATCTTCATATCTGTCATATTCATTGAATGTGCTGTAACTCTGTTACGTTGATTCTGTACACATGACATCTATTGCTTCTGTCCATCCGGGGAGAGGGATCCTCCTCTGTTGCTCTCCTGAAGGTCTCTCCTTCAGAGTTTTTCCTGATCCGATGTGAGGTCCTGAGACAGGGATGTCATATGTGTACAGATTGTAAAGCCCTCAGAGGATAATCTGTATTTGTGATTTTGGGCGATACAAAATAAACTGAATTGAATTAGTAATAAGCAACATGATAAACCTTATATTATGTTTATTTATAAAGGGATTAACCAAACCACTACTGTCTGAGAGGCCAGGATTCAAGGCCGACAACATGGAGATTACATTACATTCCATTTAGCTGACGCTTTTATCCAAAGCGACTTACAATAAGTGCATTCTACGGTTACAAACAAGAATCAGAACAACATGGAGATCACATTGCAGTAGAGGTGGGAGGGGCCAAGAGGCACATGGTGCACGTTTTGTGACTTGAAAGTTCAGGTGGTGAAACAAGACGGGGTTAGTCAAACTGTGTCAATATGGTAACATTTTGGAGTTGAAGCCAACTAACGAGGAAACCTGGACGAGGCAACCTGCAAAATAAAAAAAGTGTGTTCCAATACAATATACTCAGTATGTCCCGCTAAAGGATTTTACAAATGCAGTATGCCAAAAACACCAGGATGTCCTCCTGCATCCGGTCACATTTAGCCTACTGATGCTAAGCATCAACATTTATTTGGTGTCATGTGGGCCTGAGGTTGGAAAGACTGCTCTGAGGTGGAGGTGGCCTCATAACGCATGACAGGTTTCCTAGTTGCAATGACATTTATATCATGTAACAGTCGTAATTTATTCAAATCAATATTTGAGTGCACCTTGTGCCCTACACTGTAAAAGTGAGCCACAGCAAAGTCCCATCTGTCCACTGAGAGCCTGTTGGCTTCAGCTCCTGCACGGACTGCGCTCCCTCTGTGGGCCGCTCCTCGGTGAAGCGCATTAGGAGGATATTTAGGTTGGCGGACTTCCCAAGGGCTTCCCACTCACAAGAGCAAACATGTTCTCCTTCTAGTCCTCCTCCTCCTGTGTGAGTAAGTTGTGTTAAAAGCTGACCACAAAACCCAAGCGAGTTGTGCTGTTAGCTCCACTTAGCCGAGCAAGTGGGACGTCCCGACAGCGTCCTCTTAATGTCAGGGACGTGAACACGGTGACAGCTGAGCTCTCTGTTTGCTGGCAGACTGTGGTGGTTGTTGGGGAGTGGGGAGCTGGTCTTTGGCGGGAGGCAGCTCTGCAGAGTCTGGATGCTCTCATTCCAACCCCCGAACTTCTGACAGCAGCTCATTTCACGGATCGCCGGCCGCCCTCCGGCTGAAGGCGCCCCGATCCTTGACTCCAGCGCGGCGCATGGAGCACTCTTCCCTTGAAATCAATAGAAAGCTGGTCCACACAGCCATGTTGCATGTATGTTGCATCAGATTCAAAACTGTGAAATCATGAAGGGGGCAGTTGGTTGTGAATAATAATGCATCTCCATTTACATACAAACATAACTCATTTCAAACTGCTTTGGTAATTGGCTTGCTCAGGTGTTTTGTGTCATGGCTCATGGACAATTTCACTGAATGATTGTTGCAATGTGTACTCAATTTGCAGTATATATCAAATATATAGTAAATATAAAGTTGTAATGTTACAATAATAGTATTTTTGGTACCTTGCTTTGCCCCTGTCACGTCCTTTCCTGCTGATTCCAACTTTTTTACGGAGTAGAGCTTAAATGCACCATGATGTAACTGAATGGAGCCTCCATTAATGTTAGCTGTTAGCTCCTTTAAATACATGAGTACTTCCGGTCTTATGATGTAATATTATATGTAGATCACTGTTTTGATGATGTGGTGAGCAGGTTCATAATGTTGAGGTGTTCTGTTGCTGTTGCCGGTTGTATTATAGTTTTCTATTTATTTGTCTGACGTTTGCTGTATGGCACATGATTCATTTCCAAAAGGACACACTAATAATATTTAATAAATATCTATCCATCCACTACACAATCAAAGTAAGAAATTATAAAACACTAGTTTTAACACTGCATTTCCACCCTGAAGTGCCAGGTCATTTTAGTCCTGCAGTTCAGCTTTTATCTCACTGTGACATTTACTGCTGCATGTTGGATGTAATCAATGAAATTATGGTTGATGGTGTGATGGTTATTTGTTTGTGCTTTAGAACTTAACCATCATGAAACAATCAGAAAATATATATTTTTAAATATATTATAAATATGTTTCCCCACCTCATTCACAGCACTGCTGCGGTGTCTTCGCTCTCTTTTTAAAATGACTTGATAAACCAACAGCAAAGCATCACTTTACTTTTGATGTTGTCAAGCGCTCTCCTTGACCTAAAATAGTCCTAAATGGATACTGAAGTTCTTCCTCACAAGTTATTTTCATCTCAGAAAGTAATAACCCCAGATCAGGGCCTTTCTTGAGGGGGTTAAATCTCCATTGAACCTCAGACCCTGATCCATTTGGTCGGGAAGCAATGAGTTCCTCAAAGGGTTCCTAGTTCAACAAGTTCCTGAAAAGGTTTCTCGTCCAAAGAGTTCCTCATAATGTTTCTAGTCGGAGTTACTCAAAAGGTTTCTAGTCTAATGGGTTCCTCAAAGGTTTCTAGTCTAATGGGTTCCTCAAAGGTTTTTAGTTTAATGGGTTCCTCAAAGGTTTTTAGTCTAATGGGTTCCTCAAAGGTTTCTAGTCTAATGGGTTCCTCAAAGGTTTCTAGTCTAATGGGTTCCTCAAAGGTTTTTAGTTTAATGGGTTCCTCAAAGGTTTCTAGTCTAATGGGTTCCTCAAAGGTTTCTAGTCTAATGGGTTCCTCAAAGGTTTTTAGTCTAATGGGTTCCTCAAAGGTTTCTAGTCTAATGGGTTCCTCAAAGGTTTCTAGTCTAATGGGTTCCTCAAAGGTTTCTAGTCTAATGGGTTCCTCAAAGGTTTTTAGTCTAATGGGTTGCTCAAAGGCTTCTTGTCCCTGGGGAAGGTTCCTATGGTCAAAAATGTAATTTAAGTGTGTAGTGAACCAAAGCAAATGGCCTACAGAACCAGACTACGTCGACCTGCTCGGCATGTGGGGGTGAGTGATCCAGCCCAGACGTGGGATCAAAAGGCTCCCTGTGATCTGGAGTCAGTCTGTGGGCCCTCAGGCGCCTGCAGTATTGATTGCTGTCCTTTGTGTGTCTGCCGGGCAGGTGAAGGGGAGAGCCGAATGTCCAGGCAGTGCCGCTCTACCAGACAGTGCTGTGCGCTGGTACCCATAGGGTTCAGTTACTGAAGTAAAGAAGCCCAGTATCGCCATGGTTCTACTTGCACAATCATCATCTTATGATTGCCCTGTAAGTAATATTCCACATTCAGACTGAATGGCAACATTATCCCCAACGTCAATGAAGGGGTGTAATAGAGCGTAGATGATCCGTGATGAAAATGTGAATAGTGATCAGCATTAATGCTTTGCCCTCATAACACTACATTGTGAAACTAAAATAAATGGAGTTTTCACATCAACATGAAATATATATTAGAGATGAATTATGACCGGTTTAACGTCCTAACAAAAGCCGTCCAAAGCAGCTTAGAATACATCAGTAAAGTACTAATGACAAGTTCTCTGTCCTGGCTCCTCGATGGTGGAATGAGCTCCCCATTGACATCAGAACAGCAGAAAGTCTCTACATCTTCCGTCGCAAACTAAAAACATCTTTTCCGACTATACCTTGAATAAAGGAAGTAGCACTATAGTAGCACTGAAATGTCTCTTACTGATAGCACTTTGTAGTTGAACTTTATTGATGAAATTGTACCTTCTTGATTCTTGTTGTTCTGATTCTTGTATGTAACCGTAGAATGCACTTATTGTAAGTTGCTTTGGATAAAAGCGTCAGCTAAATGAAATGTAATTGAATTAATAACAATACAATCTGTTTGGGACGTAACGAACAAAACGAGTCTAATGCCTTGTACTCCAACTGCTATGACAATGAAGTTGCTCGTTACTGCTGGTGTTGGAGTTTTGGACTCTTAAGGAACACAGTCAGGGCACACCAGGAATACCAACAGTGCAAGCTCAAAAGATGCTCCATCTTTCCCTGTTGTCTGGATAGATGACGTCCTTTGGTACAACAGCGTTATATTATACTCAACAGCACAATAGAGTTACTTTCAGGAGTAAATTATGTTATCTGCAGTCTTTCACAATTGTTTTTCCAGGAAAGATGTGTTATCATGAGTCGATGGAAACGTTGCCTCTGATCTGGGACTTTTGTCAGCGATCTCCAAAAGCTGTCAGCGCAGGTTAAACCAGGGCTAAATCATTGTCAATCACAGTCAATCATTGACCCCAGAGAAGTTGAGAAGAGTTCGGTTACGACCCGGTCACACCGAGATGCTTTGCTACAAACGCGCCGCCCGCAAAACCATTGTTTTCCTGTGGCCCGTGTTCCTGGCGTGAGCTGCGGTCTTGCGCCGTATTTTTCAGTATTTTATGGACGCATATGAAAGTTCAAATGTTCATAACCTTTCACTGCCATGCGCGGAGTCGCACCACTCATCAATGAGTCACACTCAACCGTCTTTGGCACTGCATGCTCTTTTGGTCCCCCGTAATACACCCACCAAATGGTAGGTGGTCCTTGCAGTGTTGTTAAAAAGCAGCTTTAATTTAAACTTTACTGTAGACCCTTTCTCCAGGCTGAGTTGGACTACTGACCTGCTAAGAAACTTGTGTTCAGCAGCAGAAAGCAAAAGTCATGTGTGCCCGCTAACCTTATTTCGAAAAACCGCATGTGCTGAGTTGGCCTGATTTCTTGCATGTCGTGGGGAAATGGTTTTATTGGATGTGACACACACACACACACATAATTGATATTCCGGCCACATGGGGTGTAACTGCAGCCCAGGGGCATGTTTCTGTCCTCCCCATTAGCTTCCTGTGCAGGAACTGCCAAATTCTGCCCCCAAAGTAATGGAAAGGACACTGTCTATAGGACACGTCTCGCTAAAGCCAATCTTATTTCCTAGGGGTTGCTCTGTTCCCAGAAGGTATCGAATTATTTCCATCAAACGTAGACCACTATAGAGATCCTTGCATCTGAAAAGAGCGCCTGGTTTCATTGATTTCCGCTGTTCTTGTTATGCCATAGCCCACAGTGTGAAGTAGAGATCTTGTTAAAGGGCTTTTGGTGGAGAAATTGCCTCTCGCTGTCATCCATCGTCTCTCCCTTTCTCTTCCTCCCACGGGACAGGCAGAGCCCTTGTCAGCGGTGACAGGCGTACCCGATGCGTTTGCTTTGCATTGCCGTGTGTTCATGCGAGTGTGTGAGTAAATAACCGTGTTCGGCATGAGAGCCCAGAAGGAATTTTGTGGAAAATTGCATATACGCTCAGGAGCTCAATCCCTTGAATGAACATGTCGTGTATGCACATGTTTTGTCACCCATACTCTTATTTTTTATTACATTTCCTTCAGTTGCACTTCACACTCCGGTGGTTTTTTTTCCCTTCTGACAACTTTCCAACCCTTCTAAAAAAAATGTCTTCTGTCTGGCTTGTTTTCTCGCCTCCAGTGGAGAAATGTATGAGCTCCATGCAGATGGGGACCCAGATGGTGAAGCTCCGCGGTGGCTCCAAGGGACTGGTGCGGTTCTTCTTCCTGGACGAACACAAGTCCTGCATCCGCTGGAGGCCCTCGCGCAAGAACGAAAAGGCCAAGAGTGAGTGTCTTCTTCTTTCTTCCAGTCACCAGGGAACAGCACATACGTCTCTTTGCTCCTGTTGATCAATGTATTCATGCTTCAAACACATAAAAAGCCATTTGGGTCATGTCCCGTGTGGTGACAAAGGGCTCGTTCATTGTTATTATTTCCTCTCTGAACCTTCATATGTCATCTTTCTCAAGACACTCAACCCAGTGGGCCTTCAACAATTCAATTTGTCTCAAAGACAATGGCCACACTAATTATTTTTTATACATACTTAGTGATTGCACCAGTTAACCAGACAGACGTCTTACATTTAATGACCCGAGCCAACAAGTAATTCAATTTAATAAATCATAAAGAAGGGAGGCAATGTTTACCAACTGGACTTTGGACTCCAACGAGTATTCTATTGACAAGCGAGCAGCGTGATCGCCTGACCTCATCATTTAATGTCGATCCATTGTGGGATTGAGTGATAAAGATTTACATTACATTTCATTTAGCTGACACTTTTATCCAAAGTGACTTACATGCTATACAGTAGACCGTAGACACAGCAACGGTGAGCAATGAGGGTTAAGTGTCTTGCTCAAGGACACAACGACATGGACTACTGGAGCCTGGGATCGAACCACCGACCCTCTGATTGAAAGACAGACTTGCTAACCACTGAGCCACAGTCACCCCATTTAGCAACTCTTTCAGTGAGAGATCATATTGTCACAGTGTAAACAGATAGGACACATTTATTTATATGAGCCTTTTATTGCACAAGAATCTGCCTTTCATACAAGTGAAGTGGTGACCCGTTAATGGAGGAAAACTTGGCCTCCTCTCCATTGGATATGAGCAGTATAGCTTCTGGTGACTTATGTTAGCAAACAGTAGATGCATCCTCATGCTGGTGAACTGATGTCACTTTTATTAATCTACCTGTATTCTGGTGTGAGCACGTCACAGGTAAACATTTCCATAATGTAGCCACACAAGTAGAGACGTCTTCACTGAGCCTACATTGTTGGTCACCCACGATAAGTGTGATGAAGCTGGTACTTAGCTGGCTCTTCTTTCTCTGAAACATCCCTCTTTTCTGTTCTTTAGAACTGGACATTTATTTCCTCCTGTACCCTGTGTGCAATAAGCAGAACCAAACAGTTTCCCGCAGTGCTTGAGAATAAAGGGAGGCAGCTCTGGGGGTCTCATGGGGACTTAAGGGCTCAGTTTCCTGTTGCTCTCCCTCCTCTCTAGCCCTGGATTTAATAAGCTTCTTAAGTCGACTTAATTATTCATCAGCTTCAATCTGCCCAAACAGTGTCTTACAAACACTTGCCGCTTAAATGGAAATGACAAGGGGGGGCTTTCTGCAAAGAAGCTAAAACCCAATTCTCAGAATTTATCCTACATCTTAAGCCTTTTATGGTTGGATGAGTGAAAGGTGAACACAAATGCTGCAATCCAGACTTTCTTCGTGTGTGTGTGTACGTGTACACTCGTGTTTAAGCTGCTTTATCACAGCGGAGCGGGGACATTCCTCAGCGAGCATTTATCTTAATCCAGCCTCCATGCACATCTGATGATCTGACATCAAGTAGGAGTGATGCGCCGTCTTCTCTTTGCTCCGCAGCTGGAGACACATAGCGATGAGTCGAGCCTTCTGTTGAGTAGACAGATGCATGTTCCCAGCGTTTAGTCCTGTGTGTGTGTGGTTCCACAGAAAAGGAGCTTGATAACTGAAGGCTCTGGCCCCCATCCTACTTTTTAAGACTCTAGGAACCCCAAGTAGCCCCACATTCAGTGAGCGCAGCTCTCTAGATAGATAGATAGATAGTTTTTTTCATCTCCAAGGGGAAATCTGTTGGTCACAGTACCAGACAGGAATAAAAATAAAAAAGATGCTCAATACATACAACAAAACAAAATATATATATACAACAAAACAGTGGAGTGTGTTAATTTAGGAAATTAAGTGTAAACAATACAATGCAAACTATAAGCAGTGTATATGAAGTGACTGAAGTGTATATAAACATGTACAGTGCATAACAAAAGTAGTGCAAGGGCTGTTTGTTGATTAACGGAGGATCTGGCCAGAGGTGACTTATTGTAAAGTCTAATAGGGCAGAAATGTTCTCCTGTATCTGTCCTTGTGACAGCGGAGCTGGAGGAGTCTGATGGAGAAAGTGCTCCTCTCTCTCTGCAGTAGGTGGTGGAGAGGGTGGTCCGGATATCCAATATGAACAATGATTTCTTCAGTGTCCTCTCCTCCACCACCTGTTCCGGACGTCCTGTTTACAGCCAATGATGGAGCCGGCCTTCTTGAGTCTGTTGGTGTCACCGGCTCCAAGGCTGCTCCCCAGCAGACTATGGAGGAGAACAGAGCTCTGGCCAGAGCAGACTGGTAGAACATCTCCACCACAACAGACTGGTAGAACATCTCCACCCCAACAGACTGGTAGAACATCTCCACCCCAACAGACTGGAAGAACATCTCCACCCCAACAGACTGGTAGAACATCTCCACCCCAACAGACTGGTAGAACATCTCCACCCCAACAGACTGGTAGAACATCTCCACCCCAACAGACTGGTAGAACATCTCCACCCCAACAGACTGGTAGAACATCTCCACCACAACAGACTGGTAGAACATCTCCACCCCAACAGACTGGTAGAACATCTCCACCCCAACAGACTGGTAGAACATCTCCACCCCAACAGACTGGAAGAACATCTCCACCCCAACAGACTGGTAGAACATCTCCACCCCAACAGACTGGTAGAACATCTCCACCCCAACAGACTGGAAGAACATCTCCACCCCAACAGACTGGTAGAACATCTCCACCCCAACAGACTGGTAGAACATCTCCACCCCAACAGACTGGTAGAACATCTCCACCCCAACAGACTGGTAGAACATCTCCACCCCAACAGACTGGTAGAACATCTCCACCACAACAGACTGGTAGAACATCTCCACCCCAACAGACTGGTAGAACATCTCCACCCCAACAGACTGGAAGAACATCTCCACCCCAACAGACTGGTAGAACATCTCCACCCCAACAGACTGGTAGAACATCTCCACCCCAACAGACTGGTAGAACATCTCCACCCCAACAGACTGGTAGAACATCTCCACCCCAACAGACTGGTAGAACATCTCCACCCCAACAGACTGGTAGAACATCTCCACCCCAACAGACTGGTAGAACATCTCCACCCCAACAGAGTGGTAGAACATCTCCACCCCAACAGAGTGGTAGAACATCTCCACCCCAACAGACTGGAAGAACATCTCCACCCCAACAGACTGGTAGAACATCTCCACCCCAACAGACTGGTAGAACATCTCCACCCCAACAGACTGGTAGAACATCTCCACCCCAACAGACTGGTAGAACATCTCCACCACAACAGACTGGAAGAACATCTCCACCACAACAGACTGGAAGAACATCTCCACCCCAACAGACTGGTAGAACATCTCCACCCCAACAGACTGGTAGAACATCTCCACCCCAACAGACTGGTAGAACATCTCCACCCCAACAGACTGGTAGAACATCTCCACCCCAACATACTGGTAGAACATCTCCACCACAACAGACTGGTAGAACATCTCCACCACAACAGACTGGTAGAACATCTCCACCACAACAGACTGGTAGAACATCTCCACCCCAACAGACTGGTAGAACATCTCCACCCCAACAGACTGGTAGAACATCTCCACCCCAACAGACTGGTAGAACATCTCCACCCCAACAGACTGGTAGAACATCTCCACCCCAACAGACTGGTAGAACATCTCCACCCCAACAGACTGGTAGAACATCTCCACCCCAACAGACTGGTAGAACATCTCCACCCCAACAGACTGGTAGAACATCTCCACCCCAACAGACTGGTAGAACATCTCCACCACAACAGACTAGTAGAACATCTCCACCACAACAGACTAGTAGAACATCTCCACCACAACAGACTAGTAGAACATCTCCACCACAACAGACTGGTAGAACATCTCCACCACAACAGACTGGTAGAACATCTCCACCACAACAGACTGGTAGAACATCTCCACCACAACAGACTGGTAGAACATCTCCACCACAACAGACTAGTAGAACATCTCCACCACAATGTCAAAGAATTTAAGTATAACTTGTTTTGGATGACATTTTGTACCTAATTTATTAGAGTACAGTTCATGGTTTATGTTGAGCTTACGTTAGCGGTTTCCCAAAAACGCCCAGCACATGGAAGAAAGACCTCCGTTTGACTGGGCAATGAACAGGCAGTGCAGTACGCTTTGTGTCTGATCAGACCCTCCAGTTGAAGCCGCGAGAGTTAATAACGTGATGCTGAAGGTGGATGTTCCTCAGTGAAACACACAGCTGGAGGGTCCACCATGAGCATCTTAGCATTTAGCCAGACCCAGCTAGCCTGTGTTTTTATTTGGCTCACTTAGCATGCCTGCTAGTTGATGCATTAAATCAGTGATTAATTAAGGGGAAAAAGTACTATGGTGAGGTCAACTTACCATAACCCATCAGGACTTTATGGTTCATTTTATTTTCACTTTTTGTCCTTTTAACTGTGATAGACAGCTGTTCCACACCACTCGCTCCCTCTGACATGCGGCCAGTGAACATTTATATGAAGATCAATGCTAATGTTAAAATTTCTAAAAATCTGCATTTTCGACAGCAGCTCACAGTATTCTGCACCAGAAAGGCTTTTGGAATTATAGATTCAGCTTCAAATGTGTTAAGTTGTATTTGAATCATTTTGTTTAACTCTTAGGTTAGTAGTCATAGTGGTTATCTGTATCTAGCAGATACCTGATGCAGACTCCTGCATCATTTATACAAGTCAGGAGAAGCATGTGTCCATGCTCATCTCCAGCTGCTGAGTTTGAGGACAACACTGACAGCCACATGGGAGAGAACACAGCTCAGCAGATGCATGTCCAGTATCGTGTCGAGGACACATACCACTGCCACAAAACCACAGGTTCTATACCGTGCGGCCCGAGGGAGGCTGTGCGGTGCTGCATAATTAATGATCGTGTATGTAAACAATGTGTCCTCCATGTATGACTGAGGGAGACCGATGATAGATGCACGTTTTGGCCTCTGGACGTGGGTGGTTTTTGGGGATTGAACCCCAGCAGAAAATAGCACGCGGGCTGAACGAGAAGCAGAAGTGCTAACAGCGCGCTCTGCCGTCATGGGGGGAAACTAATGAATGGCTCGAGGCCGCGTCTTCCCGTAAAATGTCATTACCATCTCATGAATGTTGCATCTTAATAAACAGAGCACTCTCTCGCTCTGCTCGTTGAGTTGACTATTTTTAATCCTGTGTATCATAAAGTCCCATTAAACTTTCCCTATGCCCACAACAATTAATTCACTATCTCGCCCAGAGGGAGGAATTCTCAAAACCAATAGAATGCTAAAGACTGCAGAAGGATATGTTTGCTTTATACACTGAGTTTTGCTCTATTACGTGTGTGTGTGTGTGTGTGTGTGTGTGTGTGTGTGTGTGTGTGTGTGTGTGTGTGTGTGTGTGTGTGTGTGTGTGTGTGTGTGTGTGTGTGTGTGTGTGTGTGTGTGTGTGTGTGTGTGTGTGTGTGTGTGTGTGTGTGTGTGTGTGTGTGTGTGTTAATAGGTTTTTTTGCTCTCAAGTTCTGATGGCACACAGGCCTTGGTATTCTTTCTCTATTGAGACGTTTGTTGAAGTTAAAGTAGCAACAGCACAAGGCCTGTGTGAAACACTTCCCTCACAAAGTACACAAGTATTAGCAGCAAAGATGTACGTTAATTACCAAAAGCCAAAGTAGTCACAAGGTGTCAGAATGGCTCCTGTTAAAGAGTTACGTTATTGGATTGGAACGGTCATCTTTTTCTAAATGGTAGTCTGAGGAGTAACTACTAACTGGAAGCTTAACGTATTGCAGTAAAAAGTACATTATTTCCCTCTGAAGTTTAGTGCAGAGAGTACATTGAACTAATTTTAAAAAGTCCTGAAGTGGTAGTACTTTGTCACATTCCTCCACTTGACTAGCTGACACTTTGCTTTTCTCCGACAGTCTCCGTTGACTCCGTCCGGGAGGTGCGTGAGGGGAAGCAGTCTGAGATCTTCCAGCGCTACTCAGAGGGCAGTTTCGACCCGAACTGCTGCTTCAGTCTGTACTACGGAGAGCACATGGAGTCCCTGGACCTGGTGTCCGGCAACGGAGAGGAAGCGCGGACCTGGATTACGGGACTCAAGTATCTGATGGCAGGCATAAGCGATGAGGACGGCCTAGCCAAGAGGCAGCGCACCAGAGACCAATATCCTTTGGTTCCACAGCTGGTTTGATAAGCTGGCTGGTCATTTAAGAACTTCCTGTAAAGAATGTCTGTCGTATGTAGAGTTTCATAATCAACATTATATGGGGCTAAAATCTGGAGAGTTCATTTGAAAGCGTGATGGGCTGAGTTTATCTCAGACTCCCCAGCAGAAAGCACACTAACCACCGATTAAATGTCCTGAATCTTCACGCTGCCTTTCCTTAACCCAGCGTGTCATCACATGGCTGAAGCAGACTTTCACCGAGGCTGATAAGAACGGCGACGGCAGCTTGAGCATCAGCGAGGTGCTGCAGCTTCTGCACAAGCTCAACGTCAACCTGCCCCGACAGAAGGTCAAGCAGATGTTTAAGGTACAGAAACAACGAGGCCTCACCAAATTTGAAACTGTTGAGCAGGTTTTTTCGCTTCGTCACATTTCAAGTACATTCTGTAAAATAACAGTCAAAACAGTTAAATACCTTTTTAGAATCCACAGAAGTTGTTACTTCCTAAGCTGTGGATTTTAGTCCATTGCCTATACGTACAGTCCTATACGTAGAGTCCAGAGAAACACTGCTTCAAAGGTCAGGCTGGATGAATGGCAGCTAGCGACATTTGTCAGCAACGAAATAGGTCAAAGCTGAGACCTTCCATCTGCAGTTTTGGAACCCACACTTGAGTTCTGCTACCCAAAACCCAACGAATACTAACAAAGACGCAGCTCGTTTAGTGCCTTTTTAAAATGTAAAAGACAAGCCGATGAGTTGCATTTCACTGGCACGCTAATGGTCAGTAATGAAGGAAATACAACAGAAATCTAGTGCAAGGTGTCTAATCGAGTTTGTGTCTGTAATTTACCTGCTAAGTAGAGTCTGGTCTTAAAGTAACAGTAATGGTCTGGTTCTGGTCTCAGTTTTAGGTGATGAAATAATAATTATAGTAGTAGATAGTGGAACTATCACAGAGAAAGGTATAGGCACGGCTCTACTGAACTCTTCTTGCTTGCAACTGTTCTTGTTTTGGTTTTCCATCAGTGGTTGATGGTAACTTGTAGTTTTCTTTGGTACCACCTCGGTTCCAGGTTCCAAGGTGTCTGAATCAATACTAAAAGGTGGAGTTAACCCTTCTAGAGCTCTAATTATGACAGTCCGCCTGGTCCTTTTTGTCTTATTCATCAATAAATATGTCAGAAAATGTCCTTTTGGCAAAATTATTTTGCTCCTTTTTTCAAGAGGAAATGTAACTTTCAAAATCTGGCAAGTATTTGTCATTGTTATGTCATAAAGGCTTAAAACAGTTTGTAAAAAGTAAAGAAACGTATTTGAATTTTCATAATGTTTCTCTTCATAAACATATCTAGATGAACATGACCAAAGCTTTTGAGATTACAGAAGTGAAATGTAACGTATTTTACATCTTCTCAAACTGTTTTGTTGGATTGGAGCTTTCAGTGTCCATGTTACAGGCTGTTATATGTGTCCATGTTACAGGCTGTTATATGTGTCCATGTTACAGGCTGTTATGTGTCCATGTTACAGGCTGTTATATGTGTCCATGTTACAGGCTGTTATATGTGTCCATGTTACAGGCTGTTATATGTGTCCATGTTACAGGCTGTTATATGTGTCCATGTTACAGGCTGTTATATGTGTCCATGTTACAGGCTGTTATATGTGTCCATGTTACAGACTGTTATATGTGTCCATGTTACAGGCTGTTATATGTGTCCATGTTACATGCTGTTATATGTGTCCATGTTATGGGCTGTTATATGTGTCCATGTTACAGGCTGTTATATGTGTCCATGTTACAGGCTGTTATGTGTCCATGTTACGGGCTGTTATATGTGTCCATGTTACATGCTGTTATATGTGTCCATGTTACAGGCTGTTATATGTGTCCATGTTACAGACTGTTATATGTGTCCATGTTACAGGCTGTTATATGTGTCCATGTTACATGCTGTTATATGTGTCCATGTTACGGGCTGTTATATGTGTCCATGTTACAGGCTGTTATATGTGTCCATGTTACGGGCTGTTATATGTGTCCATGTTACAGGCTGTTATATGTGTCCATGTTACATGCTGTTATATGTGTCCATGTTATGGGCTGTTATATGTGTCCATGTTACAGGCTGTTATATGTGTCCATGTTACAGACTGTTATATGTGTCCATGTTACAGGCTGTTATATGTGTCCATGTTACATGCTGTTATATGTGTCCATGTTACAGGCTGTTATATGTGTCCATGTTACGGGCTGTTATATGTGTCCATGTTACAGGCTGTTATATGTGTCCATGTTACATGCTGTTATATGTGTCCATGTTATGGGCTGTTATATGTGTCCATGTTACAGGCTGTTATATGTGTCCATGTTACAGACTGTTATATGTGTCCATGTTACAGGCTGTTATATGTGTCCATGTTACATGCTGTTATATGTGTCCATGTTATGGGCTGTTATATGTGTCCATGTTACAGGCTGTTATATGTGTCCATGTTACATGCTGTTATATGTGTCCATGTTATGGGCTGTTATGTGTCCATGTTACAGGCTGTTATATGTGTCCATGTTACAGGCTGTTATGTGTCCATGTTACAGGCTGTTATATGTGTCCATGTTACAGGCTGTTATATGTGTCCATGTTACAGGCTGTTATATGTGTCCATGTTACAGGCTGTTATATGTGTCCATGTTACAGGCTGTTATATGTGTCCATGTTACAGACTGTTATATGTGTCCATGTTACAGGCTGTTATATGTGTCCATGTTACAGGCTGTTATATGTGTCCATGTTACAGACTGTTATATGTGTCCATGTTACAGGCTGTTATATGTGTCCATGTTACATGCTGTTATATGTGTCCATGTTACAGGCTGTTATATGTGTCCATGTTACAGGCTGTTATATGTGTCCATGTTACAGGCTGTTATATGTGTCCATGTTACAGGCTGTTGTATGTGTCCATGTTACAGGCTGTTATATGTGTCCATGTTACAGGCTGTTATATGTGTCCATGTTACAGGCTGTTATATGTGTCCATGTTACAGGCTGTTATATGTGTCCATGTTACAGGCTGTTATGTGAGTCCATGTTACAGGCTGTTATATGTGTCCATGTTACAGGCTGTTATATGTGTCCATGTTACAGGCTGTTATATGTGTCCATGTTACAGGCTGTTATATGTGTCCATGTTACAGACTGTTATATGTGTCCATGTTACAGGCTGTTATATGTGTCCATGTTACATGCTGTTATATGTGTCCATGTTACAGGCTGTTATATGTGTCCATGTTACAGGCTGTTATATGTGTCCATGTTACAGGCTGTTATATGTGTCCATGTTACAGGCTGTTGTATGTGTCCATGTTACAGGCTGTTATATGTGTCCATGTTACAGGCTGTTATATGTGTCCATGTTACAGGCTGTTATATGTGTCCATGTTACAGGCTGTTATATGTGTCCATGTTACAGGCTGTTATGTGAGTCCATGTTACAGGCTGTTATATGTGTCCATGTTACAGGCTGTTATATGTGTCCATGTTACAGGCTGTTATATGTGTCCATGTTACAGGCTGTTATGTGTCCATGTTACAGGCTGTTATATGTGTCCATGTTACAGGCTGTTATATGTGTCCATGTTACAGGCTGTTATATGTGTCCATGTTACAGGCTGTTGTATGTGTCCATGTTACAGGCTGTTGTATGTGTCCATGTTACAGGCTGTTGTATGTGTCCATGTTACAGGCTGTTGTATGTGTCCATGTTACAGGCTGTTATATGTGTCCATGTTACAGGCTGTTATATGTGTCCATGTTACAGGCTGTTATATGTGTCCATGTTACAGGCTGTTATATGTGTCCATGTTACAGGCTGTTATATGTGTCCATGTTACAGGCTGTTATATGTGTCCATGTTACAGGCTGTTGTATGTGTCCATGTTACAGGCTGTTGTATGTGTCCATGTTACAGGCTGTTGTATGTGTCCATGTTACAGGCTGTTGTATGTGTCCATGTTACAGGCTGTTGTATGTGTCCATGTTACAGGCTGTTGTATGTGTCCATGTTACAGGCTGTTGTATGTGTCCATGTTACAGGCTGTTGTATGTGTCCATGTTACAGGCTGTTATATGTGTCCATGTTACAGGCTGTTGTATGTGTCCATGTTACAGGCTGTTGTATGTGTCCATGTTACAGGCGTTTTAGAGATTTGTTTATCTCCCTGAAGCAGTTCCTGTCCATCTGAAGACGCAACACATCCAGGCAGTGCTTTTATTGCAGCTAGTTCAGCGTTTCCTCCCCAGAATGGCCTTCTGTCCTTTTCCCACTGTTCTTCTTGTTTGTGTGGACAGTAAAGTGGCCTTCAGTGGAAGTCTCAGAAAGTATACTAATACTATTCTTTACAACCCCAACATATTATTTACAAAGAAAGGGCCACTGAAAGGCCACAGAAAGTCTCTCCCCTGTCTGCGTACTTCCACCCCTCCCCCACAGGCACGCTCCTCGCTTTTTTTTTTACCGTTATCCTAATGGACCGCAATGTTCCAATGGAAAGCTACGCTTCTTAACATTCAGAATCGATTACGTCGATAGCGTAAAAACTCGAGGAGTTACGGTAATTTTAGTTTTGCATCCAGATTGCATGACACTTTCTGTCGCCCGCGACAGGGTCCGTACTAGGAGAGTTAAAACACTCGCCATTAACGTGACCTGCAAAATCCTGAACAATATCTTTTAGGATGGCTAAGCTACCATTAACAGCAACAGCAATTATTTAATCACTCAACCCAGGCTGAAACTGCTGGTTCTGAAAAGTGAAGCAAATGCAAAAGTGGCTTGTACCTGCATTCTCTCTCCTGACCACCAGGGGACAACACCTCCTGTTGTATAGAAGTCTATGCTTCATGTGTTAAAGCGGCATTCTCTCTCCTGACCACCAGGGGGCGTCTCCTCTGGTTGTATAGAAGTCTATGCTTCATGTGTTAAAGCGGCATTCTCTCTCCTGACCACCAGGGGGCGACTCCTCTGGTTGTATAGAAGTATATGCTTACTGCGTTAAAGCTGCATTCTCTCTCCTGACCACCAGGGGGCGACTCCTTTGGTTGTATAGAAGTCTATGCTTCATGTGTTAAAGCTGCATTCTCTCTACTGACCACCAGGGGGCGACTCCTCTGGTTGTATAGAAGTCTATATAAATGACTCTACTTCTCTCTTGATGTATTCACTCAGCAAACATGAGTTTATGTCTCAATCTCTAGTTTCAAGTCTTCTTCAATACAGCATGATGTTCATTTAGTAAATTGTGCTCATTTATAGTCAAACAGACCATAAAGCAGAGAATGCCAAAATTACTGAACTCAAGGCTTCAAAACTGTAGTCCACAAACCAATAGGTTATGTCACCGTGATTACGGCCACTAATTAAATACAGTCCATGACTCAACCCAAGAGGAAATACTAAATTGATAAAAGTACTTGTACCAAATTTGAGTTGAACTATGCAGAGGAAATGTGGCCTTATGGAGTATTGCAGAGTGTGTCTCTAGAGCAGTGGTTCTCAAACTTTTTTTGTCAAGCCCCACTTTGGAGGACGAAAAATGTTCGGGCCCCACCGCCCCTACAAAATTGTAACAAAATGGTCCATGCTGAATTTTTATTAAAATAACGACATTTTGTGTACCCTGTGGACCCACCACCCGCAGGGACAGACATCGGGGTCGGGTGCTATGTAGACCGGGCGGCGGGCCGGGCAGGGGGCCTGGGCGAGCCGATCGCCGGCGACATAGACTAGCTCTAGGGACGTGGAACGTCACCTCGCTAGCGGGGAAGGAGCCGGAGCTGGTGAGGGAGGTGGAGCGGTACCAGCTAGATATAGTTGGGCTCACCTCCACGCACAGCGCTGGCTCTGGAACCAAACTCCTGGAGAAGGGTTGGACTTTGTTCTTTTCTGGAGTCGCCCAGGGTGAGAGGCGCCGGGCGGGAGTGGGGATACTCACGAGTCCCTGGCTGAGCGCCGCCGTGTTGGAGTTTTCCCCGGAGAACGAGAGGGTCGCCTCCCTGCGCCTACGGGTTGCGGGGAGTAAGGCTCTGACTGTTGTTTGTGCTTATGCACCAAACAGCATTTCGGAGTATCCGGCCTTCTTGGAGTTGTTGGGAGGGGTCCTGGAAAGGGCGCCGCCTGCCGACTCCATAGTTCTCCTGGGAGACTTCAACGCTCACGTGGGCGACGACAGAGAAACCTGGCGGGGAGTGATTGGGAGGAACGGCTTGCCTGATCTGAACCCGAGTGGTGTTTCGTTGTTGGACTTCTGTGCTAGCCACAGTTTGTCCATAACAAACACCATGTTTGAACATAAGGTGGCTCATAAGTGTACCTGGTACCAGAACACCTTAGGCCGGAGATCAATGATCGACTTCGTAATCGTATCATCTGATCTGCGGCCGTATGTTTTGGACACTCGGGTGAAGAGAGGAGCAGAGCTGTCAACTGATCACCACCTGGTGGTGAGTTGGATCAGATGGCGGGGGAGTCGGCCAGAAAGACCTGGCAAGCCCAAACGTGTAGTGAGGGTGAACTGGGAACGTCTGGCGGAGGATCCTGTCCGGGAGGTCTTCAACTCCCACCTCCGGAAGGACTTCTCACACATCCCGAGGGAGGTTGGGGACATGGAATCCGAGTGGATCATGTTCAAAGCCTCTATTGTGGACGCGGCCGCTAGGAGCTGTGGTCGGAAGGTCATCGGTGCCTGTCGTGGCGGCAACCCGAGAACCCGGTAGTGGACACCGGGGGTGAGGGAAGCCGTCAAGCTGAAGAAGGAGGCCTTTCGGGCTTGGTTGGCCCAGGGGTCTCCTGAAGCAGCTGACAGGTACAGGCAGGCCAGAAGGACTGCAGCTGCGGTGGTCACGGATGCAAAAACTCGGGCATGGGAGGAGTTCGGGGAGGCCATGGAGAAGGACTTTCGGTTGGCCTCAAGGAGGTTCTGGCAAACCATCCGACGACTCAGGAAGGGAAAGCAGGGCCTTCCCCAGGCTGTTATCAGCGGGGGAGGGTTGCTGCTGACCCAGACAGAGGATATCGTCGGGCGGTGGAAGGAGCACTTTGAGGAACTCCTAAACCCGGTCAACATGTCCCCTGAACAGGGGGCAGCGCCTGAAGACTTGGGGTTGGATGAACCCATATCCCTGGCAGAGGCCACTAAGGTAGTCAAAAAGCTCCTTGGTGGCAAGGCGCCGGGGGTGGATGAAATCCGCCCTGAGATGCTGAAGGCGCTGGACTTTGTTGGGCTGTCTTGGCTGACACGCCTCTTCAATGTCGCATGGGGGTCGGGCTCAGTGCCCATGGACTGGCAGACCGGGGTGGTGGTTCCCATCTTCAAGAAGGGGGACCGGAGAGTGTGCTCGAATTATCGGGGTATCACACTACTCAGCCTCCCGGGAAAAGCTTATGCCAGGGTGCTGGAACGGAGGCTCCGACCGTTTGTCGAACCTCGGATTCAAGAAGAACAGTGCGGGTTTCGTCCTGGTCGTGGAACAGTGGACCAGCTCTTTACCCTTGCAAGGTTACTGGAGGGGTCCTGGGAGTTTGCCCAACCAGTCTACATGTGCTTTGTGGACTTGGAGAAGGCTTTCGACCGGGTCCCTCGGGGCTTTTTGTGGGGGGTGCTGCGGGAGTATGGTGTGCCGGACCCGTTGCAACGGGCCATCCGGTCTCTGTACGCCTGCAGTAGGAGCTGTGTTCGTATCCTCGGCAGTAAGTCAGATACGTTCCCGGTGGGTGTTGGCCTCCGCCAGGGCTGCCCTTTATCACCGGTCCTGTTCGTGACTTTCATGGACAGGATATCTAGGCGCAGCCGTGGGGCGGAGAATGTCAGGTTCGGGGATCTCAGGATAGCCTCTCTGCTGTTTGCAGATGATGTGGTCCTGTTTGCCTCCTCGGACCATGACCTCCAGCATTCACTGGGGCGTTTTGCAGCCGAGTGTGAAGCGGCGGGGATGAGAGTCAGCACCACGAAATCTGAGGCCATGGTGCTCTGCCGGAAACCGGTGGATTGCTCCCTCCGGGTGGGGACAGAGTGCCTACCACAAGCGAAGGAGTTCAAGTATCTCGGGGTCTTGTTCACGAGTGAGGGTAAAATGGAGCGGGAGATCGACAGGCGTATCGGTGCGGCTGCAGCAGTAAAGCAGGCGTTGCACCGGGCCGTCTTGGTGAAGAAGGAGCTGAGCCGGAAGGCGAAGCTCTCAATTTACTGGTCGGTCTACGTCCCAACCCTCACCTATGGTCACGAGCTTTGGATCGTGTCCGAAAGAACGAGGTCGCGGATACAAGCGACCGAAATGAGTTTCCTCCGTAGAGTGGCCGGGCTCAGCCTTAGAGATAGGGTGAGGAGCTCGGACATCAGGAGGGAGCTTGAAGTTGAGCCGCTACTCCTTCGTGTCGAAAGGAGTCAGCTGAGGTGGTTCGGGCATCTAATTAGGATGCCTCCAGGACGCCTCCCTTTAGAGGTTTTCCAGGCACGTCCATCTGGTAGGAGGCCCCGGGGAAGACCCAGGACACGCTGGAGGGATTATATCTCCCAGCTGGCCTGGAAACGCCTCGGGATCCCCCAGAATGAGCTGGTAGATGTTGCGGGTGAGAGAGAAGTCTGGGTCAGCCTGCTTGACCTGCTGCCTCCGCGACCCGACCTCGGATAAGCGGTGGAAAATGGATGGATGGATGGACATTTTGTGACTCCTCTATCTGTGCTTTTATTAATAATAGAACAAAGAAAATGTCACTTTCATGTAAACCAGATTGCTCCATCGGACAAAAACAAATACAACGTGCAATCACTTTGTTAGAACAATACAAAGTTGTGCAAAAAAATAACTAATATTTGGCAAAAATAGCTCATTGTAATAGCCTAATTAACATGTTTTGTACTGAATATCTTTTCAGGATAATAACAATAAAGTTCAACCTGTGAAAAACTAAATAAAACCAGTTAAAAATATTTGGCAATAAAGAGTTTTACACTGCATATCTTTTCAAAACAACAATAACGTGCAACCAGTGCAAAACAAAACTAAATTAGTGCAGATATGAGCCTGCTTTCCACTACAAATCTTTGTAAAACGGGGTTGTAGATTTGATACGGCCACTCTCAATTCATGCTCAAAGTTGAGCTTCGATCTGTATTTTGTTTTGAGAGAGGCAACAGCAGAAAAGCCGATCTCACAGAGGAAGCTCTGCGCGTCATCACAGCCGTCCGGCCTGTGCTGAATCAAACAGCTGCTGATCCACCTGAAGAAGCGCTGGCAGCGGCCGTCATTCAGACGCTGTTGTGCGGCTACGGATGATATTATGAACCCGGACACGGGGGCGTTTGATGGTCCGACAATAGAGGGACTTCCACAAGAAGTTTAAAGCAGAACTAGTGGTTAGTTTAATGGTGGATTGGGGAAACGGTACTGTTTTTACAGAGAAAAGCCACGAGATAAGCCCCGCCCCCTTCAAGGGGCGAGTAAAGCCAGTAGCGAATGACGCAAATTAACCACATAAAGTCGAGCGACTAAACTCACGCGAGTAACACACCATTAGGTCTACAAGTGTGAGTCGCAACAGGATCTGTCGCGGTCGTGCATGCGGAACCGTAACGGCGTAATTTAAACCACAGATTTGAAAATGCGAAATGCATTCTGGGATATTGGCTGTCTCAAGTACGCACAAGTCTCATCCTATGCATCCCCGGTAAAATGGGCGGATCAAATCACATCCGGGCATTTTCACAATTATTTGTAATACCTCCGCGCCCCACTAGAGGGTCGTGCCCCACAGTTTGAGAACCACAGCAAGAACAAGTTATTTAGTTTTGCATATGACTTGTTGGGAATGTTGACTTAAACTTCTACCATTAATAAGACATTATGTAAAACAGATTTGTGAAACTGTCCAGCTAATGAGCAGCACACAGCAGACAGTAAGTGGGCTCATCAGGTCCCTGGAGACTGCAGTGGGTCCTCACTTCCTGGCAGATTGCGTGTTCACAGTAAAGACACTCTGACGGATTGCTGCCGATGTTGGCAAGCGCACGGCTCAGCCAGCAACTCTCCTCCTCAGCAGAGGGATCAGCAGGCCGCCGCGTTCAACGTGTTGTTTTAGCCCTCTTCCAACAGAGCAGCTAGCTGTCGCTAAGTCCAGCGGCATGTTGACTGTCCCCCATATGGTGCTGCTGAGACACAGATGGTCTCCTGTGGAATGCTGGGTAAACACACCACAGACCGATCTGGCCCCTTATGTGTCTGTGGACATTCGGGACAATATTGTGTGTTGACAATCTCTCGACCAGTTCTTTAGCCTTAACCTACTTTCAGGGGGCGGGGCGGCTGTGGACCACTTTTCCAGTTTAAAGTCTGTACCGTACATATTCTGATCACATTTTACAGCACGCTGTTGAATATGTCTGAATATTAATGGGGACTTTTTAGTCCTGTGAAATGCAGAGTTCTCTCGTACCGACAGCATTTTGTAATGTTTTGTCCAAAGCATTTGAGTCGATAAACAACTGCAGACTTCCATATGATCATAAGTGGTCAACAGCAAAAGGTGAACATTACAGCCATCATAAAGGTGGGATTTATATCAGTGCTGTGGTCGTAGACTGCATTAGCAAGCAGGACCAAATGAACTAGCAGCTGTTTATATGTGATAGGAACAGTTTATATGAATTAATTAATTACGTATAAGTGTATAATAGATGCTTGTAACACTTTATGAATTGAATTGATGAGTAACTGTCACACACATTTAAACATGTATGTGCTGAAGATGAACAAGGCTTATGTGTGCTGCCTTTGTGCTGAAACTTTATAAATTATGTTTCATTTCAACAAAGACATTATTATTTTTGTATTCATGAAATTACACATTCAAGCTCATGATCAACTCTGCATGGGAAGCATGTGGATTGAAAAAATGGTTTTACTGTGACAGTATTTGGGTGGGTGTGCAAACTGTAGGAGATGAATCAAACCAATTAGAGTAGAATTGAATCACTCAGTCAGTAACAAGCTTCTTCCACATAAGAGTAAGACAAATAATTTCTAAAAACTTGGCTAAAAGATGGATGTCCTAACAAAACACACACACACAGACAGACGGACACTATTGATCCCAGAGGGACAGTGCAGCATTGCAGCTGCCTGTATCACATACATCGTGGGACAAATGATGAAGGAAGGAAGGCAAAAATAGAAGAAAAACAAACAAAATAAATTCAAAGTAGCACCATAACATTCGAACCCTTCTATGCATTTGTCATACCTTGTAGTTTCCAGTAATGTCCAATAGATTTAGTGCGAGTCAAGTACTGTTAATGATATGTACATAGTACAGTATGTACATAGTTGGAACTGGAATAGAATGTATACATCTTCCCAGGTACCCATAGATTAACAGACAAACCTGTAATAAACAGTAAAAGAACACAACTCAACTATCTAATCCATATCTCAGTCTATAAAACCCAATTCACTTTAATTCTATCAGTCCAAAGAATGAGAGAAAGTTCTCAGAACTGTTTGGACAAAAATAGTTAAACCTGCACTGACTAGATGCTTTTATTGTGGCAGTTAACCTCAATTACTGCTTTGATAGTTTGTTACAAAATGAATGTTCCACAATTAAACAGAACCGCTTAAACGTTTTGCTTTGTAAAATTGGGAAATGATACATAATTAATGCTATGGCCTTGGGAGTAATTTAGTCCAAATTAGCTGTCGTGCTTTTTAGATGTCTCCCACGTTTACAGGATTTTATGGATTTATTTTTTTATGTTTCCTATATGTGCACCAGGAGGCTTCCTTCAAGTGTTCTTTTAAGGAATGAACTCACAATAACACAACGGGAAATTATAAACAGAAACCGAGCGGAAAAACCCAACCTCTCAGCTGTTTGTGACATTTTAAATGCTGTGTGACTGGTCACCTGATAATTTCATACTTATTGTAATGAAATATACCTACAATACTTTGCTCTTCCATCTACATAAAGACCATCACTACATTTTCCACATAAGAACAAGCTCATTCAGAGCTTAACTTCCTCCGGGCCGTCGGAGCGGAACTCTGCTTTCCATCGTCAAAAGATTGCCGGCGAAGTGAACACACACTAGACTGAAACACCCCGTGTGATGTGATTTACTGTGAGGGGAATCAGAAAGGAAGACCACGTTGTTGTTATTGTGGTTGTTTTAGGACTTGAGTTCAATAGTGAAGCAAACTGGGCGTAAATGGATTTAAACTGTTGAGTTGTAAGAAAAACTCTTTTAACTCTCAACTGGTTTCATTTTCCAGGATTTAAAATATGTGTCTGAAAGGAGGAGGATGGCATTGTATTTGATACATTACACTGCTATTAGCTGATGAAGAATGTGGTGCAGTAAAAAAAGCTCTAATCACTAGTTAGTGGACCTTGAATTTAGAATAAACTACGATAATTGAACTTGTTAACATGCGAACATTGCTAATTATCAAAGTAAATGCAACGTTTTCCAGAGGCTGATGGGAATAAGTTAATTTCTCCCCCAAAATGATGTGAACAGTCTTGTTCATTAGTCGGTTGATGGTTTAAACTCCTACTTTTAACTGTCATTATCAGTGTTACAGCCTTATGAGTGCTGCACTGTGCACTTGGGTTAGCTAGACAATGGGACACACAAACAGCTTCCATTCACATGATGGGTATGGAATAATTCTATTGGTACCAGTATCACTTTAGGCGTATTACCACTGACATCGTCATTTTTTAAACAATACTTGGCCCTATAACTCGTAGGAAATTACGGAAAAGTATAAATCCCCAGACCTCTCTCCTTGCCTGGTGTTGACAGAGTGGGGTGTTGTCGGAGCCGGTTGGATGTGACAGCTGGAGTTGTACATGACAGCAAAGAAGTTAGCTTCTCTAGCAGAGGACTCGATCGTTCAATGATTAATTACAGCGGAGACTGGAGGGGAAGCTTCATAGGAAGAGGAAGCTGCAATTCTAACTGATGATTTAATCCATATTAGCTGTAGAGTTAAAAAAAATAAAAAAAAATAAAAAAGAAACACAGGGCACAAGCCTGCTAACAACTTAAGTGCCTGGGTTCATGCATAATGAATGGGCGTGAATAAGGCCAGATTGATGTTTTCTGTCCAATAAAACGACTCCTGTGCTTCCGCTACTTGGCTATTCTCCCGGTGCTAAGACGTGTCCTGAATGGGAAGAGGAAAAGAGTTTCCTTCACTTCACAGAATGAAAAATGGTGACGTCTCTTTATTTGTTGTGACCTTTCGCGTATCACCACTGATTCGTCTAGATATAAAAGATGACAGCAAAATGAATCTGTATGACAGAGTTTGATGGTACCGTCTGATAACTTGTGCCGTGTGCGTAACGTCAGTATGCATCTGAGCCTTTCGACTTGCCTGTCACTCAGTCACAACTTGGTGACAACTAAGTGACATGAATGCAAAACCAACAGGCGAGTGTGTTGACCTGAGGTGTTTTGTCTTGTGTCTCTGAGTCATTTGGCTTCCTGTGTATCGGCTGAGTCACGGTGGTGACGGTTGGGAGGCTGAATGTGTGAATGAGTTTTGACTCAGGATTCAGAAGGCTGACTCTAATCCCATGCCCTGTTAGTGGAGGTGACTAATGACTGCACTCCTTCTGTCACAACTATTGGTGTGCACATCCTGCTACACTCTGGTCCTCATAGGAAGTTTTCCCTCTGGACAAATCTTTAGCAAGCAGACCAGAGGATGCCAATGTAAAACAATTTAAACCAGTGGATTCCTGCATGGAGATGTACTCATCCAATCCACTATCGTCCAGATGCAACCATCCATCCATCCATCCATTTTCCACCGCTTATCCGGGGTCGGGTCGCGGAGGCAGCAGGTCAAGCAGGCTGACCCAGACTTCTCTCTCACCCGCAACATCTACCAGCTCATTCTGGGGGATCCCGAGGCGTTCCCAGGCCAGCTGGGAGATATAATCCCTCCAGCGTGTCCTGGGTCTTCCCCGGGGCCTCCTACCAGTTGGACGTGCCTGGAAAACCTCTAAAGGGAGGCGTCCTGGAGGCATCCTAATTAGATGCTGAACCACCTCAGCTGACTCCTTTCGACACGAAGGAGTAGCGGCTCGACTTCAAGCTCCCTCCTGATGTCCGAGCTCCTTACCCTATCTCTAAGGCTGAGCCCGGCCACTCTACGGAGGAAACTCATTTCGGCCGCTTGTATCCGCGACCTCGTTCTTTCGGACACGATCCAAAGCTCGTGACCATAGGTGAGGGTTGGGACGTAGACCGACCAGTAAATTGAGAGCTTTGCCTTCCGGCTCAGCTCCTTCTTCACCAAGACGGCCCGGTGCAACGCCTGTTTTACTGCTGCAGCCGCACCGATACGCCTGTCGATCTCCCGCTCCATTTTACCCTCACTCGTGAACAAGACCCCGAGATACTTGAACTCCTTCGCTTGTGGTAGGCACTCTGTCCCCACCCGGAGGGAGCAATCCACCGGTTTCCGGCAGAGCACCATGGCCTCAGATTTCGTGCAACCAAACCAATGCAGATGCAACCAATCTACATTCAGTTTAATTTATTCATCCATGTCTTTCCAAAATTCAGTATTTTCACTTCTATGCATTCAATCACTTCAAGCCACCGACTCAATTTTAGTCTAAATAAAGGCCTTGAGTGGCAAGTGAGAGAAAAACATTCTTGTGATGTATTTTTTGATACCATCGGGTATTGGTGTGCAGAAAGTGTTATAACAACAACAAACACTAAACAAAAGGAATTTCTAAATGAAAAATAATCCCCGTTTTACAAAGTGGGAAAAAAATAATCATCCTGTTTATAAAAAAAAAATAAAAATAAAACTTCAACTGGCAAACATGTTCTTCAGTTTATAGAAAATGAAGGAATTTAGAGAGATCATATTGGCATTTGTTTTCAGGGCACAAAACAATTTGGATCAGATCCAGAAAATGGATCTACTGATTTTTTGTTTGTGCCCTTATTTGTTATTGTACTGTGACTTAGTGGTAGAGCAGAGTCGTCCTTCAATCAGAGGATCGGTGGTTCGATCGATGTGTCCTTGGGCAAGACCCTGAACCTCACTTTGCCCCCGCAGGCTGTTCCTGTGGTGTGTGAATGTTAGTTAGTTCTGATATGGGCAGGTGGCGCCTGTCATCAGTGTGTGAATGGGTGTGAATGATGACAAGTGGTGTGAATGTTCTGGTCGGAAGACTAGACAAGTGCTATACAAGTACACTCCATATACCATTATTGGATTTATTTAAACTTAAATGAATCCAACTCTTTGAGGGGGTGGGAAGATCTTCATGCAGCACTTCATTTGTCATGGATTTCTGGGAAATGTCTCCTCCGAAAAGACGCCTTTTTTATATAAAGGTCTTTTATTAAAGTGTTCCCACACCACATTGCAATCATTTGTACAGTTGGACATCTGGTGGTAAAATAATGCTTACTGTTGGCTGTATAATCCTATTCACTATCTGTGGGACGAGAAAATAATTTTTCATCTGGTGTATCATTCTTTCATATACTGTCCTGAGCCCGGTGTGTGCAGCACACCGAGCTGCTCAGAGGCCAAACCCCGACCGGCACAGACGTCATCGCCCTCCAGTGAGTGGCTGCCTCCAGTGCTGCTTGACATATGGAGCCGGTCACAGTCTGCTCCAGTAAAAGAAGAAGGGGCAAGGATTACACGGGTTATGGTGCAACCCCCCACAGTGCTCTCGTTAGGCTTGTCCAAGCCGTTTGTAGTCTGACTCCGTATCTTTCCAGCTCGTCACAACCAGAAATCCAAATCTATCGTTGGGAATGAGCTGGAAAGAGTTCGGAAATTATTACACAAAGATAATAAGTTGAAATGTAATCAAACTAGTGTTATGTTGGGTAATGAAACATTTCACCAATACTATTTTAACAACCTTCATTTTTCATGAAAAGGGCAAGATGGAAGAGACTTTCTGAAACAAAATCTATGATTACATTTTTTTATTTATTTATATAGGACATGCTAAATAAAACCCATAAAAACATATAATATAACTTAAAAATAGGGAGCAAAAACGAACACAAATAATACATTTAAATTAATATAATTCCTTCAGTAATTAAAATGTTAAGCATTTCTTAGTCCCCTTAAAATTTAATAAAATCAAGTAGGTTGTCTGAATAAACCTTATGGATTCAAAATCGCATTAACACCGCAGACATACAGAAAATATTATAGAAAATGTCAAATAGTTTTTTTATTTTTGATACCAAGGAATTCAGTGATTTATTGGAAAGTAATGGAAATGCAGTGATTTAAGACTTTATTAACGTATTTATGATGTTGATAAACTGGGTCTAAGTACAAGTGAAAGACTGAATTGTAAGTATTTGTCAATGTAGTTGTTGAAAGTGTGAAAGTCTGTGAATTAAACATTGTGTTGGGTAAAAACAAGACAATTAAAAGTGTTTCTTGTACCTGGTGTATAGGAAGCAGACACGGATGACAACCAGGGAACGTTGGGCTTTGAAGAGTTCTGCTCCTTCTACAAGATGATGTCGACCCGCAGGGATCTGTACCTCCTCATGCTCACCTACAGCAACCACAAAGACCACCTCAACACAGATGACCTGGCCCGCTTCCTGGAGACTGAGCAAAAGGTACACACGGTCAGCGTCTCAGTTTCTACTGAGGTTGACATTTAAAAGTTACTCCACTGTTTTATCATTGCTCTTCTACAACATCGTTGGACTCTGGATGGATTGGATATTTTTTGTTTCTAGCTCAACGTATTATTGACTCCTTGTGTTTCTAGCTCAATGTGTTATTGACTCCTCGTGTTTCTAGCTCAATGTGTTATTGACTCCTCGTGTTTCTAGCTCAACGTATTATTGACTCCTTGTGTTTCTAGCTTAATGTATTATTGACTCCTCGTGTTTCTAGCTCAATGTGTTATTGACTCCTCGTGTTTCTAGCTCAATGTGTTATTGACTCCTAGTGTTTCTAGCTCAACGTATTATTGACTCCTCGTGTTTCTAGCTCAATGTGTTATTGACTCCTAGTGTTTCTAGCTCAATGTGTTATTGACTCCTTGTGTTTCTAGCTCAATGTGTTATTGACTCCTCGTGTTTCTAGCTTAATGTGTTATTGACTCCTCGTGTTTCTAGCTCAATGTGTTATTGACTCCTCGTGTTTCTAGCTCAATGTGTTATTGACTCCTCGTGTTTCTAGCTCAATGTGTTATTGACTCCTCGTGTTTCTAGCTCAATGTGTTATTGACTCCTCGTGTTTCTAGCTCAATGTGTTATTGACTCCTCGTGTTTCTAGCTCAATGTGTTATTGACTCCTCGTGTTTCTAGCTCAATGTGTTATTGACTCCTAGTGTTTCTAGCTCAATGTGTTATTGACTCCTCGTGTTTCTAGCTCAACGTATTATTGACTCCTCGTGTTTCTAGCTCAACGTGTTATTGACTCCTAGTGTTTCTAGCTCAATGTGTTATTGACTCCTCGTGTTTCTAGCTCAATGTGTTATTGACTCCTCGTGTTTCTAGCTCAATGTGTTATTGACTCCTCGTGTTTCTAGCTCAATGTATTATTGACTCCTTGTGTTTCTAGCTTAATGTGTTATTGACTCCTCGTGTTTCTAGCTCAATGTGTTATTGACTCCTCGTGTTTCTAGCTCAATGTGTTATTGACTCCTAGTGTTTCTAGCTCAACGTATTATTGACTCCTTGTGTTTCTAGCTCAATGTGTTATTGACTCCTCGTGTTTCTAGCTCAACGTATTATTGACTCCTCGTGTTTCTAGCTCAATGTGTTATTGACTCCTAGTGTTTCTAGCTCAACGTGTTATTGACTCCTCGTGTTTCTAGCTCAATGTGTTATTGACTCCTCGTGTTTCTAGCTCAACGTATTATTGACTCCTCGTGTTTCTAGCTCAATGTGTTATTGACTCCTCGTGTTTCTAGCTCAATGTGTTATTGACTCCTCGTGTTTCTAGCTCAATGTGTTATTGACTCCTCGTGTTTCTAGCTCAATGTGTTATTGACTCCTCGTGTTTCTAGCTCAATGTGTTATTGACTCCTCGTGTTTCTAGCTTAATGTGTTATTGACTCCTAGTGTTTCTAGCTCAACGTATTATTGACTCCTCGTGTTTCTAGCTCAATGTGTTATTGACTCCTAGTGTTTCTAGCTCAATGTGTTATTGACTCGTGTTTCTAGCTCAATGTGTTATTGACTCCTCGTGTTTCTAGCTTAATGTGTTATTGACGACTCGTGTTTCTAGCTCAATGTGTTATTGACTCCTCGTGTTTCTAGCTCAATGTGTTATTGACTCCTCGTGTTTCTAGCTTAATGTGTTATTGACGACTCGTGTTTCTAGCTCAATGTGTTATTGACTCGTGTTTCTAGCTCAATGTGTTATTGACTCGTGTTTCTAGCTCAATGTGTTATTGACTCCTCGTGTTTCTAGCTCAATGTGTTATTGACTCCTCGTGTTTCTAGCTCAATGTGTTATTGACTCCTCGTGTTTCTAGCTCAATGTGTTATTGACTCGTGTTTCTAGCTCAATGTGTTATTGACTCCTCGTGTTTCTAGCTCAATGTGTTATTGACTCGTCGTGTTTCTAGCTCAATGTATTATTGGCTCCTCGTGTTTCTAGCTTAATGTGTTATTGGCTAGATGCATTTCTAGCTCTGCGTGTTTCTTGCTAGACGACACCTCTTGTGATCAAGGCATCAGTTTGTGTTATTTAAGCTCTCACATAGTTTGTTGACTAAATACTCACGAGGCTCCTTGTTTTTACGTTCTGTGAGGTGGGAGGTCAAAAGCTTAAACAAGTGTCCATTTGGTCGCTCAAGGAGTGCTTATTATGGAAACGCAGGCAGTGAGGTACCTACTGGTATATTAGCAATAGTACTGTACCATCACTTGAGATTATTTGAGATTCAGTTGTTAAGTGCATTTTGATGAAGTACATTTCCTCACTAATGATAACATTCCCAGAAAAAGAAGCAAATGAGCATAACAGCTTGTTTTTATTGAAAAAAGTGTGTGTGCGCTCCTTCAGTTAATTTGCACTCTGGCAGGCTGATTTAATGTGTAGAAGCAGTCACTTTAGAAGCAGAAGGCTCCGTTTGGATAGCAAGATGCCGTCGGCTCCGCTCAGGTGGGTTGTATTTTTCTCCAATTATACGCAGCGTTTAGGTCTGGCACTGTGAATGAGATGGCTATCCTTCTGTTATTAGAGCGCGGTGGAAGCAATTTAGTTGGAAATGATTCCACGATACCAGTTGAGTCGTCTCTGCCGTTATAATTAACTACAGTCTGTGTTGCTATCTGTATTTGTGCCCCCAATAAGAAATAAGACACTCCGACACTGTATTCAAGTGTCCATTAAAGTGCTGCTGTATTTCTCTGGAACTGATAACTGCCTGAAATATTTTATTGAAGAACAATAGCCAGCACCTGTTCCCACACAGTCCGAACTCCACCATATTCCACAATCTGAACCTTTGGTTTCAGAAGACAACACAATGATTTAGTTGGACCCAACTTGTAATCATACTAGTCGTCAGACTTTATCATCTTTACATATTAGTGAAAATCTAATAAATGAAGACCTACTGTTAGACTTATGTAGATGTATAGAGGCATGCCTAAATACTGAAATAATGGCTTAGACATAAATAAATAAATAATTGTCCGAGAAGCCTATTAAAGACCCAAAACATGACAAACCATTGTTGGAGGTGAACCGCATGCTCAATGGCTCACATGTTAGATTGTGATAGAGCATGAATTCCATGACTACAGTCATGTCACTCAACAGCCTTTTCAGGAGTAAATTATGGTTATATAATCTGATCTGCAAACAAAGATACCCTAAAGAAGTTATGACTTTTACTTTATTTATTTGATATGGACATCACAGTGGCATTATAATGTATAACATGCATCTAAGCACAAAAAAACAGATGCACTGTGTTGAGTGTTTGTAGCGAAACGCTAATTTATCTTTATGTTGACACATACTGTATGGTTACATAACTCTCATAAAGAGACAAGCTCTCAGAGTTTGTGTGTGTTAGTGAGTTGGTATTGAAAGCGGCTCACCAAGCCTTTTGGTGTTATTCCACAGTCACACACACACACACACACACACACACACACACACACACAGACACACAGCCAGAGCATTTTCTCATCCAGATTACCATGAGAGGGGCTATGCTGAGGGTTTTGCAAAAGGGATGGTAAAAACATTTAGTTTCATGGGTGTGACCCTGTGATCTAAAGCCTGGTTCTCTCACACTGTTTAAACGGTCACAAACTATGAGGGCGTCCGGGCTGAGGGAGAGACCTGGTACTGCTCCGCCCCCCTTTTAAATGATTAACAGAGATGGGATCTGATTGATCAATCATGCGGCTTTAAAGAGCAGCAACCAGACAAACCGTCGGATGCTTCTGGACAGGAGGATGACATGGAGGCTCCAAACTACTTGATCCTCAGTCTCCCTGAGGAATTCATTTGTTATGATTCTGTTTTCAGCACATACGTAGTTTTGTTGTTTGACATCCGTGTCTGTAATTCATAGATGACCAAGGTGACCAAGGACCATTGCCTGGAGATTATCAACAAGTTTGAGCCGTGCTCTGAGAACCAGAAGGAAGGAGTTCTGGGAATTGATGGTAAGTCCAATTTAATGTCAATTATTTAGCATCAATGCTGTTAGTTTCATCTAGTCGTGCCATGAAAGTTTTCCATTAGCGTTGTCAGCACATTAATGCATGTGCATTCCTCTAAATGAGTTGCTCCTCATATCCTTAGAGGACAAACAAGTCTGCCAATAAATTACATATTCATATTATTTTCCATATTAAGTTAGATTTAAATGTTTTAACCAACTTCAGTCCCTTTTCTCTGGATACTAAATGCTAGGAGGAGATCTTTATTATTTCACTGTCTGGGATATTTCAAAGATTAGATTAAAGTGTTTTTATTTATTGTGCAGTAACAGATAACTAGACTAACTTAAAAAAAAACTAAACTAAAAGCTGCTAGGAAATACGATAAATTAATATTTTCCACTTTGACTGACATCAACATCAGTCTTGATCATCACTACCAAATATGAATTGTTTTCAGAATTTTTAAAAAGCCCAACAATTCTCTAGTGATAAAAGGTTAAGTTAATGAATTGAATCATTCAACAGTTTCCATCTCAGTAAATACAGAAATGTGGGTGTTGTATAATCAATTATTTGAGTAAAAATAGAATTAGTGTAAAAATCTTTATACTCCGATTTAATACATGTTTCTAAAATTCACCACATAAAATGAATAAATAAAAATATCAACTAAAAGTGTTGTAAAAAGGAATCTGCTCAACTTTATTTCAGGTATTACGAACTACATGCGCAGCCCGGCGGGGGACATCTTCAACCCAGAACACTACAACGTGAACCAGGACATGAACCAGCCGCTGTGCAACTACTTCATCGCCTCCTCACACAACACCTACCTGATGGGGGACCAGCTGATGTCCCAGTCCAGGG
Source organism: Cottus gobio (assembly GCA_023566465.1). Lineage (NCBI taxonomy): Eukaryota > Metazoa > Chordata > Actinopteri > Perciformes > Cottidae > Cottus > Cottus gobio. The sequence continues at coordinate 28,868,107 of CM042215.1, read as the reverse complement.
TAGACATGTACGCCTGGGTGCTGCAGGCCGGCTGTCGCTGTGTAGAAGGTCAGCATGGACACGTGGAACACACTGATGTATGGGGTCAGCTCGGTCTCATAATTCATAAATGCACACAGAACAATTCACAAATACATTCCAATGCACAAATGTGGATTTGTGTGTATTTATTTGTGGATTGCACTGGATTTGTGTGTGAATCGCTACAAATTCTTGTGTGGGTTTTTTGAGACTCCCCAGATCCACAAATGCGTTTTTTCAACATGGACCTATCTGTAGCCAATCAGATGTCGCCCTCATTTTCAACCAATCACATCACTGCCGTCCTGCCGTTGCTGAAGCAGCTCTGGAAGCGGTTGTGCGACTACAGATAATATTATGAACCCAGACACGGAGAGAGAGATGGGATTCAGGAGCAATTTGAATTCCGTTCTAAATCCTCTTCTTGAAGCCGTATTCTTTCAAATCCCTTATCAAATGTTTTTATCATGGTAAAAAGAACAAACTGTTTCTATTCAACTCTGTATCACTCTGTACCTAAACCACAAGGTTCTGTTGAGCCAAAAGAGGAAAGCTGCACCCTGAAATTAATATTAATTTTACTTAATCATACAGCTGAACAAATGTCAGATTTAGTAATAACACAAGCTCTTATTTGATGGACACTGGATAAACATTTAAGCAGAGAGGTTCCCCCCTTTGTCATGAGTGGACTGAAAGTTTGGTTAAAGCTGCAGGGTCGGAGCTAATTCAGTTCTTTTTAAAGTGATTTTTTTATTCCACCCAGCCGACGGTACTTTAAGATGAAAACAATCTTTTGATATCTCGATTTAGGAGTCAGGGTCTGGTGTGGGTTCGCTACAGTGGATAATGTGATTTTTTTATAATAAAAAAATAAGGAACATTTCATATACCTCTCTCAAAAGATGACAACTGAAAAGCATCTCTAATGCTCTTACACTGAAAATACATTGATTAATACAAAATGAACAGTGTATATCCACCTGGGATATATTTAAACAGTAAACGCCCCCAAACATGTATTGTCCCAGTGGTCTGTACATCTGGATGATGCAGTCAAATGTGTGTGTTAGAATGTGGGATGTGTTTCCATTCAGTGGATGAGCCAACCCAACGCTTTAGTGCGTCTCTCAATACTTTTTATTAGCACAAACAAACCCATTGGCTCCCACTGAAGACTTTTAAAACGGCTAAAACAAAGATATAGTTTTATTTCTGAAAAAGGCTCAAGCAGCTGACCTTGTTACTCAAACAGCTGGGATAAATTTAAATGTGATGCTCTAGTGAGTTTTTGGTGTATCAGGTAAGGTGCATGTGAGGTTAAGTCAAAATGTATGCGATTTTAAATACTGCAATGGAGCTCTCTGGTGTAAAGAAAAGTATGCTTTATAGTGCTCCTAGTGAGAGCTAAAGAGTTTACATTGGAGGGTCAAGACAAATAAATAACTCTGTATGGATTATCAAATGAATGACACTGTATGTATTACACAAATGTACAAATGTATCAAATAGAATTATGGGATGTATTAAGTGATTGTGGAAGGAATCCAGAAAACATCAGGAGCCCACAAACAGTTACACAGCCTGAAGATGGGAGCAGAATGAAGACATCAGGCGTTGATACTCAACGTAGAAATAGAATAGGAGTGAAAAAAAAACTAACGGCCGTCTCTTCCTTGTCCGTCCACAGTGGACTGTTGGGACGGTCAGGACGGTGAGCCCATCGTCCACCACGGCTACACCCTCACCTCCAAGATCCTCTTCAAAGACGTCATCGAGACCATCAACAAGTACGCCTTCATCAAGAACGAGTATGTTCACACACACACTTATTGTTTCCTCAGTCTTCTATTTATTGATTGTGTGCGTGTATGGCTTTAAGAAGCATGTGGGAAACATCCCCAGCTGTATATGGGCAGCATGCTCGCTGTCGGTACACATCACAGTGTTGCATCACACAGGCTGTTGGATTGTAAAAGCACAGAGTAAAATGGGGGAAATGAGGCATGGAATAGAATTGCAGTGTCGGATGGGCTTAATACATCCAGAGCTTCTTTACATCTGAAACATATTAGGGTGGTTTACAGTGTCATATCTGTTTTACCTTGTTATTCAGTAGATTGTTTAGTATCTAGTGTGCAATAAGTCTTTTTTTTATATGTATGAGGGAAACCTTTCTTTTAGAATATACTGCATTTCCTACCTTTCATTTGATAGATGACAGACAGGAAGAGGGAAATGACCTTGATGTTCCCTTATATTAGTACATGAATCAATGTCATGTGAATGTACAGCTCAACTTAGACCTAAATTAGTCCAAATCAATGGCTCTTAAAAACCACATGTTCCCCTAACCCAGACACAATTTCTCCAACAATGCATGAAAAGCTAAAACAAACAAGATGGGTACTTAGGATCCACTGCAACTCCAGCAGCTATATTTAGAACCAGCTGCTACTCGGCCAGCTCTTCAGGGAGGCCTTCAAGCTCGCAGGGACCCCATTCCACAAAACTGCTGCTGGATAGAAAAACATGTCCTTTCACATACAGCTTCTGAATCTGACTATGTGGACGTTACTTCCCCCGAGAAAAATAATTCCATAAATATTTGTGCACCACATCATCGACAATCATGTGAACAGGACTTTAAGGCATGACACTTTCTCCCCCACTCTGAGCCACTTGAGAAAATGAGCAGGGAGAAGAGAATCAACCTCACTAGTTTGTTCTTCTTTTTCAAGATCTAAGGAGCTTTGTCAAAGTAAGCGGCAGGAGAACAAAGAATATAGTTCTTTTAACAATTATCGTCCTCCTTCCGGTCTTACGATGAAGGTAAGGGGGGTGTGGGTCGAGGTGAACGGGTCCTTGGAGCTCCGTATCTCTCTCCACCATCTCTGGATTTAAAAACGTGGCTGATAGCCATATTCAAACTCTGCCTTCATTTTGATCTCAACCGTAGTCCTGTGAAGTTTGGTGACTGCCTCTTTATCGGCTGTGACTGTAGATAAGAAGTGAACGTAGTCATGGTGACGTCACCCTTTTTTTTTTGGCAAACAGAAGTGATACGAAAGGATGCCGTACAATCAAAAACTGCCCTTTTCGAGATGCAACCAATGAACAGTAGTTACCATATATGGAATGAGTGGCGTAGAGACGCTGTATATGGCTCTGGTGCAGCAGCGACCTGTCAATCACAGTAAGCCCCCCTAAAGCATCCCCTGATTTATGGTCTATTTGGTAAATACCTTAAAAAAGTCCTTAAAACCTCTTTTGTGGTTGTTCCTGCTTCTACAATACCAGCACCACTGTCGCATTTTGTGAAGACAAAACAAATGCATCATCACATAAAGGGACCAGTAGAGTTTACTGCTGCAGACGCATTAAATTACACATGTAGTATATTTGATATATGTGCATTTATGTCTAATACAGATGCATGAATATATGACAGATGCTCAATGGTTCAGGGTAGGGCTGCACAAAATATACTTTTTAACTCCAAGCAGTAGGCGTGTGTTTGTCTCCATGGAAATCGGCAAAAAGGGGGATGTGTCAGAGAGTGGCCTGTAATGAAAAGGCACGTCACTTTGAATTTTAAATATTATAATTTAAACATATACACTTACCATGGCCAGATCAGGAACTGTTTGTCCTAGACTATTTTGGGAGGCATCATTGGTCTCAGCAGAGAGTTCCTGTTTCTTTGGCCCCATCAGGCCCGATCTCGGAACATTGTGTTCAGCCTCTGGGATTGAGCATATCAAATAAATATAAGAAAAAATCAAATAAATAAAACAAAACAAAAATAAATGTCAAATCCCTGCCTCACAAGTCAAAATAAGTTAATCGTGTCATGTTTATAACACTATTACACAATAATTATAAACATAAACCATAAGCATGACTCAAAACCGACTCAAAATGCACCCCGAGTTTTGAAAAAATGCTGATTAAAAAAAGTTAGGAACTAGCTAGGCTAAACTCGGTTTTATAATCCATAGAGCCTACAGAGTTCAATACCAAAAGTTCCACTCTCACACGAAGCATCACAAAGATATGCACAAGAATGTCATTTGTGTTCAGCAAAAAATATGAAAATTGACTTACTTATGGCTGAAATATGAATATTCCAGGCCTCACAGCTAAGGCCATGGAGCACCCTGCTGCAATGAAACGAGCCCCGTTCAGGGACCACCGAGGACTGTGGGAACTTTCAAGCTTGAGCGGAGTTGACATTCTGAACTAAAATAATTATTAAAAATACTTAACTTCACTCAATCAAAGCCAGATACTCCTACAATATTGAGCTAATTAGAAGTGTTCATCTATATGTGTAAGGTAATAAAAATAAACTTTTAACTTTTGTTTTTCGAAAGATATATATATTTTTTATGTGTACTATCATAAACCAATATACCACTAACACATATATGGCCTTGTTATCTATCTTCACAAGGGTTTTATGTATATTATAGCTTTTTTAATTTTTCAAATAGACCTTGTGAATGAGGAGATAATCAGGATTTAATATGAGATACAAAGCATCCTCAATTTTGGCTGAAAAATTGGTGGGGGGCATAACCCTGCCTCCCATGCTTGAGCCCCGCCCCCTATAATAACAATTAATTGTTACTTGTGTGTGTGGATGAATGCGGTCACGACATTCAGGTCACCGTGGCGCCAACTTGCACAATAAACACAAGTGGAAGCAGCAGAAAGGCCCAACGGAGTACACATTAATATCTGTGTTTTTATCACAAGTAATATAGTTAACCGTTCAGCAACACTAATATCATAAAACCCTTGTTAGTGAAACGTCAATCTTCTATTGCAGCTTTGTGTTTTTTTTTCTGATCGAACTTAACGTCCACGTTGTTAATACCGTTACAGCAGGTTGTCCCTGGCATCAGAAGACATTTGCATAAAGTCCAGCTGTTTTTCGGCGAGTGACGCCGGAGGGGAACGCCACGTCTCATTCACGAGCCTGTATGTGTCAACGGCTCAAAACGTGTTGCTCCAAAATCTCTCTGAGGTGATAAACTGCGTGGTTAAGTCCTTAGCATATGACTCTCAGCATTGTCTTCCTGATCAAACTCTGTGAGTAAGTCGCTGATGTTTCTTGACTCATTTATTCATGTTTTTCCTTTAATTTTTCACCCATCTGTATCTACAGACAGGAATATATCCCTGTAAGCCAACGTAAAATCCCACTCACACCTGTGAGAAGTGAAAGCGCACACACACACACACACACACACAAGCGCGCACACACACTACCTAACCCTCCTCCTCACAAATCTGCATCAGAAGATGATAATCTCATCCACATGCAGAGTCTGGAGGATGCAGAGAAAAATCCCTACTTTTAGATTGCATCTGCTCAAGTGAAATGAAGGAGCAACGCTCTTTCTGTGCCAGTTCATCCTCTGTGTATTTTTTTATAAAACATACTTGTGGACACTATATTCCACAGATAATTAGCTGAAAGGAAAAGAGGTGAAAGGCTGCATTCAACATCAAAGAAGCGATCACATTTCTTCCGAGGCGCTGTATAAGAAGCGGCTCCACAGCGAGCTGACAGGGACAAAACTGGGACAAGAGGCTCCCGTCTGACTGAGGCTGGCAATGGTTTCATATAATGTGTTGTGAATGAGGAGTCTGTGACAGCCGTGGCCAGAGGCTTTGTGCTCTCTGTCTGTCCATCCGGCCCGTTCTTCAAGTAGAAATATCATGCCTCATCGCCTGCAGCCAATTTCTCTTGAACAGGCGTCCACTTGGACTCAAGGATGGACTGATTAGAATTTGGTGGTCAAAAGTCACTGAGTCTATATTATGATTTCATCCACAGATAGTGTGACCGTGTTGGTGTCTTCTTTCACAAGCGATAGCAGCACTGAAGTGTTATTGTTAGAGCACAAGTGTTCTCTGGCAGAGGACATTTGAGGTAGAAGAGGAAGAAGTGGCTCCAAGCCAAAGACTTTACTGAACTATAGAATCATTTGGATCTACTATAATAAAATCCCATCAGCGGACGTTTTAGTGTCCGTGCTCATTAAAGAATAATGTAGCCCTGAAGATTAGATTAATTACAATAACATCATTTTTATTTTACTGTGTAAATCTGAATACGGATTATCTGTACTGTACATCTAGTAGGCAAGCAAGCATTAGGCCTCAATCCGATAGAAAGGAGTTTCTATAGGCCACTTTCTAAACCTTTAAACCCTTGGGACTGTGAATCATGCAAGTGTGGTGCACTGTGGAGCAAATGGGATTCAAAATGGATTCAAGTAGTTGTTGGGTTCTGTGCTATTGAATAAGGGGGTTTGAGACAGAAAAAGAAAGGTCAAGCTCTTGCTTGATTTGATTGGCCTGCCGGCCTTGCGCCAAAACGTTTAGAGTATTTTAACTTTTATGGTCTAAGAAACTTGATACAAGAGAGCAGGAAAACAATGTCTTTTATGGTGACAGGTTTCTAGTGCCACGTCTGTCTGATCGAGGCCTGAATGTGTGAATGAATTTGCTGTCGTCCATATTGAAAGATTGTACATTGTGGTATTCATAAAACATCAAAAGGCTAAAGGGAGCCCAGAACTACTAACAAGACCCACCAGCCGCTCTCTGAGGCTCCAGCCAGTTCAAGTCAATTGAGTTCCTTCTGAAAGAAGGTTTTGCCTTTTTGTTCAAGTAATGTATGTTATATTTTATTCCAGCTCGGTGGAAGTGTCATGTCGTAATTGTACTGCAAAAAAACGTCTCAGTCGTTAATGGTGACTGTGATTCATTCTGAACTCTGCAGAATTTTCCCATCGACATAACACCGTCTTGTCCTCCCTGCTCTTTCGGCCCCGTAACTCAAATATGTTGCGTGATTCTCTCTCAGCTACCCAGTCATCCTCTCCATCGAGAACCACTGCAGTGTTCCCCAGCAAAAGAAGATGGCCCAGTACATGACCGAGATCCTGGGGGACAAACTGGACCTGTCCAACATCAAAGCCGACGAGTCCGGACGGCTGCCGTCACCGGCGACACTCAAGGGCAAGATCCTCGTCAAGGTAGAGTCTGAGCGAAAAGCCTCAGAAGCACAATCTGGATGTTTGAAAAGTGACTCACTCTCAGGAGTCAGTCCTCGGGCGAATATTTCAGCTCGCCGTTTTATCATCAGGAGTTTGAACCTCACAGAGCAGACTTCAAAGGCAGGAGATAGCAGGCTGACAGAAGCGACGTGATTAGAAGAAGAGAATACAAAACAAAACGATGAACGGAATAAAAAGTGTTTAGTAACTGCAGACTGGCTCCACACACACACACACAAACAAAGAGTCAGGGCCGTATGTATTTGGAATAGCTTGTATTTATATCATTAAGTCCAAAATGTTGTAGAATGCACTGCGCACTCCGTTGCTTCTACAGTAGACCAGAAGGGTAAAGCTAGCACTGATTTTAGAGAATCCCTTTCGCAAGGCAGCTTGATTTTGGTGATGTGGATTAGGGCTGGGCGGTATACCGTTTCTACCGGTATATTGTTTTGAAATTTCCGTACGGTACCGGTGCCCGGCCTTAACAGCTGTTGTCACTGGCAGCGTAATATATTGTTCACAGCTCACTGCTGAGGACGCCGCCGTCGGAGCTACTTGTCTTACGTGCATTGAGTTGGAGTCATGGTTTTAACTTTATAACTTTTTTAACCGGTGAAAACACCACAACACAACAGTTTGTGACACAAACAATTTGTAACACTAATAATTGTACATTTATTAAATTTACACTGCCAAACTGCATGCTGGGTACAGCACACCCACTATCACAACAAGAACAAACTCCGTCGCTACATTAAACAACGTAAAAGAGGAACAAGAGAGAGCAGAGATGCACCAACACAACGTGTACCCAGAGAGGAGCTGTGTCTGCTGGCTGGAGGGTTTGAAAAGTCCGACATAGTTTAGAAAACGATGTATTGCAAAGAAGCTGAACCTGGAGGGACTTAGGACCCAGGGGAATGCAGGTGAAAAAACCCCGGAAGAGACAGAACTGAAGTCACGCCACACAAACAGCTGTTCACAGCTTGCTGGGCAGTTGCGAGCGAGTTGGCCAGCGAGCGGTGAACAACGAGCGGTGAACAGCTGTTCAGGTGGCCGCAGGTCCTTTTCGGCATCAATAAATGAATGTTAATACCGTGATATACCGTGAAACCGCCAGAATCTTACAAAATACCGTGATATTAATGTTTGGCCATACCGCCCAGCCCTAATGTGAATGCACCTCAAAGCCACCGTAGATTCTTCTTCACGCTAGGGTTATTCAGTTTGGTTGCATTCTTCAACCTCACCACTAGATATCCCTAAATCCTGCACACTTTTCCTTTTAAAGATTTTTATAGCTATATGTAGAAGAAAAAAAAACGTATTTGGATCCTCTCAATTACTTGAAGGGAAACAGTTGTTCTCAGTGCACAGCGTCACATATCCCTTAATTTGCCACTAAATGTACCTTAAAATTCCCCCAGAAGTATTATGTGTTCATTGTTAAAGCTCATAGCTGATGTAAACCATCTGTCCTGGTTGGCACTGTAGCTGTGTTTGTAATGCAAATCGTTAACCTGCAGAGGCATGTGGGTGAGCGGCGGTAGCAGCTCTCTGTTAGCAGGGGAGGGAACAGTATTGAGGTTAATTGAGCTTTATTGATGCCAGATGCCTTCGCTAAAGAGAAGGCACCTCGCCAGTATCTGGCATGATAAGGACTGCTCTGCCAGCTGTTAGGCGCTCCTACCTGTCTTTACACTCATCAGTGTCAGCAGTGGCACCAATGTGGACGCACTGTGAGGAGCACTGCCATGCAGGTTTCCCATTGCCCCGCAGCAGTGTGGGTACCAGGTTCAAACACTAACAGCCACTAAATCCTCTCCAAGGCTTTGCCACTCAGGAGGATAGATGACACCAAGGCAACCATAAAAAGAAGGGGATTAAAGGCTTCTGCAATTCCCAACCCTGAAAAATATTTCCTTACTAGATAAATTAGACACTTTGATATACTGATGTATACCAATGTCTAACCAATTATATGGCATTCCTTTGAAAACCCACATTCCACACAACAGTCAGAGCAGTGACTCAGGGATACTAGTAACCCAGAGATATGTAGCTTATGTTTACTAAAGAAGCTAACATTAGCCACCACAAACTCTACCACCACTACTCTACGCCCTACTCTACGCCATACGCTACGCCCTACACTACGCCCTACTCTACGCCCTACGCTACGCTCTACACTACGCCCTACTCTGCGACTACTCTACGCCCTTAACGACGCCCTACTCTACACCCTACTCTACACCATGCTCTACACCCTACTCTACACCATGCTCTACACCATACTCTACGCTGTACTCTACGCCCTACACTACTCTGAACTCTACGCCCTACTCTACACTGTACTCTACACCCTACGCTGTACTCTACGCCCTACTCTACGCTGTACTCTACGCCCTACACTACACTCTACGCCCTACACTACACTCTACACCCTACGCTGTACTCTACGCCCTACGCTGTACTCTACGCCCTACTCTACGCTGTACTCTACGCCCTACTCTACGCTGTACTCTACGCCCTACGCTACGCTCTACACTACGCCCTACTCTGCGACTACTCTACGCCCTTAACGACGTCCTACTCTACACCCTACTCTACACCATGCTCTACACCCTACTCTACACCATGCTCTACACCATACTCTACGCTGTACTCTACGCCCTACTCTACGCTGTACTCTACACCCTACGCTGTACTCTACGCCCTACGCTGTACTCTACGCCCTACTCTACGCTGTACTCTACGCCCTACTCTACGCTGTACTCTACGCCCTACTCTACACTCTACGCCCTACACTACACTCTACACCCTACGCTGTACTCTACGCCCTACACTGTACTCTACGCCCTACGCTGTACTCTACGCCCTACTCTACGCTGTACTCTACGCCCTACACTACACTCTACGCCCTACACTACACTCTACGCCCTACACTACGCTGTACCTACTCTAAGTTTAAGCCTTCCTTTTCCAGACGTGTTGCTGTATTCTGTCTCTGGCTGTCTTATAACTTCTCAGAGAAACCTCAACTCTTATTTTTACACAGTACATTTTGCATTGAATACAGGTCAGTAGGGGGAGACTGAGAGGATGCTCCCTGACCGGACTTATAATTACAGTGATTCCAGCATATTATCAGGGTCTTAAGCCCCCTCACAACAGCATTTGTCCCCTCTAACCTCATTTTTCATGTTGCAGCTATTGTTTTTTATTATTCGAAGCTCCGCTGACTCGTTCTTTTCTCCACCAGGGGAAGAAACTGCCTCCCAACATTGATGAGAACGCAGAGGAGGGAGACGTTTCGGACGAGGACAGTGCTGATGAGATGGACGACGACTGCAAGCTGATGAACGGAGATGTATGTACCTTGTTTGGTCTGCTCCTCTACTTCGCCACATGTATGTCTCCTATCTACCAGTTACATGCAGCCTTTGTGATATTGTCCAGCAGATGAAATGTGAATCATGCATGTATTTCCTGTTCTTGATGGTTCATGTTTAAACTGAGCTCTGTTAATTGAGTGTTCTCCCTCAACTGTCTTTTAGTGTACCTCCTATATTGCTATCCCTGCCGTTTGCTTCGGTCTCTTTCTTTCTTTGTGGCTATTTGTTTTCATTTCCTGCTCTTTTCTCTTCCTATTTGTCCCTTCTTCTTCTTCCTCTTCTCTTCAACTGTTGTTCGCTTCTGTCAAAGTGGAAGGTACTGTATACAAAGCGCATCCTCCACCAACTCAGAAACCTCACCGAGTCATCTGCCATACTCTCCCATCTTACGTGTGAATATTTAAAGGTGTACTGTAGGCCCTAAGACACTTGGCCCTGCAATATTGCATCTTAAAGGTGCTCCATAAAAAGTATTTATTTTTAACTAAACATGCACATTGTTAGGTGTCCTGTAGTTCAGTTATGAGCAGTAAAATAACAATGTTCAGGGGTGTTGGTCCCAGAATCCGCCATAGGTCTTGGTAGGCACCTCCATGATGGACAATGTTTCAAGTGGGATAGTCACATAGACTAAATAACAGACTGTGAAATTAACTGATGAAGGATGAAGAACTTGATTGAAAAGAAGCCATGTGAGCAGTTGGTAGATGTTGTAGTTTGAAGGTAGGATAGTTCAGATGTTTTGTGGTTGTATGTGGTTCTTCTCGATAGTCAGTGTGTTTTACTACAGTAGATGGAGTACCATCATGGGAGCAAAGCAATGTACTACTGTGGGCGTATTTTAGACACCTAAAAGAATCTATCTATATAAGTGTAGCTATATTTAGAGTATTTTCACTACTTTACCTTGCTGTCAGACAGACCTTTCTGAAGGGGAACTGAAGCCCTTCTCTATGCTTTTTTTATTCTCTATTCAAAGCCCATGACGCCTTTTAACAAAAGTAGTAATTTTACCTCACAGAACATGGGAGTTGTGTGTTTTTGTGTCTTTGTTGAATCTGAACCAACCCTTTACACACCAAAGTCACACAATAACACAAACTTACTGATAGAGGCAGCAGTAGACCAACAACTCCTGTGTTATATGAGGTAATTATTGTTTTTGTCAGAGGAGTCTTGTGGCTCGAAAGACAGCATAGATGACAGCTCCAGGTCCCCTTCAGCAAGCTCTGTCTGTCTGACAGCAAGCTAAAGAGATGAATATATTCTAAATATTGTAACACTTATACTGTTATAGATTATTTTAGGTGTCTAAAATACATCCACAGCAGTACAATACTTTGCTCCAGTGTTAGTGCTCCTGGCAAATATGCCCTCTATTGTAGTAAAACACTGACTATGGAGAAGAAGCTCATACAACCACACTTCACAACGATGATCACAACCATCCCTTTAAGGTTATCGGTGCTGATTATGTGAGAGAACATTTTAACACGACTAATGTGGTCAGTGGTAAACACATGAATGTTTTTATACCTATTGCAACTAGTGATGCTGTGACGAGACATCTGTATGGCAGCATGTGTGGTCTTTCTGTTCACGTTAGACAACAGATGCACTAACAAAATCAACTTTAAGTACTGAGGCTTCAGGTGTCGTCCAACATGTTTAAATATTCATTGTCTTCCCAAGCTCTGAAACTATAATGCACCATATACTGTGTGGAATCTGATAGGAACAAAGCACTCAGCTCAGAATAAATGTAATGTTGATCAGTTGTATAATACATATGTAATCCCACTGTATCATGGCCGTCTTATCAGACGGACAGCAACGGCTGGACCACGTGCTTTCATAAAATCTCAATATTGTTCCATTCTGACACATCTGCACCGAGTACTTAAAGTCTTCAGCATGCTGCCTGTGGACTGAAGTGGTTTATGGAGACACTCTGCCACCTTGTGGCTGAAATAAGTATGTGCATATTGTCATCGAGGCATTGAGCGTTTATCTCTCAATAAGCACATACTTCATCTTTATAATGTGTGTGTCCCACCGTCATCATTCTCTGCCATGCCCTCACATGTGCAAATGCTTACATTGCTAAAACGGTCCATCCATCAACCAACCGGGGAGGTTCCCCCTCATGTCACATGATGCATTGCTTCATCTTTGCTTCCTCGTGAAATGTGAGTTCTGGTTGGATCCTGCATGAGTAGTTTTTCTTCTTCTGGTCAGACGAGCCTGAGCGATCATCATGCAGACTTATCTTCTACAGTATTGTGCCTCAGATAAGGCCAGGCGACTCATTGGTTCACCTGGCCTACATTATACAAACACATGTGTTTTACCTTTGGTGATTTACACAATGCATCTAGTTTCTTATGAAATATGTTATTTCCATTGTGGCTGAGGGTCTTGCACATTTCCTGTATTCTTTGCTTCAGAGACACTGAAATATGATGTCCTGCACCAATAATCAGTTTCGTAATCCATTCACCTTTTCATAATTTCTTTCAGTTTTCAGACTATTAACTATTAGAAAATAGTAAAACATGTCCATCACAATATCCCAGAGTCTATAAAGACGTCTAAAAATCACTTTTCTTTTGTTCAAACAACAAAAAGAAAGTAGCAAATTCTAACATTTAAGAAAATAAGAGATATTTTATGATGGCTTCAGGACTTATTAATAGATAGAAAGTATTAATGTATATAATTGTTCTGTCAAGTACCTAACATAAAGTAAGAATACAAAAGAGCAGAGAGAAATATAGTAGTTAAAGATCCTCCCTAGTCTTTGCTCGCATAATTTCCCACATGAATAATTTCAAATTATTATTTCTTATTATTTAATTCTTATTATTTTTAAGAAAGTTCAGTTAGATGTCTTTCACCTGTTAAGTCACAAACACAGGAGAGAAAACCATTTTAATCAATTTGTCACTCTTCAAACCAGTAAAATGTAAATGTAATGTCATAAATAGTCATAATTCTGTGTAACTGTTCCCTCCTCCTCCAGACATCAGCCAACAGGAAGCAGGTGGAGAACATGGCCAAGAAAAAGCTGGACAACCTGATGAAGGAGTCTAAGATCCGAGACCGAGAGGACCCCGACAGCTTCACCATCGCGGCCCTCCCTCCTGCTGGGAAGCCCACGGACAAAACCGGCTCCAAGGTGAGCGCACGTCTTTCAGATCCCTGAGCTGGCTGGCCAGCGTGTGAGACATGCAACTGAATATTAATTTATCATTTGAATGGAAACGGATCGCAAGCTCAACCAATATCCAAACTGTTGCTTCAATATCCATGAATATACATACGAGCCGAGAAGCTGACGGCACCCGTGGTCTTCTTACGCGTTTCATTTAAGAGAATGAAAAATTACTTTTTGCTGCTTTTCTTTAGTTTCACTTAAAATACGGACTGATTTTAGAATTTGATTAATTAACTAATTGATTATTGTGTTATTTGTACATATATACATCTACATCTATTTGTGAAGTTTATCACAATATAATTGGGCGGTTTGAGCTGTGAATTAGAGCATGAGTGTGGAACTTTCCCCAATGAATGTGGTGCCTAATAAAATGTTTCTCACTAAATCAGCTCTCCCACACTTAGAATACTCGGCCTGTTACGATGAAATTTCACACTGGAATAGAATCTTTCACATGCACTTAGAATCCTCAATCAGAATCAGAACCATTTATTGCCATGTTTGTTTTCACATTCAAGGAATTTGTCCTGGCGGAAGGTGCATACATTTAACATTTAACAATACACATTTAACAGTAAACACAGTGCAATAAATGAAGATGAATGAATATTTACATTGAAACAGTATTATATCAAAAATAAGATAAAGTGCGTGAAATGTGCATGAATGTGCGTGTTGTGTGAAAGTGGCAAGTGTAAAGTTAAAGTGTTGAGTGTATTTAAATATAAGGGTATGTGCAGGGCAGTGTCCGGTGGGAAATTGTCTGGGGGTGACAGAGTCAGTAGAGTCAGTGAGGGACCCGGGCTCTGTTAGGGGGACCCGGGCTCTGTTTATGAGCCCGACTGCAGACGGGAAGGTCTTGGTCCTGATGGACCGCAGCCTCCTGCCAGAGGGGAGGGACACCAACAGATTGTGTCCAGGGTGAGAGGGATCAGCTACAATCTTCCTCGCCCGCTTCAGGGTCCTTGAAGCAAACAAGTCCTGGAGGGACGGCAGATTGCGGCCAATCACCCTCTCGGCAGAGCGAATGATGCGTTGCAGCTTCTTTACGCTACTGAACTAGCTGTCCGTATTCATCATTAAGAGTTTAATGATTTTTTTTTTTTCCTCATTCTCTTTTGAAATAGTTCTCCTGGGAGACTTCAACGCTCACGTGGGCAATGACAGAGAAACCTGGCGGGGGTGATTGGGAGGAACGGCTTGCCTGATCTGAACCCGAGTGGTGTTTTGTTGTTGGACTTCTGTGCTAGCCACGGTTTGTCCATAACAAACACCATGTTTGAACATAAGGTGGCTCATAAGTGTACCTGGTACCAGAACACCTTAGGCCGGAGATCAATGATCGACTTCGTAATTGTATCATCTGATCTGCGGCCGTATGTTTTGGACAGTCAGATGAAGAGAGGAGCAGAGCTGTCAACTGTTCACCACCTGGTGGTAAGTTGGATCAGATGGCGGGGGAGCCGGCCAGAGAGACCTGGCAAGCCCAAACGTGTAGTGAGGGTGAACTGGGAACGTCTGGCGGAGGATCCTGTCCAGGAGGTCTTCAACTCCCACCTCGGAAGGACTTCTCACACATCCCGAGGGAGGTTGGGGACATGGAATCCGAGTGGATCATGTTCAAAGCCTCTATTGTGGACGCGGCCACTAGGAGCTGTGGTCAGAAGGTCATCGTGGCGGCAACCCGAGAACCCGGTGGTGGACACCGGGGGTGAGGAAAGCCGTCAAGCTGAAGAAGGAGGCCTTTCGGGCATGGTTGGCCCATGGGTCTCCTGAAGCAGCTGACAGGTACAGCCAGGCCAGAAGGACTGCAGCTGTGGTGGTCACAGATGCTAAAACTCGGGCATGGGAGGAGTTTGGGGAGACCATGGAGAAGGACTTTCGGTTGGCCTCAAGGAGGTTCTGGCAAACCATCCGATGACTCAGGAAGGGAAAGCAGGGCCTTCCCCAGGCTGTTATCAGCGGGGGAGGGGGGCTGCTGACCCAGACAGAGGATATCGTCGGGCGGTGGAAGGAGCACTTTGAGAAACTCCTAAACCCGGCCAACATTAGCAGCGCCTGAAGACTTGGGGGTGGATGAACCCATATCCCTGGCAGAGGCCACTAAGGTAGTCAAAAAGCTCCTTGGTGGCAAGGCGCCGGGGGTGGATGAAATCCGCCCTGAGATGCTGAAGGCGCTGGACGTTGTTGGGCTGTCTTGGCTGACACGCCTCTTCAATGTCGCATGGGGGTCGGGAACAGTGCCCATGGACTGGCAGACCGGGGTGGTGGTTCCCATCTTCAAGAAGGGGGACCGGAGAGTGTGCTCGAACTATCGGGGTATCACACTACTCAGCCTCCCGGGAAAAGCTTATGCCAGGGTGCTGGAACGGAGGCTCCGACCGTTTGTCCAACCTCGGATTCATCTCTACCTCCATCTGCTGACATGGATCGTGGTCCATGCCTACTACTCATTACATGAATAATTTCTGTCATTCATTGAATGTGCTGTAACTCTGTTACGTTGATTCTGGTCACATGACATCTATTGCTTCTTTACATCCGGGGAGAGGGATCCTCCTCTGTTGCTCTCCTGAAGGTTTCTTCCCTTTTTATTTTCCCTGTGAAAGGGTTTTTACTATTTTTGGGGGAAGTTTTTCCTGATCCGATGTGAGGTCCCGGGACAGGGATGTCGTATGTGTACAGATTGTAAAGCCCTCAGAGGATAATCTGCATTTGTCAGTTTGGGCTATACAAAATAAACTGAATTGAATTGAAGCCGAACAGTGCGGGTTTCGTCCTGGTCATGGAACAGTTGACAAGCTCTTTACCCTCGCAAGGATACTGGAGGGGTCCTGGGAGTTTGCCCAACCAGTCTACATGTGCTTTGTGGACCTGGAGAAGGCTTTCGACCGGGTCCCTCTGGGTTCTTTGTGGGGGGTGCTGCCAGAGTATGGTGTGCCAGACCCGTTGCAACGGGCCATCCGGTCTCTGTACGCCTGCAGTAGGAGCTGTGTTCGTATCCTCGGCAGTAAGTCAGACACGTTCCCGGTGGGTGTTGGCCTCCGCCAGGGCTGCCCTTTATCACCGGTCCTGTTCGTGACTTTCATGGACAGGATTTCTAGGCACAGCCGTGGGGCGGAGAATGTCAGGTTTGGGATCTCGGGATAGCCTCTCTGCTGTTTGCAGATGATGTGGTCCTGTTTGCCTCCTCGGACCATGACCTCCAGCATTCACTGGGGCGTTTTGCAGCCGAGTGTGAAGCGGCGGGGATGAGAGTCAGCACCACGAAATCTGAGGCCATGGTGCTCTGCCGGAAACCGATGGATTGCTCCCTCCGG
Organism: Cottus gobio; assembly: GCA_023566465.1. Taxonomy (NCBI): domain Eukaryota; kingdom Metazoa; phylum Chordata; class Actinopteri; order Perciformes; family Cottidae; genus Cottus; species Cottus gobio. The sequence goes on along the minus strand of CM042215.1, from coordinate 28,851,072 downwards.
GTGGGGACAGAGTGCCTACCACAAGCGAAGGAGTTCAAGCATCTCGGGGTCTTGTTCACAAGTGAGGGTAGGGAGCTTGGAGTTGAGCCGCTACTCCTTCGTGTCGAAAGGAGTCAGCTGAGGTGGTTCGGGCCTCTAATTAGGATGCCTCCTGGATGCCTCCCTTTAGAGGTTTTCCAGTTATGTCCAACTGGCAGGAGGCCCGGAAATTTCGTTTTTTGTCTTCTCAATTGTCTTGTTTTTTTTATATGTTGAGTGATGAAGCAAAGACGGTGTTCCTCATTTATTTGAATCAAACTGTAGATCAGAGGAAATTAGGGTAGCCCTGAGAGGGAAGTGATAAAAAAATCATTCATTGAGTGATGAAAAGATCTAAAATGACTTTGTTGCTGCTTGTGAATAGGATTCTACAGGCTTGTTTTGACAGTCGGATATAAAACTGTACATGATTTCAATGTGCTAAGAGAAGACGTTAATAGAGACCTACACATAAATAAGTTGTCTTCTGGCAGATAAGGTGATGAATACAAATCTAGTGATTGTTTTCTGACCTTGTTTTATGCAAGATCCTTTTTGTAAGTTGCTTATTTGTGAAAACAGTTGAAAAGTTTTGGTGGTTGATATACATTATATATATATTCATACTTATACATATTATCAATGGTTCTTTACTAACAGGTCATGTGCCACAGTCTTTCAAAGTGGCTGTAATTAATCCTTGTTGTCCTGTTAGACCTTAGTGCTGCTTTCAACACCATTGACCATGACATTTTATTACAGAGACTAGAACAGGTGATTGGTATTAAAGGTACAGCACGAAGCTGGTATAAGTCGTATTTATCAGATCGATCTCAGTTTGTATATGTAAATGATGAAGCCTCAATGAACACCGGTGTTCGTCATGGAGTTCCTCAAGGTTCTGTGGTCGGCAATGTCATCAGGAAACACTCTATAAGCTTTCATTGTTATGCCGATGATAGCCAGCTATATCTATCGATCAAGCCAGATGACACCAACCAGGTGGCTAAACTTCAAGCGTGTCTTAAAGACATAAAAACCTGGATGACCTGCAACTTCCTGATGTTGAACTCGGACAAGACTTAAGTTATTTTGCTTGGCCCAGAACTTCTTAGAAATCAATTATCGAATGATATTGTTTCTCTTGATGGCATTGCTCTGACGTCAATCACCACTGTGAGGAATCTAGCAGTTGTCTTTGATCAAGACTTGTCCTTCGGCTCCCACGTGAAACAGATCTCAAGGTCTGCCTTCTTCCACCTACGCAACATTTCAAGGATCAGGCACATCCTGTCTCGAAGGGATACAGAAACATTGATCCACGCATTTGTTACTTCAAGACTGGATTACTGTAACTCTGTATTATCAGGCTGCTCTGCTAAGTCTCTCAGGTCTCTCCAGTTGATCCAGAATGCTGCAGCCCGTGTGCTAGCGAGAGTTAAGAGGAGAGATCACATTACTCCTGTATTAGCTGATCTCCACTGGCTTCCTGTAAGACAGAGAATCGTATTTAAAGTCCTTCTTCTTACCTACAAAGCCTTAACTGGTGATGCACCATCATATTTTAGGGAGCTTATAGCACCATATTGTCCCACCAGAGAGCTGCGCTCCCTGAATGCGGGGCTATTGTGGTTCCTAGAGTCTTAAAAAGTAGGATGGGGGCCAGAGCCTTCAGTTATCAAGCTCCTTTTCTGTGGAACCAGCTTCCACTTTCAGTCCGGGGGGCAGACACAGTCACCTCATTTAAGAGTAGACTTAAGACTTTTCTCTTTGACAGTACGTATGGTTAGGGCTGGCTCAGGTCAGCCCTGGTCCAGCCCCTTGATATGCTGCCATAGGCCTAGACTGCTGGGGAACATCTTAGGATACAATGAGCTCCTCTCTCCTCTTCTTCTCTTCTCTCTCTGGTTTGTGGTTGGTGCTTGCTTCGTCAGGAGAGGGAGAGTCAGACAACTCCCCTTGCGATTCACGAGAGAAACTCGCCCCGTGATTCCTTCAGAAAGATTTTTCATGGAGGTATGTGTGGTTGTAATACTCATTTAGGCCACAAGAGGCTGAAGTGCCGGTTCTTTATGGGACTAATGGCATTCATGCTTTCTTATAATTTACAGAAAATGCCAACACACAATATATGAACCTTGTATTTAGAGCACATGGAGAAATGAATAATCACCTGGAAGAAAAGTCATATTGAAGTCATATTGAGGAACTTGAAAAGTTTGACATGTTTTTGAGTCATAAACACAGGCGAGAAAACCATTTAGTTCAGAATGACAAAATGGGTCACCAGTTTGTTTTTTCCTCAATGGCCTCTCAGGGTTTCCGTAGGAACAGTCACAGTGAAGTGATTTATTCTTAGTGCAACCACAACAACAACAAAATGTTTCTCCTCTGCCGGCAGGGTAAAAGTGAGGACGGGACAGACACAGCGGACGAGGGCAATCCCAGCAGCAACAAGCGTACAGGACGCTCCTTCATGGGGAGCTTCTCTAAACGCAAGGTTGGTCTTTTTTTTTAATATAATACGCGTAATCGGTCTGCGTTAAAACTTGTGTGCATGCTGGAACTGTGAGCTTAGGTTGTCCACAGGAAACACGCAGACGACCTGCACGCCTATCACTCTCTTCTCGCCTCCTTCTCTGCAGCCAAAAGCCTGTTCTACCAATCCAGAATTGAATCTTCTTTCTCTAACCCCAAAAAACTCTTCTCCATTTTTTCCAACCTCCTTGACCCCCCCTGTCCTCCTCCTCCCTCCACCCTTCTACCGAACCACTTTGTTGACTACTTTACAAAAAAGATAGATGACATACGCTCCTCATTCACTGATCCTCTCCCATAACTACATCTCCTTTAACATTATCCGCCTCCCCTTCGCTTTCCTCTTTCACCCCTCTGTCCCCCAACCAAGTTCTTACCTTGGTATCCTCTGCCCGCCCAACCACCTGCCCCCTTGACCCCATCCCATCTCACATCCTCCAGTCTATTGCTCCTGACCTTCTTCCCTTTCTCACCCATCTTATTAACACCTCCCTCTCAACTGGTTGTTTCCCTAACTCTCTGAAGGAGGCAAGAGTTAACCCTCTCCTGAAGTAACCCACTCTCAACCCGTCAGAAGTCAACAATTACAGACCTGTCTCTCTCCTTCCCTTTCTTTCCAAAACCCTGGAGCGAGCTAGCTTCAATCAAGTCTCCTCCTTCCTCCATCAGAACAACCTTCTGGACCCTCACCAGTCTGGATTCAAGGCAGGCCACTCAACAGAGACTGCCCTCCTTGCTGTCTCAGAGCAGCTTCACACTGCGAGAGAAGCCTCTCTCTCCTCTGTCCTTATCCTTCTGGACCTTTCTGCTGCCTTTGACACAGTGAACCACCAGATCCTCATCTCCTCCCTCCAGGACCTGGGTATCTCAGGCACTGCGCTCTCCCTCCTCTCATCCTACCTCAGCGATCGGACCTACCGGGTAACCTGGAGAGGATCTGTGTCTGAACCTTGTCCTCTCACTACTGGGGTCCCTCAAGGCTCCGTCCTCGGTCCTCTCCTCTTCTCCCTGTACACCAACTCTCTTGGCTCCGTCATTCGCTCACATGGCTTTTCCTACCATAACTATGCTGACGACACCCAACTGATCCTCTCTTTTCCCCAATCGGAAACACAGGTAGCAGCATGAATCTCTGCCTGTCTGACCGACATTTCACAATGGATGTCCGCACACCACCTGAAGATTAACCCTGACAAGACGGAATTACTTTTCCTTCCAGGAAAAGTCTCCCCCACTCACGACCTGACGATTACTTTCAACAACTCAGTCTTGGCCCCGACCCCGACTGCCAGGAACCTCGGTGTGACCCTTGACAGTCAACTCTCCCTGACTGCCAACATTACCGCAACTCGTTCCTGCAGATTCATGCTGCACAACATCAGGAGAATACGTCCACTTCTCACCCAGAAGGCGGTACAGGTTCTCGTCCAGGCTCTGGTCATCTCGCGTCTAGACTACTGTAACTCCCTCCTGGCGGGTCTACCTGCTGGTGCCATCCGACCTTTGCAGCTCATCCAGAATGCTGCAGCTCGACTGGTCTTCAACCTCCCGAAATTCACCCACACTACTCCGCTCCTCCGCGACCTTCACTGGTTACCGGTGGCTGCCCGCATCCGCTTCAAAACATTGGTACTGGTGTACCGTGCTACAAACCGATCTGGTCCAGTCTACATCCAGGACATGGTAAAACCATACACCCCAACTCGTGCGCTCCGCTCGGCTTCTGCCAATCGCCTTGTAGCTCCGTCACTGAGAGCTAAACACTCAACAAAGTCTCGACTGTTCTCTGTCCTGGCTCCTCGATGGTGGAATGAGCTCCCCATTGACATCAGAACAGCAGAAAGTCTCTACATCTTCCGTCGCAAACTAAAAACACATCTTTTCCGACTATACCTTGAATAAAGGATGTAGCACTTTAGTAGCACTGAAATGTCTCTTACTGATAGCACTTTGTAGTTGAACTTTATTGATGAAATTGTACCTTCTTGATTCTTGTTGTTCTGATTCTTGTTTGTAACCGTAGAATGCACTTATTGTAAGTCACTTTGGATAAAAGCGTCAGCTAAATGAAATGTAATGTAATGTAAAAGCCTGATTAAACCCCATGAACTTACTAGGTACAGGAAGAATGCTGTTTGACTGAAATGTCCAAGTGTGCAACCACAGCATCCAACAAGATGTGTACAAATCCAGATAATGCTCAGATTACCATGGACAACAAAGTATTTTTCTGGTAATTTTACATTATTATTATTATTTTTTTTTTTTTTTTTTTTTTTTTAGAAAAACAAATGGTTATGAATCATTCAAGTGAACCTTTCTCATTTTGCTGTGTTTGGGACATTTGTGGGCGTGAAACTTTTGAAAACCAGAGCGTCCAGGCGTCGGCCTCCAATAGGGAACACGAGGCCAGAACAATGCAACGGTAGCGAAGTGTACACGTGTTGTGTGGGTCTGGGACGTGTGCCCTTTGTGTTAGTGGTCCAGTAAGTAAAATCACACGTGGTGGTTGCATCACGATGGTTCTCCCTATTAATGTGTTCATTTTCTACACCCCGACACACACATTTATTTATTGAGACAACATTTATGTACATGTGATGTAGACGCTGACTTATGGAATGATAAATCTGATACAATGTTTGTGAATATTATGTGTTTGATATTTAGACATATGGCTTGTTTTTATTTCTTTGTGTACTCATTTTCTGTACTTTATTTATTTTCTTTTTGATAAGTTTCATCACCCTGAGGTTTAGATTGAACCACACCTGCCATCTAAGAGCTAGTCAGCCTATTGCTTGTTTAAGATGTATGGGTGTGTTTCCACTTTTCAAGCTTCTCGTCTGCCAATGATCTTTCATCAGCATCCAGGGCATTTTCAAATTGAATTGTACCATCACCAATCATTTCTCTCACGCGTCCTCTGCAGAAAAAGACAACCAAGCTAAAGAAGACGTTGAGCTTTGAAGACACCGACACGGACCAAGAGAGTACAAGTAGCGCCTCCCGTGCCCCTTTGCACCACAGCAAGTATGCAGCACCCACAGACACACACACACACACACCACTAGTATGCAGTCCGTTATGCAGACACATGTGTGTTGTCATCTTCTACAGATGTAAATGATTACACATATCATATGAATATGACGGATAGATGTTGATAGCTTCTGAACATTTCAGAATTACAATGCAACAAAAATAAATGTGACATTACTGTAATTCTGTCATGTCTAAACTATGAAGAAGCACTGTCCTACTGTATGATGTTATTGGCCCCTTATGTGTTTACTCCTGTAACCCTGGACTTTTGTTGACCCGACAGAAAGAAGAAGACTATGAAGTTATCCAGAGCTCTGTCTGATCTGGTCAAATACACACGATCTGTAGGTCTCTATGATGTGGAGGCAGAAGGTGAGCACTTCAGCTAACCTCATGCTCCCTGAGTAAGCATGAGGCCTGTAAACCCTCCAGATCATATCCCTGTATTAATCTTCTTCCGAATGTTTTCTTATAAAACATGTATTTCTTTGTATTAAATATGAAAATCCAATTATCTCTATATATATATATATATATATATATATATATATATATATATATATAGGTTTTGACGTCCCCAGTTCACGTCTTCCTCCTCCCTGTAACTTGATGCTGAGCTGCAGTGTATGTGCCTGTGTTTGTTTTGCCCCCGGTAGCCAGCTGCAGCTGGCAGGTGTCGTCGCTCAGCGAGACCAAAGCCCACCAGGTGATGCAGCAGAAAGCGGCGACCTTCCTTCACTTCAACCAGCGGCAGCTCTCCCGCATCTACCCGTCCTCCTACCGCGTGGACTCCTCCAACTTCAACCCCCAGCCCTTCTGGAGCGCCGGCTGCCAGCTTGGTACGCGCTCCACCCGACCCGAGCTGCTGCTGTTTATGCTGCTCACTCATTCGGATTTGTTACGACCCATCCTTCAGTTTCAGCTGCAGTGTTTCTCTCCTCCCACAGCAGCTGCATGCTGGCACATTAAAGCTGCAGCTTGTTTCCTTTTATAGGAATAACATCATATCTCGCTATATCCTGACAGCAGAACATGAGAAAGGTAGACTGTAAAAACAAAATTTGTGTTCTTCTGGCTCCTTTTATTGCTCCTATAATATTTGGAAGATTTAACTGCGGATAAACGCCCAATCAGAGCCGCGGACACGCAGCTGTCAATTGCTGCTCGTTAACTCTGCTCAAACTGTCGAGCTCTGCAGCCCTGATATGGAAATGTTTCTGCATTGCCCTTTTTCCTCTCGTCAGATGTTTTCAGAGCTTGGTTTTGGTCATGGACTTTCTGATTTTATAGCTAAACAGTTCCTACAATATGTTTCTGAAAGCGTCTGAGGCGTAGCACACGAGCTTCACCAGCAGTAATTGGCAGCTTCCTTAGATTCCCCGACTGATTGGTACTTTTTTCCTTGCAGTGGAACCTTCCAAATGGCGTTAGGAGCACTAAACGGAGGCAGAGGAACCAGATTGTATGTCAGGATATAGCAAATATTGTTTTTATGTACGTGACCCACTGTGGCTTTAAAGTAATTGTCAGGCTGCTGACAATAATGAGGTGAACTGCTTTGATTTCAGTCGCACTCAACTACCAGTCAGAGGGCCGGGTCCTCCAGCTCAACAGAGCCAAATTCTACAGCAATGGCAACTGTGGCTACATCCTCAAGCCGGCCTGCATGTGTGAAGGTCAGCATATGAAATACTTATCATTCACATCATTTCAGTCAGACATATGGGTTTCAGGGATACTTTGTCTTATTAATCATTATTAAGTTGTAATATTGATTTCCACCATATCACTAGTAGATAGTTACTTTGCAGTTTGTAAATAATGTAATTTGTAACCTCCATCATTATATTTAACAAATCTGCCTTAATACATGTATTTTACAAATGGAGAATTCCAGGAAAACATACTTTAAAGATGCTTTCACACCTGCAGCTTAGTTCTTCTGGTCTGGACCAAGGGGGCAAATGATAGTGTTGCATGTTAGTTTTGGTCCAGTTCACACGGACGTTTTAGGAGTCATGGAGACATACAGACTGACACTTAAGTCACTAAAGGGACAGGTTTGGGGATTGTAATCCTGTCACGTGTTTTAACGTGGGGAGATTAAGTTTGAGTGACATGCAGAAGTTTATGCAGATTTTTAAAGCCTCTGATCTGTAAGTTTCTAAATAGATTTGCTCCCAGACGACTGGTTGTGATTGGGGGATTATTGGGGGATCACTGTCGTACACAAAGTACACAGTCTCAGTCTACAGGTAGTTTGAACTGAACCACACAGGTTAGGTGTAAAAGCAGCCTAAACATGATTACTATCGTCCCACTGCAGGTGTCTTTAACCCCAGCCTTGAGGACCCCCTGCCGGGTCAGATGAAGAAGCAGCTGGTGCTGAAGATCATCAGTGGACAGCAGCTGCCCAAACCCAAAGACTCGATGCTCGGAGACAGAGGAGAGGTAGGACTTGCATGCGTACAACTGTAATTAAACATCCAGTAAGAATTTACACATGCCAGTGTTATGCCTGTTAAGTATTTTGGTTGTCTATTAGTCTGTGTGTAAAACATATTGAATGCAGTCTGCATTGTAGAAAGTGTTGTACAATGGGAGTGAGGGCATTTAAGCCACAGACACAGACATGAACTGTTTGGATGTTCAATAACTTGTCTGCTTTTTATGTTGTTTCTTGTGTTTAGGGAGCTGAAGACAAATGTTCCCCCTGGCTGACAATAAAGATCTGTTCTATTCTATGAATAATTACTCAATACTGTGATGTCTTTGTGTCAGATCATTGATCCCTTCGTGGAGGTGGAGGTCCTCGGCCTCCCAGTGGACTGCTGCAAGGAGCAGACCAGAGTGGTGGATGATAATGGTGAGTTGATGGAGACGTGAAATACTCACGTTCATCCATCCAGATGAACTTCAGATACTTTGTCATCAAGTCGGCCCGTTATCTTAAGAATACCCCAAGTTCCAGTAAATTAATTTCATTCAGTTCTTATGTTCATGATAAATAATCAGGTATCATTTATATTGAGTTATCAGGGGCCTGGTGAGATTTAAAATATATTTATGCAACTGGACAGCTTGCCAAGTGAATGTGTTTTTGAATAAATGTTTTAAAGATAATACATTATTAAAAAGATTTCAACAGGTTTGTTTAGACATTAGACATTGTTCCTTCCATCTGCTGTTGCCATGAATTGAGCGCTTCCTTCTTGCAGCCATGAAGATATACAGTACTGTGCAAAAGTTTTAGGCAGGTGTGAAAAAATGCTGTAAACTAAGAACTAAGTGCTAAGAGTTTATTTTCATCAATTAACAAAATGCAAAGTGAGCGAACAAAAGAAAAATCTTGTTAATTGATGAAAATAAACTGTTAGCACTTCTATTTTTGAAAGCATTCTTAGTTTACAGCATTTTGTCACACCTGCCTAAAACTTTTGCACAGTACTGTATATTCCCCAGATATGGTATAATGCAATTTCTCACCAAACATGCACACTGAGAAAAACATTTGCAAGGGTCCACTAACCAGGTGACACCCATGACGTAGAACAAGAAAATAATCAGTATTCATACATAATATTGGAATTTAACTCATTCAGTTCACTTTGAAAAGGTAAAATGATGATGATTACTAGATGAAGCAGCAAATGGTCTCTTGGCAAGGAACTTTTCCTGGAGCTCTCTGGCTGTCAGGGCTGTTTCCTGTCAACTGAGACACACCTGATGGTCTGGTGTTTTCACGAGGAGAGCTGTGGTTTGTTGTGTTATGCCTTCGACATGTGACATTACTGGATGCATTGCTGACTTCAGCAATGCAACGGTTGAATGTGACCATCTCTCTCTCTCTATCTCTGTGGGTGTGAGCGCTGTCTGTATGGGTTGTGATATATAATTGATGAGCTCAGCACAAGGAGACGTGCACAGGCAGCAGTCTGCTCGTGCACACACACACACACACACCCTGAATAATTGATGAGTGCTGAGCTCGCTCTCTGAGTCTCCTGGACCGTCCGCTCTCTCTGTCTTTATCCCTCTTTCACTCCCTCTCTGCTTACCTGCCTAACTTCTCTCTTCTTCTTATTGGTCACACTCGTCCTCTTGATGTCTCTCATAATCTTTCTTTCTGTCTTGTCCCCTCCCCTCCCCATCCTGCCTCTCTCACGGCGGTCCCCGTAGGGTTCAACCCGATGTGGGAGGAGACTCTGGTGTTCACGGTCCACATGCCGGAGCTCGCCCTGGTGCGCTTCCTCGTGTGGGATCATGACCCCATCGGCCAGGACTTCATCGGCCAGCGCACCATCGCCTTCAACAGCATGATTCCAGGTAAGACAGTGAAGCACCTGCTTTTAGATGGAAGTGATGGGTGCCCCCCACCTCACCTCAGCTGCCTTCTCTTTAAATGTTGTTTCTCATGTTGAGGGGTTGTATTGTCCATAGACATCAAAATTATATTTGTTGAAAGTAACAGAATTATCATGGTAAGATGGAGTTTAAAGGTCAGACATAACACATTGTTGACGGTGTCTAAAATGATTTATATGAGCAGGTTGATCCAACTTATTCATTTTTAAAATTGATTGGTGCAACACTGGTCCACCATACTGTTTTGCGCACCATACTGTGCAATTAAGATCAACTTCAGCTGAGTTTAATTATCAAACAGTCCAACGTTTTGGAACATTTGCATACTTTTGGGGAATAACATGAGAAGTACAGAGCTGTAGTAGTGATTTGGTTAGCCTAGCTTAGCATATAGTCTGGCTCTGTCTAACAATGAAAAATATAGTCACCTACATGTCTAAAGCTCATTATATTATATGTTGTATTGCGATTGTTTAATCCATGCTAGAGATGTCCCAAAGCACATCAAGATTATTGGAGAGGTAATTTAATATGCTGTTGGCAGCTGTGACATATAGGTTGGTTTAAGTAGTAGCTTGGACTCATATTCGCAGATATTAAAGGAATCCAATCCGAGCCTAAAAAGAAATCCTGTATTCGGACATCCTTAATTCATACACAAACAGATGCATGCGGAAACTATATCAATTCAGGTTTTTTTAGGGTTATTAAGTGTAAATGTTGTAAATCTAAAGTTCTTTCAGTTAAATTATTTGCAGCTTTTTTGCCAAATACATGTTGGTGAAGAACATGTTTGTTGTATGGAGAGTATATATTTCCAGAATAGGGGTTTCACAATAATGTGCTGTTAGAAGAAATGGCATGACATCATCCAATCATTGTTTGGATGCCATCAGCTTTTATTTTGAAGTAAATTGAGTGATGTTTAGGTACAACTCCCTTGAGGGATAAGCATTGAGATTTTTTAAAATGTACGTTACATAGAGAGTTGTAAATAGCTTTTTACAGCAAGGAGACAAGACTTTGTTGGAGACTTCATTGGGATGAATGTAAACAAATAGCTGGGTGTCATCTGCATATAGACTTCTGTACCAAACCTTACTGTTTTAGGATGACCTGGTATCTAAACCTCTTTGTTAGTTATGATATATACTACGAGAGTACTGCGTTGTAGGCTTCCAAAATAGTTCTGATAAAATGATCTGAAAGACGGTGCTGGTGAGGAGTTTAAGTTGATTCAGTTGCTAAAATTTGAACATAGAAAATGTTAGTTTCAATGCTGATTGGTACAACAGGTGTTTATCTATAGCATTCCTATCTGACCTGGTGTGTCTCTCTCTCTCTCTCTCTCTCTCTCTGTCTCTGTCTCTGTCTCTGTGTGTGTGTGTGTGTGTGTGTGTGTGTGTGTGTGTGTGTGTGTGTGTGTGTGTGTGTGTGTGTTCAGGTTATCGCCACGTGTACTTGGAAGGTATGGAGGAAGCTTCCATCTTTGTTCATGTAGCTGTGAATGACATCACTGGTAAGGTAGGTACTACAGAGGAAGCTCGCTGACATGTGAAAAATGTGTTAACTTTGCTTTACAATTATATTAATTATAATACAGTAACAGCCTATTAATTAGGGTCCAGCTGAAACAGTCTTTGAAACATGTATTATTTTACATTATTCAAATGACAATCCACATGGAAATCCATTACAGTCATATTTTTTCTTGCACTGTCAGGACGTTAAGTCAATTTCCAAAACGTTCATTAGTAGTGTGCCTACTAGCACAAGCAAGAGGAGGAGATGCTGGGTCCAGTTCAAGCTCAATTCCCAACATGTTCCTTGTGTGTTTGTGTACCAAAAACAATGTGCAAGGCTGCCAGTATTTATTTGTGCGTGCAGTTAAGGCACAATGGAAGTTGTGATGGTCTAAAATGTGGAAAGATAATGAGGGATAAATGGTCCCCTGGTTTGGTTATCTTTTTTTCCAGCTATCTTCCCACAAATCTTCTGTAATCCCTGTCAGGTCCCAGCTCCTGAGCACAGACAGCAGGGTGTTCTATAAGGCCCTGACATATCTCCTACAGCTTTCAATTTCAATAGTGTATTTTATATCCAGAGAAAGTGATAGAGCATAGAGCAGTGAATTGATACAGCAGGGTTTGATATGAATATTAAAACATACTAAGGGCGATCAAATCTTCATCAGCTGCTCCAAACTTGTTTGATCGGTGGTCTCTCTGAAGGCTGATCAGGTGAAGCTTTCTTCTCTGCTCTTTAATTGACTTAAGAGCAACACAACTAAACAACATTCTTGAAAAAACAAAGAAACAAAAGGGAATATATTAAAGTCAGACATTGTTGCTGGCGGAAAATGTATCAACTTTAAATCCAAATATTTGAACACAATCCGAGACATAAGCCAAACATGCCCAACTCCAGTAATATGGTTGGATTGGGTTGTTTTAAAATGTAGTTTTATGTCTGTTTCACCTATGGCCAAAACATCTTATTAGTCCAGTATGCAATGAACCTTTTGTATCCAATAACACTTGGTGTCAGTAGTGTGGGTTGGTCCCTTCATGTCCCTGTGCACAAAGCCAGCTCAGAGAGATCCACTTAGACCAGCACCTCGTCACCTGGGATGACCTGGATCACTTCTGCAGAAAGAATTGCTCAGCAAAATAGAAATGGTGCAGTCACAGATGTATTATTTCTGTTTCAAAATGTTATTGTTGGGTCATCTATCACCACACGCAGTTTGGTTTTATTTTCCATTGACTCCTTACTTTGGTGTCAGCCGTCTCCAACCACATTGTAAATGGACGCTCTGTTGTTCACGTTGTCCTTACTTTGAACTTCCTCTCTCTCTCTCAGTTGTGATTTATTTCTCTTCCCCTCCCCCATTGTTTTCTTTCCCTCATCCTCCTCTTCTCTGATTTCCGCTCTCTTCCTGTATCTGTTTGTGATTTCAGTGGACCCCTCTATTTCCAAACGCTCCATTTAGAAGCAGGACATTTTTAGGAGCCCTGAAGCTGCCGCTCAAAACCCAGGTGTAGTGAGACCCAGTCGGCATCTTGCATGACCCACATGCCCCCCACCACACACACAGCCCCCCTCTTGTCAGCTGACTGCAAGCATTAAAAACGATAAGGCCAACTCATGCCTCCATGAGTTATGAAGGCTTGACCCGCCTGCATCTTCACTGACCCCCCAAGTAGATCCAAAGTCACCAGCCTACACCGTTAGCGTTGACTGGAGGAGAGAGAGGTGTGAGCCAGGAGGTCTGCCAGGCTGCAGGGCCTCTTTGGATCTCCCTGGTGGTTTTGCATAGAGCATTATTTTCCTCTTAACTCAGGAGTTTTTTTTCACTGTGCTGCACTGCAGGGGTATTACGTTCCAGTGCCTTTGGGGACATTAATAGCTCTTGTTTGCTCCACCCTTGTTTTTTAACACTCTGTAAAAACATTCTTCTGAGCAGGGGTTTATTGTGTATTGATCAGGCATTAGTCAGTCACCTTGTGGCCGTGACTCAAGCAGGTGAGATTGTGGATTTGGATTATAGCTGCAACCACAAGCTTTCAGTCTGTTCTCTTACATGAAATCATTTTGTAATGTTTGGTATCTAACGTGTGTTGTATTTCATAGAATCAAATTCTTCAACATCCACTGCAGCTGGGATGTAGTGCTCTTCCTCCCCTGTTGCGTCTCAAGAATCGTGGCTCTCCATAAAGAGACCCGTCTATCGGTCAAACACGTAAATCCAGAATCCAACATCTTAATCTTTGGGTAGATTGCACAAAATTAGTTTGGAACATGTTTTGCAAAGGCTTGTCGGAACTTGTCGGAACCCCCATACTTTTTTATCTTAATAAACATGCCTGGAGTTATGTCAGGACCAGATGAAGTCCATTTTTAAATTGAACGATTTTACAATCCAGAGGCTCCGCAGGCAGCAGCACGTTATATATTTAGTCTCCTGCTAGTTGAATAATTGTCGTGTTCAGTTCAGCCAATGTTTCCAACATCGTATTCATAAGCTTGTCTTTTTGTCTGTGCTGATGCTTTCACGTTGATAGTGGTTCAGTCAGCGTTTCACCACAGTTGGACTATTTGGATCTACTTCTTTTACGTTGTTTGAAACATTTAATGATAGCAAAGGTTTTAGGTAACATAATATGATCCCTTCTCCCTCTAAGGCTCCATTTGGTTTGACATTTCTTTTGGGTGGTCCAGTGACATTGTGCAATATTGTTTTGTCAACGTGAGTTTCACAATCATTGATGTCATTGTCTGATTGTCCTCCTCACTGTCACCAATTATGCCCCAGTCTTTGTGATGTTTGTCCATTACCATGCAGCACCTAGAGGCACAGCAAACGTCCATGCAGTGTTATTCATTATTTAGCTCTGTGTCATATGAACATTAAACAAGAGAACTTAAATCAGTTTGAAGGCCAGGTTTCAAACTCATTTTTCAGTCACCTCTTTATTTTGGGTCGCAGGAATCTGGATTTTTTCCTTTCATGTTAAAGCTTTTATATTTAAAGTCTATGTTATTATAGCATCTTCAACATTTTTGGATGTTGAAAAAGAAACCCACATGGAAATAATTTACTTTGAAGTAATATCTGCAGTATCAACCATTGTGGTTGAGATTGGAGAAGAGATTTCCAATGTCTCCACACAGCAGTAACTGTAGCCACTGTAGCTTTAACAGCTAGCTTCAAGCATTTGTTTGTTTCACCAATGATGTACAACTGGGACTACAGTTGCTGTCTATAGATGTAGAAGTGCTCAAAGTGAAAGGGTTACAGGTTCCCAGTTGACTAAGAATACAGCTGCATGGATTACAGCTGAATGATCATGTTATAGACTGAGTGATCATTCACACGTGTTTTTACAGGCAATTGCTTTGGTAAATGGGTATTTTGTTTTTGAGCATGCTCACAATACAAAACCTGCCCATGTGTAATTGCAACAATGCAGTGCAGACCAGTGCCACCTGCATTATGGCAACATGTTCTTGTCTCTGTGACTTATTCATTTTGGTTTGTTCCAATCCTTTTTGTGTTTGACAGGGATGTTTTGTTGTGTTTTTGTCAGGCCAGAGCAGCCACCGGCATAAAAGGGCTGTTTCACAGAAGCCCAAAGCAGTCTTCCCTGGACAGCCATGCTGCTGTGCAGCACAGCCGTAAGCACCCGTTTGGTGCCCACCTCCTGCGCCGCACAGCCAGCGCACCCACCAAAGGCCAGCCCAAAATCAAGAAGGGCTTCCCAGAGATCGCCATCGACACCAAAGACTACAGCTCAGAGGGCGCCAGTGAAGAACGAGAGTCGGCGGACAGGGACAAGGCCTCTGCTGCCGCCTCTCAGCAGCCCACACCACCACAAAACCGCAACAGGGAGTCGCTGGCATCCCACCAAGCCAAGGGCCCCTGGGACCGTCCTGACACCAATGGGGCTTTTCACCCTGAGGAGGGTAAAGGTAAGAGCCCTCTTCTTGCTCAGCGAAGACCCATAAGTGAGCCTCTGAAACGAGCCAGTCGGCTCCGCTTTCATGACCCACTGGACGCGAAGCCAGGGGTGTTCGCCCGCGTCGCACTTAGTAGCTCAGGCAGGGTAGGGATGTCCTCCAACTGTATCAAGTGTGTGATCGGCTCCAAGGAGAGTCCAGAGACCGAGAGGAAGGGTCAGGTTAAGGATAGTCAGGGATGCAAGGTCAAAATTCCAGATTGGGAAAGACAGGAGAGAATTAGCCTCCCCTCCTCGCCCAAGAGACCAGTTCAGCCAGAGCCTGTGGCCGAGGCCCAACAGCTTGCTACCCAGACCGAGTCACCGCCGTCACCTGCCCTTCCCAAGTCATGCACAGAGGCCCAGTTTCAGTCCTCGCCCATGGCTATCCTCCGACCTATCCCCTTCCCTAGAGCCAAAGCCAGACAAACTCTGGGAGCCCAGCACATACGACTTCGGCCCGTTGCGTCACAGAGTAGGGCCCGATCCTGCAGCGTTCCCCGAAGATGTTCCTCCAACATCGTAACACCGGCGGGGAGCCTCAGCCCAGACTGCAGGACCAGCCTTCGATGGCAACAGGCAACCCCGCCCAACTACGGCGCTGTCTGTGGCCCAAAGTTGGTCCTGTTCCCAAACGGTAATGGGAATGAAGGTCTCCCGCTCAGTGACGGCAGCAGCTGTGACAGCTTTGGCAGTCTGAGCAGCTTGGAGTTGCCTCCCGTGCTGCCTCCACGTTCTGTCCTCGACAGCCGCAAGAGGGCTGTAGGCACCCTGCAGCGCGAGATGAACGCCCTGTTTGCCCAGAAAATGGAGGAGTTGCACCATAAGTCTCCAATGTTCTTCGCTGGTAAGATGTTTGTGAGGCAGCATTAGTAGTTAACCCCGTAGCTGCTGCGTAGTGGCTGTAGAGGGCCTTTTATGTCCAGTAGACTTCCAGTTCACCTCGTACATGCCAAGAACATGAATGTTTGGTAGCAAGATGCTGTCAGAATGATCTGCTGTGTGCCTATAGGTAAGAAGTCATCCCACGTGTCCCTGATAGTCTACACTCCCAGTGATTTCTTTTGTAGCTTTTGACCTCAACCTCATCACTGATTGCTATTTCCACATGTTTTTTTCTATGCCTTAAAATGCTGTTAATGTGGTACTACCCACATGCTTCCCAGATGAGAGAAGTGGTGAGTTTTTAACCTTAAATGAATAAAAGTAGTTTACTGCTCCATATTTAACCTAATTAATTTGAGCGATGCATCAATGTTACAAATTGTTTAATGTGTTTAATTCAGTACAATAATGACACATCATGATAGCTACAGTCTGGTTCTTGGTTCGTTATGAACTCCTCCTTGGTTTGCACCACACACTGTATGTAAGAAGGGAATGTGGCCACTGTGACATCACCCATTGGCAAATAGTTTTTTTTGCAACCAGAAGTGATACGAAAGGATGACGTACACTGAAATGTTCAACAAGACATGTATTGGTAACCAAAATGTAACAATTCACTTTCATGAACATCACACTTGTGAAAGCTGATACTAGTATTTAGTGTCTTCATATGGAGAAGCTAAATAAATACCGTTCAATATAATGCAGTCCAATGCTCCATCACAAAAAGCAGCTTCTAACAATCTAAAGTATCATGACATCTTGAAATGTGTTTTGAAGACATGACCTACAACATCTGGCTGAGCACTGGTATTCACAAGGCACTGATATCTGTGCTGCATCCAGGGGAAATCCCCCTCTTCCTCCCTCACATTAAATATTTCAGTGAAGTGCAAACACCAGCTGCACTAGCCAAACCCACCCTCCTTCAGCCTCTCTCCAGTTATGTGACGGCCTTCAGTGTTCTTACCATCAGAATAAATCTTGTGAAAGTGAGTTTAGTGTTGAATGTCAGTTTTCTGGCCTCTTTACGGTATCTGATGTATGCTGACATCAGTTATTCATATAATGCTGGCAGATGTGCATGTTGGTAAGTCATGTGGTAAATATATTTAGCACTTTCACCTCATGTTTCTTTTCATTACAAAACGAATGCTTTTTTTCCTCATGTCGATTTGGAAGATTGACTTGTGATAACATCTCTTGTTTGCTTTATCTGTCCTGTAAGCCGTTTCCTTGCCTCCCCTCCTCTTCTTTCCAGTTTTGCTAAACTCCTTCTTTCCTCTCTGTCCCTTTTGCACGCTCTCTCTGTTTCTAGTGCAGAATTGAAGGGATGACCAGAGCCAGGTAAACCGCTGAATGCATGCAACCTTTTAAAAACATCCTGTGCAACCTGTCAGTCTCTGTCTCACCAGCCTGCTTCCTGTCACGACGCACATTCTTCTCTTTTCGTCCACGTGTTCTTGAAATTGCAAAACTCAAAATGACATGAGTGGGAGTGTTGAGAGCACCATGCCAGTTTGTCTGGTCACATTATTAAATAGGGGTGCAGGTCTAGACTGGGACCTTCACAGAATCCATCACTTTTCACTGTGTTGTGGCTTGTGTCTGAGGGTAAATCTGTTTTATTTTAATCATAACATCATTGTACTCTCTTAATTGCTGAGATCTTGGAACCCAGTGACATCAGTAAAAAGAAGGCTGCAAGGTCAATAAATGCCTGGTTCCAGGTTTTGCACTGACTTTTAGTCCATTAAACGGGCACGTTTTAAATTCCCCAGAACAGGCCGCTGTAAACATTTATCTCAGTTAACAGACCTGCCTCCTGATGGTTAAAGTTTTTAGTTGCATTTTAATTAAGTTTCTTTTACGATAGACATGAGACACATTACTACTACACAGCGCTGTAAGAATGAGATGCAATTTAAATGTTTGGGCCAGAAATACATGGACCTAAAGAATAGTAGATCGACTAAATCACTTCAAGTTCGGTCCTCATACAATCTTTTCCAAAGGCGTCTCACAACTGAACCATCTCAAGGACGACAGTTGTTGAGGAAGGCCATGAGACGCGGTTGAAAGCTCAGATAACTGCCGGTAATTGGACTTTGTTTGTTTTCAGGGTATTTTGCCAAGTTTTCCAAACTGGAAGTGGAAGCATCAAAACAATCCCAAATTGTGTGTGTAACTGATTTCTAATATTGAGGCTGTACTCGTCATTGAAGATCCTCCGTTCACATCACCGACCACTCTGTAAACCAATATAAATATAAACCTGGTAAATGTTTTAGGATACGTCAGTGCAGTGTGTCAAACCCACAACCTGACACTGTCAACACCTCTGCTTTTATAATAGCAGGACCTTCATAAGTAGCAGCATCCGTAAGCATCAAATCTAGCTCACCACAGAAGAGCGCATTGTATTCCACCTGAATTGGTCACTTCTAGCAGATATTACCGAATCAATGGTTTCTGTCAGCGCGTGCCTAGTTTTAAAGCACATACAGTTATCAATGTTTACAACCAGAAGGCTTTTAGGGACCACCCAGGATATTGACAGTGAGACATTTCCTTTGTCTGTATTTCCACAGATTGTTCCACAGTGCAGAGACCAGCTCCTCTTCCACTGAACTCTGACGCCGCCAGAAACCCTTGTGTCATCCGTTCTGTCTCCACCCCAGAAGGCTGCCTGTCTTCACGTCACTCCTCATCATCACCACTGCACTCTCCATGCACAGCAATAAATGCAGACTCCCCATTGGCCGTTCCTTCTAATGGGGCGGTGCACAGTCCAGTCAAGGTGAGCGGAAGCCCTAAGAAACCTCCTGCCCTTTCCAGAACCGCATCTCCCCCTCCGACAAACCCTGCTGACAAAACCGCACCGGCGCAGTGCGGTCAAGACCTCCAGCCCAAACGAGCCTCATTCATGGAGCACACGCCAAACCAGAAAACTGATACAGCAGAGGTAAAGTCTGACCCCAGACTGGAGGCTCCTGCTGCAGCAGTGTCCCCTGGAGCCCCTGCAGTTCCCGGTGCTCCGACAGTCCAGGCCATGAGAGCCCTGTTTAACGATCGGCCATCACACGTACCAGTAAGGAGAACAAAAAGTGAGGGCCAAGTCCGGGTGGCTGTAGCCACAGCTGGGCATGACCAGTCAGCAGTGCCAGAGGTCTGCACGGACGCTACCGTGAACGACCGCCTGTGGAGCAAGCTGGAGCCGGGCAGCCACCAAGACAGCATGTCTTCCTCCTCCAGCATCTCGTCCAGCGACACCGTCATTGACCTGTCCCTGCCAAACCTGGCCAGGAAGAGCTTCACCACCCTGCCTGCAGCCAGCAGCACCTGCGATCCTCACTGGGTCACGTGCCGCCGTTCAGCGCTGGTCTCCTACGATGCTGTCCGAGTCAGCAAGAGCAAGTCCAACCCTAATCTTCAGCAAGGAGACTGCCCCAAGGATGAGCTTAAGCCCCGCCCCCTGCAGGCTTCCCAGGAAGCTTCCGGGGACTCTCCCAGCAGGCTGACTCAAAGGAGGCACACCTGGAGTCGGCTCTACATGGAGGGGCTCAAGCAGTCGTCAGCTAGCAGGCCGTCTTCTGTGCCCACAACCACGACAGTTACCGCCTCCATGTCCAAAAGCCTCGGGGACCTGACCTCCGATGACATTTCCTGTAACTTTGACAGTAAATACCACAGCATCAGTCGCAGCTTCATTGTAAGGCCAGCCAGGGACCAGCCCCGCTGGGGCGGCCTGCAGAAGTCTCGGCCGCCCAGCGACCTCACAGAACAGCTTCGGAAGCTCACTGATGTGGAGCCACTGACTGCCAGCGACTTTGCCCCGGAAAACAGGCCTGGAGAGTCTCAGGAGGAGTTTGTCGATGAGAACCTGATCCGAAGGACCTCCTCAAGAAGCCAAAGCAGGGTGCGCTACATTGCAAACAGGGCCAAGAAGGCCCAGGAGAGGCAGAGGCTCCAGGGCCTGGTCCAGGGCAGAAGTGCAAGCTTCAGCTTCACTGGTAGCCTTGGCAGCGGAAGCGGTGCTAGCCCCATTGAGGAGCGGGGGAACCCCGAAGGCGCGTGTTGCGTGGCCCAGAGTCCCTGCTCCAGCCTGGACCTGCTGAGTCAGCTCACCCCCCTTGGAACTCCCTCCCCCAGACAGTCCCAGTCCCCCCCAGACCCAGAAAACAGTGAAGTCTTTTTCATGCTCAAACTCTAAAGAACTGGCTGAGTTGGAACTGAGTGTGAGAGACACAGCTAGAAACTTGTTTGGAATACTCTCCTTTTTTTCTCAATTAGAAATCTTTTTTTTTTTGCATATCTTGCAGAATTCCTCTGATTATTTCCACATCTCACAGAAAACTGAGCTCCATCGAATTATGATCAATGAACAATCACTTCTCCAGCTTGAGGTTGCACAAGATCCATTTTAGATCCTGCGCCGCTGTCTCCTGCAGCTCTGCCATGTGTTTGCACCAAATGTTAGAGGATTGTCAGAATGTATTTAGTGAAAGATACCAGGAGTTTTTATATAGCTGTGTATGTTGACTGTTGACTACTCACCTTTTTATTTTATTTTTTACATGAGCATACAGTAGCAATGGGTCTACTTGAACTGTAATGGTTTTAACTGAGCTGAAAAATAGATACTTCATGTATGTACTTATTGTCAGCCCATCCATTCACTGGCAATATTTAGAAAATGCTGGCATGGTATCATATTGATGTTTGTTTGACAATTGCTAGAAGCTGAGGCCTGTCTCCTGTCTTTGCTGAAAAAAAATAATTATTATTACAATGCAGGTTAAGATGTCTTAATTTGAGTATTCTTTGTGTAGTGGCTACAGAGTAATTTGACAAACTGCCAACATTTTGCTAACCTACCCAGTTCGTGGCATGTCACTGAGATCATGTACTCCAAACCAAGTTTAGCCCTTTTTAGTTGGCTGCATGTCTTTAATGCACTGTAATGTTTATCCTGAGGATGTGCTTTTATTTCATTTTACAAAGACTTTTTTTATATGAAGATTTGTTAATATCCCAAACTTCTTTTCTCGGATGGCGGCGCCACGGCCGAACGCCTGCGCTCCCATTGGTCCGTGGTACTAATACAAGATGAGAATGATCTGTATCAAAGCACGTTTATCTGTCGACCTGCTGTATCGTTTGCAAAGCCGTGCCAGTTGTTTGTGCGACATGTTAGGGACAATGTGTAATTCTGATCTGAATAAATCTCAAATGAATATTACTGAAGGCTTCTGCGCTCTTTTTGTTTTGTTTACACTCAGTCTACTAACAGCTGTGTCCGTTCAGAGATGACAGCGAGTCAGTGGGACTCAGCCTCATGCGAGCTGACATGCAAAAGCCTTTGGCCTTGAATTTGGCAGGGTCCGCTTGCTGCTGTAATTTGGACTCCGCTTGGGTCTGTGTTTACCAGTCTTCACCTCTCTGAACCTCCCGGCCCCCCTGCAGGAAGGGAGAATGTTCCAGAACAAAGACTCCAGGAGCACAAGAGAAGACAAGCTCAACCGCTTGTTAATAGAGAAAAAATCTTTTCAGTGCCACCCAAGATCAGATGTTTTGACGACCAAGCTATTGACATAAACTTTCTTCAACCCTAGAATGTGGTATGTGGAATAAAACCCAGTCATTCTTGTGGATTCCCCATACATAATCTAAGAAGTCAGTGTTTTAAAACCTTTTGAAAAAGAATGCACGCTGTGGGACACCAACTATCCAGTGAAACCTAATATAAGAATAACAATAGTAATGGATTCATATATTTTTGAGGAAGCTCATAAAAATGTGTTTGTATCAGCTTCCTGTGACAGAAGCCTGGTTACCCTCTCAGGAGCTCTTTCTCAGGACACTGAACGTTTGTTTTGATTTTCTTCACACAAAAAAAGCAGATGTCAGACCCTGTCAGGCCTCTTCCTCAGCTCTGAAAGACCGAACGCTGCACGCTCCGCTCCAGCCAGTACACAAACACAAAAGGCCGCTTCATTAGGATTCCCAGAAAGCTGCAGAGTCCCTCTTAAAGCCACATTTATCCAGACAATTTGGCACGGCGTGGCCTCTCAACTGAAAACCTCCCAGGCGTGAGAGAATGTTTGGTCTCAGAGTGAATGTAGCCCCTCCTCTCAAGATGAAGTCACTTGTTTTTGAGTTTTTTTGCAAATAAATCAATTTAGTTTGTGAGCTTATGCCAAAAACATGATTTTTTTTTTTTAAAGACACGATTACTGTAGATTGTGTTTTATGAATTTGAGGGGTTGGAGGAATCCAAAGCATACACTCTACATAAGAAGTGGACGTAGTCGGAGTGACGTCACCCATTGGTTTGTTGAGCCTCGAGTTCAGCAATTTTGCATTTGCCATCTAAACTTTTTGCAACAAAGATTACCATATTTGTAATGCGGAGAAGTGACACTGTATATGTCTCCGGTAGCGGCAGCGACCTGTCAATCACAGTAAGCCCGCCCTAAAGCATACCCTGCTTTATGTTCTGTAAATGATGGTCCATTTAGAATCTCTAAATGAGCACAATTTACTAAATGAACATCATGCTGTATTGAAGAAGACTTGAAACTAGAGATTGAGACATAAACTCATGTTTACAATGTTTACTGAGGGAATACATCAAGAGAGAAGTAGAGTCATTTATATAGACTTCTATACAACCAGAGGAGTCACCCACTAGTGGTCAGGAGAGAGAATGCAGCTTTAACACATGAAGCATAGACTTCTATACAACCAGAGGAGTCACCCACTGGTGGTCAGGAGAGAGAATGCAGCTTTAACACATGAAGCATAGACTTCTATACAACCAGAGGAGTCACCCACTGGTGGTCAGGAGAGAGAATGCAGCTTTAACACATGAATCATAGACTTCTATACAACCAGAGGAGTCACCCACTGGTGGTCAGGAGAGAGAATGCAGCTTTAACACATGAAGCATAGACTTCTATACAACCAGAGGAGTCGCCCCCTGGTGGTCAGTAGAGAGAATGCAGCTTTAACACATGAAGCATAGACTTCTATACAACCAGAGGAGTCGCCCCCTGGTGGTCAGGAGAGAGAATGCAGCTTTAACACATGAAGCATAGACTTCTATACAACCAGAGGAGTCACCCCCTGGTGGTCAGGAGAGAGAATGCAGCTTTAACACATGAAGCATAGACTTCTATACAACCAGAGGAGTCGCCCCCTGGTGGTCAGGAGAGAGAATGCAGCTTTAACACATGAAGCATAGACTTCTATACAACCAGAGGAGTCGCCCCCTGGTGGTCAGGAGAGAGAATGCAGCTTTAACACATGAAGCATAGACTTCTATACAACCAGAGGAGTCTCCTCCTGCTGAGAATGCAAGTTGTAAGACCCTTAAGGCTTCACACTGCAGAACCGGAGGTTGCTGCCTGGTCCTAACACTTTGGCCTTAACTCAAGAATCCATATGCTAATTATGACAGTTTCACACAAAGATCTAAAGGATAAAAGTATGACATTTTGGACGGACATGGATGTAAACTGAAACATGACTGGTAGGCAAAGACGTAGAACCACGAGGCACTGATTCTTCTTTAGTTGACCCCCCTGAGCTCAAGCTGTATAGACGCTGACAACAACAAGCGGTTTTATTCTGTTACATTATCAGATGTTCTCACCGTGACTGTATTACAGGAGAGATTGAGTAGTCCCTCAGGGCTAGTCAGGAGGGGGAGGGAATGTGCTCCAAAGCCTAATGTCTTCCTGAGACTCCCTGGGATCTCCATTCCATCCCTCTGGAAGCTCATCATCAACCGTAATTACGCTTCACCCTAAGAGGATGCTACCAACTGACCACACAACATCTAGAATGACTGAAACAAACAACTCCCTTTATTTTACTTCTTTGGGTCATCTGGAATGACAGAATCAACGAGTTCATGACCTTAACCCTGAACATGTATGTGGAGAACACATGCTATTCCATAATCTCTTATCTTCTCTCTTCAGATGTTCTGCATAAACCGCTGGCCAGCAATCACAAGTTTATTCTCCCGTTGGAGTTTATTCTCTCCGTTTTATCTCCTCCCTCCTCGTGCTCCCCATATAAAGCCCCACGATCACAGTCTTCTGCATACAGCCCCTCCCACTGCTCTCCTCAACACTTGTTGTGAATTTCTTACACATTTTCCTGGAGTCGTCCCTCACACAAAGGTCTTTAATTCACTTTGCAGCTGACGTAACGGAGGTAAGGGCTCTTGTTTTGATAGCAAAATCTGTGCCAGGATTTTATTATTATACAGGATTTTATTACATACATATACATATACACAATCAAAGCACATCACCCCTGAGGTGATTGTGCACATTAGGGGCTCTTGGTTAGAAGATGTGAAACAGATCATCATGAAGGATGTGTGTAGTTTCAGAGTCGTGGAAACATGACGGGCTTCGTGGCTTTGGTCTTCTGTGTGGCGGCACTGACTGCATGGACAGTCCCTGCAGGTAAGACTGATACACACCAGCGTGGTAGAACATGGTTTATTTGGATCATTGCATCACATTTCTATATAAATATATATGTGGACAGAAACATTGCAGCATGTATTGTTTACATTGTTCAATTGCAATCATTCTACTTCTGTCCAAAATGTAACTTTCTTTTCCCAACCTGCATGTTGGCATGTTCAACGCTGTGTTGCCAGCTTTGTGGTTGTTAGATCATGAGGTGGGCTTTGTTATTTTATTAGTTATGTATATTATCCATGACCTCATAGAGGCTTTAACAGAATTGTTCAATACCAACATTGTCTGGATGGGATTTTGATGTACATTTTTGAGAGGAAGAAAGCTTTTTTGCATATATTTCCAGACATTCAATTTTTTGGGGGGAAAACTGCTTATTCAGGCTTCTTTTGGATCCCACTAGTGTTTAGCAGGCATGTAAAGCCTGCACATTTGTGTTTCATAATTTCATTAAAATGTATACTATGACCAATTTCACCCAGTTAGTCAGCTTACATTCTGGAAAGCTGATTTGAGGGGCAAGAGGGTTTTTACTCGACCAATGAAATGATCTCCTCCTCCGGAGCCCCAGTGAGCTGTCGCAGAGTCGAAGCCCAGCAGGCTCTGGCTGACCCGTGAGGCCGGGTCCCAAATGATTCCTCACATTTGGCTCTCTGCCCTGTTGGACTGCTGGGAGGCCTATCAAAGCATACTCACTGTGGAGTCCCCATTTCTCACCAGTGGAGGGGCTACCGCCTTGCTGAGGTCCAGAAAGCACTGTGATAAATCAATTAACTGTGTTGGGGGGGACAGGGGGAGGGGGGACGGGGACGGGACGGGGGGACGACAACACGACTGACAGGCATCTCCTCCGCAGATCGTAGCTCCTGCCGTCTTCTCTGCAGGAGGCTGATGGGGTGTCATGGGCTTTATACGACCCAACCATGCTTGCTTTTGTTATTATGAGGAACTTGCACCCACTGACTGATCCGTCAGAAGCTCAGCCACTCTTCCTCGTGGTACCTTGCAGTAGTCCCCTCAGTACTTCAACCAACAACAAGACGCTCATTGTCCTCCGGTGGCTGTTTGGCGGATTAACTGCTGTGACTGAGCGAGAAAAACACATGAAGGGGACTGGAAGCAACAATGGGCTTCATTAGGCTTTCAGAGCCCGGTCAGCATGTAAGCTGCAGACATGAAACCCAACTGGCTTAGACCAAATCCTCTCATCTTTGTACTGACACTCATGCGCCATTACATTTGACTTGCGTCATACAGGAATCTAGAAATTGATTGTGGTGCTTTCTTTCCTCTAGATGCCAAGGAGCTGTCCATCACCACCATAAAGGTATTCTCTCTTTGAGCCTCTCGACACCAGAATAAGGAGGCGGCAGTGGCACATTAACTCAACCCACTCTTTAAATATTTCTGGTTCATCCCAAGGAGGTTCTTCTTTGTGTACTTTGGCCATCATTTCTGCAAACATGAATCACTAAGACCATTCAAAAGGGGCTGAATATCCAAAGGGTTGCGAAACACGAGCAGGGAGACAATCCAGTTTTGATATTCCCATGATCTGGCTCTTGAAACCAACAATTGTTCAAAGTTGTTCATGTCCAAGCTTTGCAGCAGTGGATATGTTAGTCTGGAAGTCTTAACCCAAAACCACTAATTGCTTTCATTTAGAAAGCGCATGACTTTTGTACTTTAATAATGACCTGAAACAGACTCACATCCTCAACGTTACACTGTGATTGTTAAACAATCTTTCCCCACATCAAAGTGTTGCATGAATACAAATCCACAACACATCTTTACCCAAAAGCAGCAATTTGACCATTCAGTTGAGGAGAATCCTCTTCATCTTCAAGCCATGGTACCGCCTTCACCATAACGGCCCCTCTCCGTTAAAACGAGACCCGTTTTTTCTGTTCCCCTCAGCAAGACCCGTACGTCATGAGCCGCGGCTCTAGACTGGAGGGCTACTGCATCGACCTGCTCTCTGAGATCTCCAAGATACTGGGCTTCCAGTACAAACTGAGCCTGGTGAAGGACAACCGCTACGGAGCCATGAACGCCAGCGGCTCCTGGAGCGGCATGATAGGTGAAATCATCAGAGGGGTAAGAGTGGGATGTGACGCCTTATGTACTGCTAATTTTGAGAAATGTTATGTTTTGATAGGACAAAGATGCACTCAGTAAAACCTGATATGAAAACCTATGAATGGAGACCAAAAGTGTGCATTTAGACAATATTATATATATATAAAACTTCATGAAATAGATGTCCACGTTAATATCTGGGGTGCAATTTAGAAACAAACCAAATCATTCAATACATTCAGTTAAACATATTTTTTGATTAGGAATAATATAGCATTTCATTCTTATTTTGGTATTTATTGTGTTTATCATATATTACAATTTATTTCAAAATGTTAAACTAAATAGTTTTAAGGTGTTTTTTTGTTGTTGCAATAATATCTTCCAGACTTCGATACAGTTTCATATACTTTGTTTCTTAGCGTTTTAGTCCCGACACAAACATTCTATCTATCTGACACGAGTGTTTCTGTCCCTGCACCAGGAGGCCGACCTGGCGGTGGCCCCGCTGACCCTCTCCGCATCCAGAGAGCAGTTTGTGGACATGAGCACCCCCTTCATGCAGACGGGGATCAGCTTCCTCCTGCGCAGAGACTCGGCCTCCGAAGAGAGCGACTTCAGCCTGCTGTCGCCGTTCTCCACCGACATGTGGGTCGGCCTCCTCATCGCTTTCCTGCTGACAGGTCTCTGCATTTTCCTGGTGGGCAGGTAAGAGCCCGCCTCCAGCAGCTGTTACATGCATCGTTTTTCTACACAGTGTCCGGTGGAAACGGGGCTGTGCACCAGCACATGAAGAGTTTACTTTCTACAGTTCCAGACAAATGACACAAGAATACAGCAACCCCGAGAACGTGTGGGCCCCTGAAGAACGTCACGGGACAGTCCACCTCAAAATGGAAACACCCGTTTCATCTGAGCTGCCTCACATCGGTCTGCCGCCTCTCCCGTATCATGGAACCATAAGATGCTTGAAGCACCACATACAAACATGTCTCTTTCCAGAAGTTATGACCTGGTTACTCAAGATCAGACCTCGTTGTGAGCAGTTTGATTTAGGAACTATTTTCTTTCTACAGAAGGAAGCATACTTTTATTCTCCATGCTGGTAACTCACGCAGCACCATGAGCTAGCTGATACATGAGACGCAGCAAATGACACGCGTCAAGGGGGTCAGTGAAGAAGTGGGGGTCCTTTCACATGTTAGTGTTAGTTAGTGATGTATTACAACATTCAGAACAATTATACCATATCACTTCAAATAACTCATGGAGGTGTCCCTGTTTGTAACAGAGTAGGACTGCATTCATGTAAATCCTTTCTGTTTTAATAAGCACTAACACACGACGCCTCCTGACGCACAGCTTCTACCATCCTGCAGACGCCAGCGTTGTGTGTCAGACGTGATGCGTGGTGTTTTAACCTTGCTGCTGCTGCTGCTGCTGCTGCTGCTGCTGCTGAGGCTGTGTTGTGCTTTTCTCCTGCAGGATCAGTCCCACTGAATGGGCCGGGCCCAGTACAGAAGAGCACAGCTTCACGTTGCTGCACAGCTTCTGGTACATCACAGGAGCTCTCACCCTGCAAGGTAACGCAGCGGCCTGCTGAACTGAACCCCACACACACACACACACACACACACGCACACACACACGCGTGGCCTTAAATATTGAACAATTTTGATGTGCAAAAACATTTAAAAGCCAAAAGATGTTTTTTATTTAAAAAGTTCGTGGTGCAGGTGAAACAATCAGCACCTTATATATTTTAGATTCACAGTGCTGTAACATTATCTTCTAGAACGCACAGTTTATTTAATACAATTTAGTTGTTACGCTACATCATTTCAAATAACTGTATTTATTTGTGTTTGCTTTGTTTAGTCTTAAGTGAAACTGCTTTCTTTCCTCGTGCATCATTGGATACAAATTTCATTCTAAATTCAACAATAAATCCACGAGGTGGTGATTTGGTGAACAATGCGTGACGTCCTGTCACATCGTCAGCGCCTCAACACGAGGAGATTAGTGTTGTGTGGGAAGGGTTTTGCAAAGTGAACTGTGAGTCAGAGGGATCCTGACGTGGTGTCATACTCTACGATAATGACATACAAAACCCGCAGTGGTCATCATCATCATCATCATCATCATCATCATCATCATCATCATCATCATCATCATCATCATCATCATCATCATCATCATAATATTTTAAACTGAGCATGAATTGACATGATGAGCATTAAGCTTTTAAAGGAACGGGTTAACAGCAGCTCCGTCCCTTGACTGCTGGTCCATGTCCCCCCAGGTGCTGGTCCTCACCCCAAGGCCCCTTCTGGACGCCTAGTCAGCGCCATCTGGTGGCTTTTTGCTGTACTGCTTCTGGCCTGCTACTTTGGCAACTTCAACTCCATGCTGCACTCCAACAGCAAAGTCCCCATCAAGACCTTTGAGGACCTCGCGAACCAGGACGTGATGGACTACGGCACATTCGAGGCTGGATCCACCATGCAGTTCTTTAAGGCACATTCCTGATGAGCTTATGGTCATTACAGCAGATTCTGTAACGGCTGAGTTTGATAATGTAACGTTTTCTTTTTGTAATGTTTTGTTCCCCAGAATTCCCAGAACCCCGTGTACCGGCGCATCTACGAGCACATGGAACGCAAGAACAGCTTTGTGTCCAGCATGGAGGAGGGCGTTCGCCGCGTCCAGGAGGGAAACTTTGCCTTCATCGGTGAGACCTTGTCCTTGGACTTGGAGGTGGCTCGCCACTGCAAACTGAGCCGCTCAGAGGACGCCATCTCTATGAGGTCCTACTGCATCGCGGCACCGCTGGGTGAGTGATCCGGGCTCAGGAGTTATATTTAAACATCTCTTCTTTTTTTAACGGAGCGCGGCATGTCTTATTGATGCCTGTATGTAACTAACTAACTGGAAGAGTCGAAGCAATCCTCAGAGAAAACCACACGCTTCTAATATTCCTATGATTGTCATTCCAGGACTTCAGATCATATCTGAAAGGGTTTAGTGTAGTCCTACATCACTGATAGTTCACCACAGAGGAAGAGAGAGGAGAAGGGAGTGGACATGAGGAAGCATGAGAGAAAATAGTAGTATTATGGTTATAGTTTCTATGAACCATCATTTTGCTCTTGGCAGCTCTCGTTACCGCACTTTTGTTCTTGTAGCTGAATGAGAGCAAATCCCTGCAGCCATGTTCTGAAGTCTGCAACCCAAACTATGAAGGATGGTACAGCAGCATGCTCATGATTTGGGAGTTAGATGTTCATCAGCCTCTCTTTGATCCACCAGGCTCCCCGCTGGTCAAAAACCTGAACATTGCCATCCTCAAGCTCAGTGAGTCCGGTGAGCTAACATATCTGCAGCAGAAGTGGTGGACCAGCAGCTGCAAAGCCGGAGACCGGGCCCACACCTCCGAGGCCCTGCGGCCTCAAGATCTGCGGGGCCTCTTCCTCCTCCTGGGGCTGGGACTTGGCGTCGGGCTCCTGCTGGCCCTGCTGGAGCTCGTATCCAGGGCCCACAAGCAAGCTAAGGATGGCAAGGTGGGGCAGAGTTTCACGCAGTGTGACGTCGGTGACCCCTCTAGCACCACCAACAGCATCTGGCTTGATTCTGGCGTATTTTGCTACAAATATCCGTGGTCCCCAGAGGATGGGGGCTTTGGGCATTTTCCTGTAAACCAGTGTCCTTAACCATTTCCTGGTTCCTCTCACAGGAGTCGTGCTGCTCGGTGATGACATCAGAGCTGAACCGGCGATTTGGCAGCAAGGGGGAGAGTGCAGAGCAAGACGACTCAGACAAGAGCAAAGCCTGAAGGAAACGTTTACATGTTAGTGTTTGATGGATGGTGTCAGAGAGGAGAAGCCCGTTCCATCGACCACTCTAACTTTCTCTGTTTCCATAGTGACAGCCATGTGTTCGGTCCAGTCAGTGTCGTACTCCACATGGGCCACAGCGACTAGCAGCTACTGTACTGAATGTTAGAGTAAACCAAGAGACTGAGAGTTTCAAACTGCTAAATACTAATCACTGATTTGTTGATGGTGTTGATAATATAACCCTTACTTACTTCTGTTGAACTGTTATGGTTTTCTTAGTTTGTATGTTCTGAATAAATACCACAATATCCAGAATCTTCTCTAGTTTCAAAGTATACAATACAGCTGTACTGGTGACATTTTTCTTAGCACAGGAAAATATTATCAAGACATGTCACATTAGAGACAACAATATGCAAAACAACAAACCAGACAATCCTTTAGATCATGTTTCAAGTCTTTTTGTGTTTAAATAATGGCTCTGTGTAAGGACTGTGTGTGTTATGGTGCCAAACAGATCTCTATTCATGTGGTGGAAGTGTCCTGAAGCTGTTGTGCAAAACGCACATTGTACACAGGAAGTGGAAGTGATGGTGGATCCATTTCACCTGCTTTGGTGCAAATAAACGCCAGGTGGACAGGAGAGGCAACAGCAATGCAACCCCCAAAACGGAAATGGTTTCGCAGGTGGTGTCCACAGACCATTTCTTTTTTTCTAGTTTTGCATTTTGCAACACATTCATACGAGCCGTCACAAAAAGGTTTGCTGTGTTTCCAGTCCTGACAGCGTGGAGCAGGTCCCAGGAGACGGGCTGGACGGGGCAGCAGGACCAGTATCTGCTCCTTTGTGCGAGGAAGAGGAGGAGAACTGACAGAGCGCTACAACATGACCTCCAGCTGGCGACTCGTGTGCATGTCTGACCAAGCTGTCGGACCCCGTGAGGGCCCGAGGTCTTCTAGTGGGACCTGCGCTCAAAGCCCAGAACCTTGCACCTTGCAGCAGATTGGTGCCTGATGCGTGATGAAGGGTTCACTTTGGAGCCGTTGACTCGCGTGACACCAAAAGTAAAGGCCATTTTGTCATGTGACTAGTTGGTCTGTCTGTCAACGGTTTCAGACACTGAGAAATCGTTAGCTCCTTTCTTAAGTGTGACTTCCTGTTGGTACACTTCCTCCCTCTTCCTCGCCCAGTGATGTGCTGTGCATATGAGCAAAAAGCTTTAGGGTACATCTCAACCTGACAGCTTTACAGCTGGAACACACCAGGTGGTTGGTTGCTGCATAAAGAGTTTACGATGAACAGGGTTTCCCTGACACCCTCTGATTCTCACCTTTCATTACACAGCTTGTCATGTACCCATCTCTCCACTTGGTGGTGCTATTGGATTTCTATTGATGTGAAACTCGTGACGCATGCAGTGATCATTGGAGTGCAGAGCAGTGTGGTACCACAGCCCTCTTGGTGTGTTCGATACCAACAGGTTTGCTGAACAAGAAGACACATCATATGAGTAAGACACGCTGCTGCATATTCGCTGTCGCTGATAGAATTCAGTAGCTGGCGCCAATGATGCTGCAGTAAATCAAATTACAGGTGAGCTCTGACAGCAAGCAGGAAACTGCCCTCCAACCTCACACAGCAACATTCCTCGTTACAGTGAGTTCTGTGTGAAGTGACCCGCACTTGAACCTGCTAATCAGCTCCGGGAGTCATTGATTTAGTGCTGGCAGGAGGAGCTGAAGGGCTGAGGCTGAGGAGGCCTGAGAGAGGAAGAGAGGAAGAGAGGAAGAGAGGAAGAGGGGGGAGACCGGTATTGATTTGGTGGCAGGCGGCTCCTGACAGCTGCGCTAAGCTAGCACGTACTCCTCTCAGCCAGTCTGAAGCTCGGCCGACAGAGAAGTGCCTAAGAAGATTAAGCTGTAAATCCCACAGATTTCCTGCATCCCCCCCCCACACACACACACACACACACACACACACACACACACACACACACACACACACACACACACTACCCAACAGCAAACTCGTGTGGATGAAATTAATTTTGTCGATCTTTAAGTCTGACGTCATAAAGGCATGGAAAGTGTTACACTAGACACGTTCCTGCCATACAGGCAACAAAGCTGCAGGCCAGAATTTTACTTTATAACATTCAAATAATTACCTAACATTTTCAAGAGAATGTAAAGAGAGCTTTATGTCAGACGTCTATGCGTTGTGTTGCAGAGATATCTAGTGAAATGAGCATGCTAACCAGCTAGCCGCGGCCCGTCACGTCTTGTAGTACCACTTATACCTCAAGAGGCGACTGCGTCCAGTAGAGCTTGTGATTAATATTGTGAACATATTTTCAAAACCCCCAAACCGAGACCCATGCACACACCATAGCTGTTTCCATATGGATGGGTACAAATGACTTCAACATGTAGTACACCTACCGAGCTGCCCTTTCAACACCATGAGCAGCAGTTCAGCAGACCAAAAATAACTATGTTCTACCTCCCAAAATCCACCAAAACATAAATACTAACAGTATAAAGACACAACATATTGTTTTGGAGTAATATAATGACGGTCAGATACCTTTTAAGACTAAACTCAAGGTATCTGACACTGTGCACAAGGCTGCTGGCTAAAATCACCCACATTATCTACCAGTTATTGTATATTTTACATCTGTCCGTCAAAATATAATCTTTTACATCAACATTTCTAACGTGCATGACCAAACATGCTCCTGCAGCAACATTTTGGATGATGGGTACTTCCAGCTAACCGTTAGCGGGCTCAGAAAGATCAATCATAACAACAATATGCATATGGATGTCACACATACAGACAAGTTCTGACCTATTCCAGGACAGGATTCTTAAAACATGTTGAAACCGGTTGAAACAGATAAGATATCATTTTGAAAAGTACCATACATTTTGATCTGTATGCTTTAGCTTTCTTTTGCTTGCATCCTGACTATTTCTCAAACTTGTGTCTGTCAAACAGCCAGTATTCAGTATTCCATCTCAGAGATGCCACTCTTATCTCATTAGGTCACATACAGCAGGTCACTATTGTCTTTTGGTAAATCATTAAATTAAATCAGTTTCACAGCTGACTCTAAATCTTCCCGCGCCTGCTCACAAGGTTTATTTGCAATTCTGTCATTCTCTTTTAATTTGCTTTATTTGGTTCTCAATGAGCACCAGGTATTTATTTGGAAAGAAAGATATCATGGGATTATTTTCATTTTCATTTGTCAACTTTCTAGCAAATGTTCTAGCAGCTAGTCAAAGATATTGGTCTGAAAGATTGTTAAGATCTATGTTTTATGTTGTAGGGTTAGGGTTAGGGGTTAGGGGTTAGGGGTTAGGGTTAGGGTTAGGGTTAGGGTTGGGAAGATGTTAGTCTCGTAGTTTTATTTTACATGTTTGGGGAATAGCCTTAAGCCTTGTTCTGGCTAGACAGTTTGAATTGACATCTCCATAAAGAACTTTACAGTCCTGTCGTCTGAGAATCGCCGAATAAAAGTCAAAGAAACCAGCAGGTGGTCGATGAAGTCCAAATACGGTAGATGACACTTAAGAGGATCGTGTAACGACGACCCAACATACAGGTGCTTTCATCTTCATCACTTGGTTTGCTAGGAATGCTCTTCTGTCTGTACAGCTGGAGGAGGTGTAGGAGAACCCCACGTTTAGATACTTAAGGTTAGAGGAGATCAGAAATGTTCAGTCAGCTGACACTCTTTATGCCTAAATAGTCCACACTGACACTTGTCATAATACTAGCATTTGTCAGTTTTTAGCTCATAGGAAGTTTTGGCACTAAGATTGTTGTCTCCTTGTAATCATGTTGGAGAGCTGGTAAAGGGGGATTTCTACTACATCATAAGTAATACCTTTTAATATTCAGCTATTTCACAACCTTTTGGAATACAAACAGATGCATGTAACACGTTTTAAAATCAGCAAATCACTATCACGCTGCAAAACCTTCTGGTCAAAGTGCACTGCATGCTGTTTGACTAAAGATGTGAATGAATTCACAAATTATATTAAATTACAAAGATGAAGTATCTCTTCCAGGGTATGCTTGAATTGTTTTTGACTCATCTGAAAATGAAACAGTATGAAGACTTTCCAACAATAAAGGGATGAAAAGAACAGTATACAGTAATCTCTCTCTCTGCATTGGCCTACTTTCCTCTCAGCCCGTCCTCTGCTGGTGCTGCAGCCGTAGGCCTGTCGATGCCATCAGAATTAGAAATTCTAATGGACGTGTCACCACTTTGAACTGTGGGCTTGAAGAGCTTTGAGTCTGGCGCTGGCTTTGATATGCCAGACGAAGTCTGCGCATTGATCCCTCTGAATTTGTTTGACACTTTTTTCTTTTTACTCTCTCCCCTCTCGCATCCTTAATTTTCTCGCTGGCTCATTCTCTTTCTTCTCCTTTCCATGGCACTCCCTGTTTTTAACATGGGAGCAGTCAAAGATGTGAACTCTCTCTCTCTCTCACACACACACACACACACACACAGTACAGGTGATGTGCATGCTTAAGCGGTTTTACTGAAGCGCAGCTCTCATTTGATCATTCCAGGAAGGTGCTTCCTGTTTGCGGCGTTGCAGTAGGACGAGATTCCGCGATGGAAATAAGCCTCTGGGCTTTATCGTGCACTCTCTTTGACTTTTAACATATTTAATCACTGCAGTGTATTGTGTTTTCAGTAATCACTCAGTCTGTGACTATGTTTAGATATTGGAAGAGAATAGTCTCCCTCATAAGAGAAAGATGCAATGATTCATAGAATCATTGATGGAAAAGCTTTCCTAATGTGAAGAATGACACAAGACACAATCCAGTCCACTGTCTCACCTCCACATAGAAATAGAAGAAAACTCTACTTCTCTCATGATGTATTCCCTCAGTAAACATTGTAAACATGAGTTTATGTCTCAATCTCTAGTTTCAAGTCTTCTTCAATACAGAATGATGTTCATTTAGTAAATTATGCTCATTTAGAGTCAAACAGACCATAAAGCAGGGGATGCTTTAGGGCGGGGCTTCCTCGGTTCAATGTAACTTGAACATATGTGTTTTCAGTTAATTGGAACATTTTGGTCACCTAAAAATGTTGTATTCAGTAATGTTTTGTACTTAGCCTCACCCTCTTGTGTCTCTTCTGGTTGCATAAAATCATGACAGCAACGGACAAAATGCCAAAAGTCCACAAACGTCAGGGATACGTACATGTCTTCTTCTATGGTTTTCTGAGGAAAGAAATGCAGTCAAGAGGTTTACCAGTCTCTCTGCTAAACAAAGCTAATCATATCAATGCTCTGAATCAGATAAGCCATTACCTAAAATGTTGAATTATGTCTTTCAAAGAAGTGCTAATATTCATAAATTGCCAAATGCAATTTTTTGGTTTGTTTTCTTCATGCAAATGATGTGTGTCAATCTTATTTCTCTTATCACATCACTGCAAATAACCATCATTCAGCATGAGTGTGAGTGCTTTCCCTTCTCGCTCTGTCAGACGGCGCTGAGCCACTTGTTACCAGACAAAGATGATCAGAGCTGTTGTCTCCTGGATGAACGAGTGTGATAAGGAGGCTGATGGCAAAGTGTGTCTGGTACTCTCCCTGGAAACCTAGTTTTTACTACTACTTCGACTGCTGTTGCCATAGCAACTACTGCCATCACAACAACTATTATTCTTCATCCAGAGTTTTCTGCTCAACCACAAATATTTATCACGGTGGTTTAAGAGGGTGTAGTTACAGTACGGGGCAGTGCTGTCAACATGTTGCTATACAACGCTATAAAGTAAAGGGTCACAATACATTCCCTCCTTTTGTATGGGCAGCCTGCATTCCCCTGATTAGTCCCTACTCTGGATAACGTCAACACCCTATTGTATGGAAGCTGAAGTCCTCTGATTTTCATTCTTTAATGAGTTTCTCCATTCACCAAGTCCAGACTTGATTTACTGGGAGTTCAAACTTAGCAAGTTTAACTCTTCTAAACTCTTCAATCTTCACTGTAATGGAAATTGCCAATAAAACGTAATCTAACGTCAGCTTCAGCTGTACTTCTTCTGTGAATATCAGAACAATAACCCAGCGCTGTGGCTACAACTTTACAACCGCACATGTTGCAGCAGGAATCTGATACAAAACCAGGGAGGTATTAACATCAACAACCAAGATTGCAGGTTTTTCTGACGTTTGCTATTTATGTGCCTGTCACATGATATTATCTCAACATTTATGTACTATGCTATATATATATATATATATATATATATATATATATATATATATATATATAAGCCATAAACATCCACGTTGTTTTATGATTGTCTTTACAGATACATTCGTGAGAAGTTACCTACAAAGCCCAGTGAAGAGGAAAGCATCTGTTGTAAAGGGTTCAGTTGGGGTTGAAAGTACGATATGAAACAATAGAAGATGTGAAACATTAGTCAAGATATTATTTAAAAAGACTCCTGATAAACAGACGGAAGTAAAAGAATAGTCATTACTGTTGCAACTACCACGTTTCTTGTTATCGTGGCTTTATGTAATTGATGCTGCTCGACCGCCCAGTTCATTCAGGTGCAGACCTCCTTTGTGTTCATCACTCTCTGATAGATGGAGCAGGAGACAGACAGAGAGGAAAGTATTTTCTCATACTTCTGTATGTGTCTGAAATATGTATGTTGTAAAGCCATGAAGAAGTACCAGTTAACCTCAAACAAACTAATATGGCAGCTTTCGGTTTTGACTCAACGTGACTTTTTCCTCATGGATGTTCTTGCATGTCCTTTGATTTCAGGGAAAACCAGAAAATACTTAATTGTTTCAGCAAGCCTAATTGTTATATTAAGTAGCAGTTGACCTTGACGGTTCATTGATGACCTTATAAAAAGCAATAAAAAACCCACGGTCCACTTACTTGTTAAAAGTTTACTTAATGACTGTGTCACATGGTCTTCATCAGCCAATGGACTTTCGGCATTCATCATGGAAGTGCAGTTGGAACGCTTTGTCCTCAGGACGTCTCGGATGTCTTGACCCTGCTGATGAAGACCACATGATATATTCAAAGCAAGTAAGAGGACCATGAGTTCTGTCAAATAATGTTTTTGCAGTCTGCTATCAAGCTCTTACTCTTACCGTTTTTACAACATATTTTCCAACTTGAAGATCCAAGAAATGTTTGTTGTTTTTCAGCTTTTCTTTTTGGTGAGTTTAGAATCGTATGAATCTTAAAGCAGGAAACATCAGAACAGTTCTCGGCAGCCCTTCTCCAGAACGGGGCCTCAGAGCACATGTCTCCAGGCGCTCTTTGGCCTCCTTCGTGTCCACGTGTCCTAGAGAGGCCCCTCGCTCTTCTCTTCAACCCCCACCGACCAACGGACAACGGCGGCCAAACAACGGCGCCCCAACGGAGCCCCTCGTGAAGGGCTCTGACAGCCTGAGGGGGATCCTCCTGACACCAGGGCTACCCCCCTCGACCCTCAGCCTCACTTATTGATGTCTGCAGATGTGTCTGCCTGCATGATAATGGCCTCCACTGGAGGAGCCCCTCAGAGCGGCCGTCTATAAATCACACAGGGGAATTGAACCCTGCATGTGTGTGTGCATTTTCAAGAACGTGTGCTTGGGCCCGTTGGTGTGCCTTCATGGACTTTGTGTTTGTGTGCATACACTGCTTGAGGAGCTCCATGTTGCATTATTGATGTCCCTTAGGGAGGGATGAAAGTGTGAGTAGTAGGAGGGAGGAGGAGGAGGAGGAGGAGGAGGAGGAGGAGGTGGGAGCGGCTGGAGACAGATATCAGAGTGCCTGGTTGCATTTGGCAGGCCTGCTATACATTGACATCAACATTCAGGGACAGCTATACGTTTCTTTTGAATCTAACGCTGACAGGTGAGGCCCCTTGAGGACAGAGGGCAGTGAGTTAAAGAGGAGGAGGACGGAGCAGCTCTGGGATGTACGCTGATGTGACATCTGTTTGGCAGGTTGGAGGAACTGGTGGTGATGGAATAGGGTTAGACAACATCATACTATATACTTCTATTCATCATGATTTGCCCGAGACAGGTGAGAATTTAAGGTCAAACCTAAATGCAGATTAAATAAATGGTTTGATGAGGATAAAAATAAATTACGCAAAATCATATGCCTTAACAGATCTCAGTCCAACATGCAGGTGCTCGGACGGAAAGCAAAGCAAATGTTAGACGCAGTACTATTGTATACAAAGTCGATAAGAAGATGCAAGTGTGCACAAATATACACAGATTCTGCACAAAGTTTACGTAGCCTGCAAT
The DNA here is from genome assembly GCA_023566465.1 of Cottus gobio. Classification (NCBI taxonomy): domain Eukaryota; kingdom Metazoa; phylum Chordata; class Actinopteri; order Perciformes; family Cottidae; genus Cottus; species Cottus gobio. The sequence goes on along the minus strand of CM042215.1, from coordinate 28,811,958 downwards.
CCTTTGGAGATTAGTTCCACATGAATCCTCCACACGGGCCACATGCAGTCTAAACACGGCTTGACTGAAACACTACTGACTTGGACTTCACTTGAACATCAGCCTATTTGACCTGGAATGATACACACATTTTGATAACATGATACGAAGTGAAGGAATGTTTGTTACAGATGGCCACCTCCAGTTCTAAAAAGTGAAGCCAACGCAAAAGTGCCTGCATTCTCTCTGCTGACCACCAGGGGGCGACTCCTCTGGTTGTATAGAAGTCCATGCTTCATGTGTTAAAGCTGCATTCTCTCTCCTGACCACCAGGGGGCGACTCCTCTGGTTGTATAGAAGTCTATGCTTCATGTGTTAAAGCTGCATTCTCTCTCCTGACCACCAGGGGGCGACTCCTCTGGTTGTATAGAAGTCTATGCTTCATGTGTTAAAGCTGCATTCTCTCTCCTGCCCACCAGGGGGCGACTCCTCTGGTTGTATAGAAGTCTATACTTCATGTGTTAAAGCTGCATTCTCTCTCCTGACCACCAGGGGGCGACTCCTCTGGTTGTATAGAAGTCTATGCTTCATGTGTTAAAGCTGCATTCTCTCTCCTGACCACCAGGGGGCGACTCCTCTGGTTGTATAGAAGTCTATACTTCATGTGTTAAAGCTGCATTCTCTCTCCTGACCACCAGGGGGCGACTCCTCTGGTTGTATAGAAGTCTATGCTTCATGTGTTAAAGCTGTATTCTCTCTCCTGACCACCAGGGGGCGACTCCTCTGGTTGTATAGAAGTCTATGCTTCATGTGTTAAAGCTGCATTCTCTCTCCTGACCACCAGGGGGCGACTCCTCTGGTTGTATAGAAGTCTATACTTCATGTGTTAAAGCTGCATTCTCTCTCCTGACCCCCAGGGGGCGACTCCTCTGGTTGTATAGAAGTCTATGCTTCATGTGTTAAAGCTGCATTCTCTCTCCTGACCACCAGGGGGCGACTCCTCTGGTTGTATAGAAGTCTATGCTTCATGTGTTAAAGCGGCATTCTCTCTCCTGACCACCAGGGGGCGACTCCTCTGGTTGTATAGAAGTCTATATAAATGACTCTACTTCTCTCTTGATGTATTCCCTCAGTAAACATTGTAAACATGAGTTTATGTCTCAATCTCTAGTTTCAAGTCTTCTTCAATACAGCATGATGTTCATTTAGTAAGTTGTGCTCATTTAGAGTCAAATAAAACATAAAACAGGGATGCTTTAGGGCGGGGCTACCTTTTTTTGTTATTTTACAACTCAAAATCTTTTATAATGTGTTTTCAGTTCAAGAAAGTTAAAAAAAAAAGAACGGGCAAGATGCTGAACTCGAGCCTTCAAAACAGCAGTCCATAAACAAATGAGTGACGAGGGACACATGACAGGTCATATTTAAGACTTGTGATACACTTATAGAATATGTATTTTCTAATATAAAAAATAGTATTTCTTATGTGTTCAGCAGGTCAGGTGTATGTGCCTATACGGAAGCCTATAGCTGACACAGAGAAAGGCTATAGGTATTCATTTGAGTTTGAATTCAGCAGTTCTTTTTGGGATATTTCTATGTTTAATATATTTAATACACAAACACACCTTTTATTAAGCAAAGAAGAACCATTTAAAATATAATCTTCCTGAAACACATAAGATATAGGTCAAGATTGCTTCATAATATCGGTGTCTGTCTTCAGAAACTGAATGATTTGGAGGCCGCCTGCCTAGTGCATGCTGGGATAGGCCCCATCCACACATACGGATGAACGTATGGATATGTGGCGCTCAGTTTAGGAAACATGAGCTGAGATTATTCCCCGCTGAGGATACGCGCTATCAGGGGCTGTGTTGCTTGTGCGTATGCATATACATGTACCGGCTGCCCACATGGGCAATACAGCGTAGTACAGTTTGACTGACTGAGCGGGTGCTTGACAGCAGTATGTTAATTCATCCTGGTGCATGAGTGTGTCTGTGCTAGTCGGGCCACATGTGAGCAGAGAAGGTGTCAGGTGGGTAGTTCTGCATTGCCTGATTCGTTGGAACCTGCACAGACCTGACAGGGGTGTAAATTGCACAGATTAGGCTTCCGGTAGCTGTGGCATCTGTTGGCACTTCACGGTTAACGACTGCTGTCAGCCAGGAGACCCCCCCACTCCGCTCCCGCCCTCCACCTCCGCTCCCACCCCTGCCCTGGTTATTGATCTCCCCTCTCATTTTGTCTGCCCCCATTGTTTTCTAGCCTCCTTCCCCTCCTCCGGGTCCATCATCATCGCTCATCATGAGGCCTAACGTCTCCTGCACCTGTTCTCCTCACTCATGACAAAGTTGCTGCAGGGCTGGCAGGTTTATCAACTCTGGACTTTTTATGCTGCTCTCAGTCATCCTTCACTGCTGATACGGAGTGTATGTGTTTAGCCAGATTGGTCACTACATCCTGGGTATGCGCCCATGTTGGCCTCCTGCTGTGTAATACAGCTGTTTGTCTGATTAACTACAATTGTCATTAAATATGAATATGTGAAGGTGTGCTGTTCTCAGATACTGGCTCTTTCTCAGTATGGTTTCTCAAGATTCCGCCTACCTAAATTTGCTCCAACGACTTTGGAGATGTGAGGTCCTGCTAGCGGGACCGGTAAGCCTCACCAGCACGGGCGGTCAGCGCGCATGGTGCCCCGCCGAGAACAGCCTTATCTCGGCAAAACGTATTAAAAAGATCCGCTGGCTCTGATTTCTCTGTAGTGGTTAAACATGATACTTCATCCGGTTTGGGTGGATATAACATTTGGTCTAAGAGTTTATTATTTGTCTCAGGTAACATTAAATCGACAACATAAAGGGCGACTGTGGCTCAGTGGTTAGCAGGCCCGCCTTTCAATCAGAGGCTCGGTGGTTCGATGTGTCCTTGAGCAAGACACTTAACCCTAATTGCTCACCGTTGCTGTGACTACAGTCTACTGTATAGCATGTAAGTCACTTTGGATAAAAGTGAAATGTAATGTAAATCAAGAGAGGGCAAGGCTGTGGGCGAAAATGCCTTGTTGATGCTAGAGGTCAGAGGAGAATGGGCCGACTGATTCAAGCTGATAGAAGAGCAACTTTGACTGAAATAACCACTCGTTACAACCGAGGTATGCAGCAAAGCATTTGTGAAGCCACAACACGCACAACCTTGAGGCGGATGGGCTACAACAGCAGAAGACCCCACCGGGTACCACTCATCTCCACTACAAATAGGAAAAAAGAGGCTACAATTTGCAAGAGCTCACCAAAATTGGACAGTTGAAGACTGGAAAAATGTTGCCTGGTCTGATGAGTCTCGATTTCTGTTGAGACATTCAGATGGTAGAGTCAGAATTTGGCGTAAACAGAATGAGAACATGGATCCATCATGCCTTGTTACCACTGTGCAGGCTGGTGGTGGTGGTGTAATGGTGTGGGGGATGTTTTCTTGGCACACTTTAGGCCCCTTAGTGCCAATTGGGCATCGTTTAAATGCCACGGCCTACCTGAGCATTGTTTCTGTCCATCCCTTTATGGCCACCATGTACCCATCCTCTGATGGCTACTTCCAGCAGGATAATGCACCATGTCACAAAGCTCCAATCATTTCAAATTGGTTTCTTGAACATGACAATGAGTTCACTGTACTAAAATGGCCCCCACAGTCACCAGATCTCAACCCAATAGAGCATCTTTGGGATGTGGTGGAACGGGAGCTTCGTGCCCTGGATGTGCATCCCACAAATCTCCATCAACTGCAAGATGCTATCCTATCAATATGGGCCAACATTTCTAAAGAATGCTTTCAGCACCTTGTTGAATCAATGCCACGTAGAATTAAGGCAGTTCTGAAGGCGAAAGGGGGTCAAACACAGTATTAGTATGGTGTTCCTAATAATCCTTTAGGTGAGTATATATATATATACAGGCACGTGCACAGATAGACCCCTAGTGGTGCTCAAGCACCTGCCCATTTGCCCTGAATGAGAAAAGTGCCCCTTCTACCGGAGCCCAATTTTTTTCTTCATTCATCAGTATTCAAGAATAAAAATTACTCTCTCTGTCATCAATTCCCCACAAATGTGTTTTGAAATCTGACGGGGCATTTATTTGAGTTCTTGTGAGAATTTCGCCCCGACATGCTCCGCGGCGCTCACAAGCCCCGCCCCCCCCCTCCACTTAGTGCTCATGCAGTGAGCGCCAGGCCAAACGGGTGCAGCACTTCTTCTCTGACCCGCAGCATCAGACAAACAGGTAATGACGGTGTTTGTGCAATCCCCACGTTGTTTGGTGATAAATTAACCACAACATTAGCGCCGCTGAAAACATTACGTCATAACTGGTCCGACGTTTCCTAAAAAAATAAACAAACAAAAAACTCACGAAATCCGTGATTTCAAAGCCTTGTCCAGCTGTTTACTGACGTTAGTCATGTTTAATGAAGAGGGAGAGGGAGAGATATACAGGCAGGTATCTTCTTTGTGTTGTTGTATAAATGCCGTTTAGACAATTTCGAAAGTATGTTGATCAGTATGTAGCAGAGGTGTGGACTCGAGTCATGTGACTTGGAATCGAGTCAGACTCGAGTCATGAATTTGATGACTTCAGACTCGACTCGACAAAATGTACAAAGACTTGCAACTCGACTTGGACTTTAACATCAATGACTCGTGACTTCACTTGGACTTGCGCCTTTTGACTCGAGAAGACTTGCTACTTCCCATGAAAACTGGGGAAGAAAATGTTCACACGGCCACGCCGCTCTCAGTTTATCTGCATCTGTGAAAAAAATGTGCACCACCTGTATGCATGCAGAGAGCACGCGCGCTGCCTGCACGACATCCAATCACTGTAGTCCCACGTTGTTTTGATTTGACAGTATCTAAGCAGGCACGTTGCAAGACAACCAATGAAGCACAAGCAACAACGCGCCAGTTGGCAAAATGATACCGAAGATAGTTTCGTTTGGCTATAAAAATTACGAGCTAATCGACAAAAAAAGAGTTGCAATTTGCAAAACATGCGGGTCGAAGATTACAGACGGAGCTGCCACAACGTCCAACTTTGTTCGACACCTGAAGTTGCACAAAGAAAGGTAAGTTTTGAACGAATGCTAAGCACCTTATCGGATGTACCGTAACTTACTAGCTAGCTGCTGCATATTTACTGTATCAACGAGAGAGTAAACGCACGTCTCCCTTGCTGGTTCATGCTTACAAAAATAGGGATTTTTTAACCCTGATTATATGAGGTACATGAGTGTAGCACACTCAGATGGAAAACCTCGCCAACATCATGTCAACGTCCGTTTTAAAGTACCATAACACAGTCACAGTAGATCCACCATTAGCCTTCCCTTTTCATATCAGGGGTTGTATTCGCTATAACTACCGCCTCGCTATACGGGCGCAGGGTCTGTTATCAAGAAATAACAGACCGCATTCTACATTGGAATTCAACCAAGCCATGTAATAAAATAATAACGATTATAGTAGTAATGTTCAGAGATGCAATAGATTATTATAGTGCAGTTCTTAACTAATGGGAATATTGTTTAGCTTGTTTTTGGTTTACTTTAGTTATTTAATTTATTCAATTATTTTGTTTTGCTATACTTTTCATGCCAACTTGCCATGGCCCCCCTAGCACCTCCTCGCGGCACCCAGGGGTCCCTGTCCCCACTTTGAAAACCACTGCTATAAAGCATATGACTTCAGTTGCTTGAGAGAAAGGGCTTTCTTATGACTTTTGAAGCAGTGAAAATGTTCTTAATATTGCATACACTGAAACTGAAATGTATTATCGTATACCGTAGTGTACAATAGACAATGAATATTAACACAACAACATTGATATGAGTAAAGAGTATTTTCTCTGTTACAGGTATGAAGAATCAGCCATGGTGGCATCATTCTGCGTCCCCATCGTGCACAAATGACTGACAGACTTTTGGCCAATTTGATCTTTTGCAAATGCAATGCAGTATAGGGGCCTCCCTCCACCTGTCCACAGCACGCATGCGCTCACACACTCACTCTCTGCTCATCACCTGTCCACACAGCTCACTCACTCTCTGCTCATCACCTGTCCACACAGCTCACTCACTCTCTGCTCATCACCTGTCCACACAGCTCACTCACTCTCTGCTCATCACCTGTCCACACAGCTCACTCACTCTCTCTCTGCTCATCACCTGTCCACACAGCTCACTCACTCTCTGCTCATCACCTGTCCACACAGCTCACTCACTCACTCTCTGCTCATCACCTGTCCACACAGCTCACTCACTCTCTGCTCATCACCTGTCCACACAGCTCACTCACTCACTCTCTGCTCATCACCTGTCCACACAGCTCACTCACTCACTCTCTGCTCATCACCTGTCCACACAGCTCACTCACTCTCTGCTCATCACCTGTCCACACAGCTCACTCACTCTCTGCTCATCACCTGTCCACACAGCTCACTCACTCTCTCTCTGCTCATCACCTGTCCACACAGCTCACTCACTCTCTGCTCATCACCTGTCCACACAGCTCACTCACTCTCTGCTCATCACCTGTCCACACAGCTCACTCAAGTCTCTATGGAGTCATTCCAGTTATATTATCAGGTTGGTCCAGTTTTTCAGAAGTGATCATTTTGAGGAGTGAGGATTTTATTGATGACATGTTTAAAAAAAGTTCAGGCTAAAAGGACCCATGTCTATTTGAAAGTTAAACTGTTTTGCAATATGAGGTCAATACAATACAGGACTGAAGTTGCTGTGCATTGTTCTAGTGCAATATGCTGTTGAAATACAAGCATTTTTTGTGAAAATGTTTACTGTATTTGATTAATGTCATTGTATAAAAAGAGGTTTAAATAAATACAAATCTTACAGACATACATGATTTGTATACATTTTATTTCTGTGGTAAGAGGACTTGAAATGACTCGAAACTAAAATGGTAGGACTTTGGACTCGACTTGAGACTTGTTGGCTTTGACTTGTGACTCGACTCGGGACTTGCCTCATCTTTGACTCGACTTGACTTGGGACTCGAGGGCAAAGACTTGAGACTTACTTGTGACTTGCATAACAATGACTTTGTCCCACCTCTGGTATGTAGTATGTAGCCAATCATCTTTATTCATAAGGAAAATGTAAGCTAGCTGTCTAATCTAGCTAGCTGTCTAGTCAGAAAACAGTAAAAAATGTGTGTGTACTGTGTTGTCAGCTTTATAGAGATTATGTAAGTCACTCTTGATTATTATGCAGTGCATAATAATCAAGAGTGACTTACATGATATTCATTTATTTATTCAATTTGATAATTTGAGTTAGTTTGTTAACAACAATAAATATATAAGTTGAAAATATCCTACTGTGTTTTTTATTTATTATTATTTTTAATTTCATAAATAATTTTGGCGATGGGTGCCCTTTTTTTTGGTTTGAGCACCTGCCCCCCAAAATGTCTGTGCACGTGCCTGTATATATATATATAGTCTGGACTCCAAAGTACCCAAGACCGTACTTGGCATATGTGGTATTGAGAAAGGGCCACTGACTCTGCAGGGACGACCTTCTCAAGGCTGCAGCTGCAACGTAGCTGCCAACATCTGGTGGTAAAGCAGATCTTGGGAATAGGGTTGCTTTAGAGCTACTTTTACACTTTGCATCGACCTAAACAAAGACAGGGGTTGTTTGGACCAGGGCCAGGTTTACCAGCTAGTGGGCTGTGGGGCAAGAATAAAGGGCTGTGTCAAAGTAATCCAGGTGGTTGTTGTCTGCACAGTGTGGACTGCTAAAAGCAGCAATACTTTTCATGATACAGATATGCAGAATTGTTTAGGTTTACTTTTGCAAAAAAACGTTGTTCAAGGGGAGTTGGTTAATGATGTCACTTAAAGGAGCGGTGTGTAGGATTTAGAGGCATCTAGTGGTGAGATTGCAGATTGCAACTCAATCCCCCTCTGCTCACTTCTCCCTTTCCAAGTGTGCCGGAGAACTACGGTGGCCTTACAAGAAAGGCTCTTTTTAGAGCCAGTTTGTCCGTTCTGGGCTTCTGTAGAAACATAGTGGTGAAAGATGGAGGACTCCGCTCCCAATGTGGACTTTGTAGTCATTCTAAGCTAACGAAAAACATGTTAATATGTCACATGTAATACAGCTTGATATAATACAAGTTTGCCACTTGAAAATATCCCTGTTGGAGAGACATTTTGCCAAAAATGCACATTTTTCGAGATCAAGCAGAGTGACACTCGGCAGACCGTGATTCTCACTGACAGCTACACAATGTATCATGATGTGATAACTTCATACACAACATGACATGACATGACACAACATGACCCATTCTGTCAAGCGGATAACTGGCATGCATGCTAATAGCACTTACAGAAAACACACAGTACGGCGTATGCATGAGCTGGGACCTGAGCAGCCTCCTGGATCCCTCTGAATACCCCACGTCTAATGTTGTATGCTAATCTGCTAACCTTGAGGGCACCCAGACTGAAAACCAGCGAGGGGGAGCAAGAAAGAGCTGTCTTCTCTGCTCGAAACGCTTTGACACGATCCGCTGAGTTTCCAGCTTGCACTCAAGGGCTGTTAATGAGTGCGCAGAGTTGTATGAAAATTCCCAGTTGGTATAGAAAAGGGGGTTTTGAAACTGTGTTTTTTCAGTGTGAGGCATGGGGAGAAAGTGAATGGTCTTGATTAGACATTGAAATCTTTTTGTATATGACAGGTGGCGCATTAAAAATGGCGGGGGAGGTGACATCTTGGAGGTCATCCAGGGCTCCCCATTTTGTGCTGGAGCGCAACTCTAGACTGAGGAAGAGAAGAAGACAACAGGTGACAAACAAAAGAGCCCATTGGGGAAGTGATGAGCGGAAATGGAAACCAGTGAAAAAACAAGCAACTTCTGAACATAAGCTTGTGATTATTTGGTTCAGTGAAATAATCTGACTGGCTGAATAAAAATTCCCGTTTGCAATAGCTTTCAATATCTGAAGAGGAATATCACCTTTGCAAACCCTTCAAAACGACTTCCTACAAAGTGAAATTCCTGACTGGTTAATTTCATGCAAAATGTCGACACACAAATCGACGAATCACGGTGAAAGGCGTAGCTCGACACAAACGCCACAGGCTCTGGGCTCCTGTGTGTATCACGTAATCTAACAGACAAAAGGAGAAAGAAGTCAAGAGTCTGGAGCCGCCAGCAACATCTGAACCATATTTCTGTGCCGTTTCTTTGCGGCGCTATTAATAGAAACATCGCAGAACACAGAAAAAGGAAATGTTGGTGTATTGATGAAAGAAAATTGTGAAGAAGAGTAATGCAAACAGTGGATAAATTATGACGTACATGAAACATGTGACTTCACTGTCCCGTGAAGACAAAATAGCGACAGATATTCATCACTACGGGCTGCACGACAAGAGGGACCGGTGTTTGATCGTGGGCGGTCCTTCTGTGTGGAGTTTGCACGTTCACCCTGTGGCAGTGTGGGGTTCCTTCTGGGTTCTCCGGCTTCCTCCCAAAGTTCAAAAGACATGGTTAATAGGGTACTCACAATTTGCCCATTGGTGCATCCACATCCATACCTCTCTATATGTGCCCTGCCATGACCTGTTAATTGGTTATTGGTAATTCGGCAGTCCAAAAAATAAATCTGAAATGTCCAATGCCAACCCTCTGCATAACAATTCTCCAAATGCTTCTGTATGCTGCATGGAGAATCTGTATTTCCAATACACCTTAGGAACTATTGATGTTTGTTTTTGGGATAACAGGCAAATGGGATTTTGGTCCAGTGGGACTTATCTCGGACTATTAGGGTTTTGGAACAATGGGCTGTCCCCAATTATTTTAGTTTTCATCTGAAATTAAGAGATTATTCAATTTGGTTTGCTAGTTTTCACTTCAAAAAATCTAGTATTGATGTTACAACTAACTTTGTAATCACCTGGATGCTCATGTTTCCTGACACATCATACCTCCTTGTAGAAAGCCATGAGGTTCCAGATCTCAACAATCCCAACAAATAGAACTGATAACAAAACTACTAAAATAAGACACGGGTTGTAACAAACCGGAAAGATCCTATGACAAGTATTTGTATGTGTGCGTTGAATTGATTTTTTCCAGATATCAGCTGGCATCTGTCTCTCCAACATGGTCTGCCAGCCTGCTGGAGATAGCCAAGGACATCAAAGAAACCGCCATCCAGACGCCCTCATGGGTGATGCCATACCCTGCCTGCACACCAAAATGACACAACCATCCAAACTGGATACCTGACAAAATCCTTTCAGTACGTTCATAATGGATTCGCAAAAATCACTGGGTTGGTGTATTCTTTCAAGCCCACACTCAAACTAATTCAATGCTTTAAATCCATGACAGGTGGTGAACAAATGTGTGTGTCAGGAGAGAATGGAACCTGGTTTGAATGCCTGCCAACCTACGGTCCTACGCTCTAGTCGTGTTTGTTGGTGACTAAGTGACAGTGACAATATCCCTTTACGAAACCACTTAGCATGTCTGTAGTGCCATCTTCTTTTAGCTGTTCAGGCGTGGCTGTTGTATAGCTTCCTGACTTTAATCCTTTTTTTGGCCCCATTCTGTTCTGAACACATCTCACAGAGCAGGATGTACTCAGGCTAAATGGTATTTATTGTCTGTGTCTCTCTCTTGTCGCGTCAGCAGGAGGGATTTCAACAGAATCTAGACAGAATTGGTGGCTGTATATGTGCCAGATATGTACATCGGGTGGGAGCGATACATTGCATTGCCAAAAGCTATTCCACACTTCGGTGGTCTTTCTGAGTTCAGTGTGTCTGTATGTTTGAAACATGATGGTCAGAAGTGTTTAGGAGGGTGAAGATACAATAATTGCAAAAAAAGGCATTTTGGAGCTCACTTCTTCTTTGAAGATATTATGGTGTAGACTTTGGTTATGCATTCCTGTCTCACCTCCTCACAGCTGGCCAGTCTTCAACTGAATCCTACTGTTGGAGGAAAAACCTCTGAGAAAGTATTGTTAGATTTAACAAAGCATCTCTCTCTCTCTCTTTTAAAATATCATTTATTTAATGTATATTCAGAGATAAAACCAAATTAAGTGATTTTTCATAGTTTTAGTCAGGTAAGTCTGATTTAATCATCAGCTTCAGCAATCAACTGCCTTTTTTCACTTAAAAAACATAGCCCGTCTCCGCCCAACACTCACCTCATCTGCTGCCGAAACTCTGATCCATGCCTTCATCACCTCCAGAATTGATTATTGCAATAGTATTCTTTATGGCACATCATCCAAAATCCTTAATAAACTTCAGTACATACAGAACTCTGCTGCTCGCCTGCTCACCCACCCCCGCTCCCGTGACCACATCACCCCTGTTCTCCAGAACCTCCACTGGCTCCCTGTCCTACAACGGATCCATTACAAAATCCTTCTCCTCACTCACAAAGCACTCCATAATCAGGCCCCTCCTACCTCACCGACCTGCTCCACCACACTCCATCAGGCCCCCTCCTACCTCACCGACCTGCTCCACCACACTCCATCAGGCCCCCTCCTACCTCACCGACCTGCTCCACCACCACACTCCATCAGGCCCCTCCTACCTCACCGACCTGCTCCACCACCACACTCCATCAGGCCCCTCCTACCTCACCGACCTGCTCCACCACCACACTCCATCAGGCCCCCTCCTACCTCACCGACCTGCTCCACCACCACACTCCATCAGGCCCCTCCTACCTCACCAACCTGCTCCACCACACTCCATCAGGCCCCCTCCTACCTCACCGACCTGCTCCACCACCACACTCCATCACCGACCTGCTCCACCACACTCCATCAGGCCCCTCCTACCTCACCGACCTGCTCCACCACACTCCATCAGGCCCCTCCTACCTCACCGACCTGCTCCACCACCACACTCCATCAGGCCCCTCCTACTTCACCGACCTGCTCCACCACCACACTCCATCAGGCCCCTCCTACCTCACCGACCTGCTCCACCACACTCCATCAGGCCCCCTCCTACCTCACCGACCTGCTCCACCACCACACTCCATCAGGCCCCTCCTACCTCACCGACCTGCTCCACCACCACACTCCATCAGGCCCCTCCTACCTCACCGACCTGCTCCACCACCACACTCCATCAGGCCCCTCCTACCTCACCGACCTGCTCCACCACACTCCATCAGGCCCCCTCCTACCTCACCGACCTGCTCCACCACCACACTCCATCAGGCCCCTCCTACCTCACCGACCTGCTCCACCACCACACTCCATCAGGCCCCTCCTACCTCACCGACCTGCTCCACCACCACACTCCATCAGGCCCCCTCCTACCTCACCGACCTGCTCCACCACCACACTCCATCAGGCCCCTCCTACCTCACCAACCTGCTCCACCACACTCCATCAGGCCCCCTCCTACCTCACCGACCTGCTCCACCACCACACTCCATCACCGACCTGCTCCACCACACTCCATCAGGCCCCTCCTACCTCACCGACCTGCTCCACCACACTCCATCAGGCCCCTCCTACCTCACCGACCTGCTCCACCACCACACTCCATCAGGCCCCTCCTACCTCACCGACCTGCTCCACCACCACACTCCATCAGGCCCCTCCTACCTCACCGACCTGCTCCACCACCACACTCCATCAGGCCCCTCCTACCTCACCGACCTGCTCCACCACACTCCATCAGGCCCCCTCCTACCTCACCGACCTGCTCCACCACCACACTCCATCAGGCCCCTCCTACCTCACCGACCTGCTCCACCACCACACTCCATCAGGCCCCTCCTACCTCACCGACCTGCTCCACCACCACACTCCATCAGGCCCCCTCCTACCTCACCGACCTGCTCCACCACCACACTCCATCAGGCCCCTCCTACCTCACCGACCTGCTCCACCACCACACTCCATCAGGCCCCTCCTACCTCACCAACCTGCTCCACCACACTCCATCAGGCCCCCTCCTACCTCACCGACCTGCTCCACCACCACACTCCATCACCGACCTGCTCCACCACACTCCATCAGGCCCCTCCTACCTCACCGACCTGCTCCACCACACTCCATCAGGCCCCTCCTACCTCACCGACCTGCTCCACCACCACACTCCATCAGGCCCCTCCTACCTCACCGACCTGCTCCACCACCACACTCCATCAGGCCCCTCCTACCTCACCGACCTGCTCCACCACCACACTCCATCAGGCCCCTCCTACCTCACCGACCTGCTCCACCACACTCCATCAGGCCCCCTCCTACCTCACCGACCTGCTCCACCACCACACTCCATCAGGCCCCTCCTACCTCACCGACCTGCTCCACCACACTCCATCAGGCCCCCTCCTACCTCACCGACCTGCTCCACCACCACACTCCATCAGGCCCCTCCTACCTCACCGACCTGCTCCACCACCACACTCCATCAGGCCCCTCCTACCTCACCGACCTGCTCCACCACCACACTCCATCAGGCCCCCTCCTACCTCACCGACCTGCTCCACCACCACACTCCATCAGGCCCCTCCTACCTCACCAACCTGCTCCACCACACTCCATCAGGCCCCCTCCTACCTCACCGACCTGCTCCACCACCACACTCCATCACCGACCTGCTCCACCACACTCCATCAGGCCCCTCCTATCTCACCGACCTGCTCCACCACACTCCATCAGGCCCCTCCTACCTCACCGACCTGCTCCACCACCACACTCCATCCCGTCAACTCCGCTCCTCTGATGCCTCCTATCCATCCCCCATAGGACCAAGCACTGGACATGGGGTGACAGAGCCTTCTCAATAGCTGCCCCCTCCCTCTGGAACTCTCTCCCCAAACTCATCAGAGACTGCACTGACCTTTCCATATTCAAATCTCAAATCAAAACCCATCTCTTCAGAACTGCTTTTAATGTGTGATTGTGTGCTCTATGTTTTTATTGTTTGTATGTATTTTATTCGTTTTATTGTTTAGCTTATATGATGATTTTAAAATGTTATGTAAAGTGTCTTTGAGTATTATGAAAAGCGCTATATAAATTAAATGTATTATTATTATTATTATTATATTGAGCTTGGCTGTCAGTCTCGTATAACAAAAAATGTCACCTGCGTTTTGTCTTCCAAGCTGTTCTTGCTTTAACATAAGTTGCTGAGTCCTCCTGAGTGTGCTCATTGTGTGCTGTCGTCTATAATATTTTGTCCAATCTTTTTTTTGTCAAATTAAAATGAGGTTTGGGTAAAGTTTGAATCTTTTTAACAATACAGTTTAGTCTTCTTTTTTTCGTATTGATTGTTGGTATAGTCACAGTGTTTAATCACTTAGTCATGAAAATAAAGGTCGTTGACGAACACATTTAGTCATAGTTTACAACACAAACAGTCTGGCAAAAACAGCACTATTTGCAAATTTGAGGGAAGATTTCAGCCTTACATTTGTTATTTAAAACTTACACTGTCAGCCTGTGTGTCTCAAAAACCGACACCAGCCAAACTTTTGCTCTCGTATCGTCATTGTCTCTGTCTCCATCGCCCACAGTCTCTTGTCCTCCACACTCATCTCCCGCTCCTCCACCCATACATGCATCACTCCTCTCCCACTATCTGCACTACACATGCTCGCTTTCTCTGCCTTCACTCAGTGGCTTTCAGGTTGTCATTCAGCCTTTGATGGAGAAAGCCTTTGAAAGCTCCGGGGGACTGTCAGCTCTCCCCCACTACCGCTAAATCGAGCTCGGTGGCTGACTCGTTGCTCCTGGAGGGCGAGTGGGAGTCTGGAAGCTGATCAGACGGCCTGGTGCTCGGGGGCGGAGGAGCTGCCACCTTCAGCTACCTGGACGCTGAGGGGAGATAGTGGTGCCTCGGGCAGCAAGCCCTTTAGTCACAGTCTCACTGACTCACACGCAGGCGGCTGCGTTCAATCACCCACTGAAAAATGAAACCTTTATATAGCTGTTCAGCTGATATGGTTATTAAACCTTTTTTTCAAGTTTCTACACTTTGTCCCCGTGTTAATAGTTCTGTTATTCCTTGTGTCAAATATATATCATACCCAATGTTTTCCATGCTATAAAAGCCCTTTTGGGTCATCTATTATTTCACAAGATCAGTAGAAGGCTCCCTTTAAAAAATTGTCTTTAAAGAGCAACTTACTGGTTGGAGACCAGTGAATTGGTGTAGAAACTAGACTTTTAAAAATATATACTATAAACTACAGTGAAATCTTAAATGTTTTTTGAAAGGTGATTTTATTTCTGCATCGATGGAGACAACCCAACGTGAAGTCAAGGAAGAGCAGCCAAGCAAGTTACAACAACAACAAACAACAAACAAATGAATCTCAATGTGGAGTTCTTTCAACTATTCAATTTGCCATGCAATGATAATAAAAGCCAAATAGACCATGGTTAATAGAGTAGATAGTATTATTGAATGTTCAGCAGGTGTCTAACCCCATCATGGCATTGCTTTTGGATCATATACTTTCGAATACTATGGGCACCAAATGACCCTTATATGAACCCATAATTAATATCAGACCCATTTGATGTCAATATACCAAAGATTCAGCAAAGTCTGAACATATAATATGTGAATAATTCAACCATATACATTAACATAAACCATAAATATGACTCTAAGTGACTCAAAGTGACCCCCAAAGTGGCTGAGAATGCCAATTAAAAACGTATGCTACAAGCTACCACGCTAAGCTCAACGGGTTTGGGATCCTTAGAGCCTACAGAGTTTGCCAATACCAAGCATTCCACTCTCAGACAAAGCCTCGCAAAGATAAGCACAAGAATGTCCTTTTTTGTCCAGCAAAATGTGTGAAATATGAATGTCATTGGAGTGCTTGACAGCTAAACGTAGGTCTGTCTGGCCTGAACCCGGATGTGGTGTTTCGGGACACATTCAAAGACAGTCTGACAAGTTATGGTGCTTTCAAAAAAATCGATGCCGCAATTTCTCAAAATGTCCGAACTAAAATAATTATAAATAATACTTAACTACACTCAATCAAAGTCAAACTTTGCACATATACTCCTTACATATAGAGCTATGTTACACAAAAAGAAAGCCTTTGAAGATGTCGTTAAGATAATAAGAATTAACGTTGAAATATGTTGAACATTTTTTCTCTTCTTTTCTTTTCTGTGTATTTTCATAAACTAATATACCACTAACACATATATGAACATATTATCTATGTTCACAGTGGTTTTCTGTATAGTGTAGCTGTTGAGATTATTCAAATAGACCTTGTACTCACTATTTAGTGTTGGCTGCAACACAGTCACAATTTTAGCCAAAACGGGGGTCGTGAGCATCATATTGTGTACATGAAGTTGACTTAACCAATTTGAACTTGTAAATACTACAGCTAAGAACAATTGCTTGTGGTTAAATAAAATATGCTGTTACTTTATTACCAGTTGCCAATATTTACATTATCACTATCACACTGATGTAAATAATATAACTATTGTGATTACAAAGTGTCTTTGTGTATAAAGGTGGGTGGGATGGCTGACAGATGGGTCTAACAAAAGCAGGACTCGTACTCAGGAGACCGCTGTTCTTGTACTTTGACTTGTTTTGAGTCTCTAGTCAGGTGACTCGTTAGTCACTCGATAGTCACGTGTGTCGTCAGTCGGTGAAGTTAACGCCAATCACGATCTTGTAAGAAAGACAGTACATAAGAATTGGACGTAATCACTGTGACCTGATTGTTACCATATTTAGTCAGTCTCAACCTCCATATCACCACGTTCTTTATCGTGGCCTTAAATGTATCTGATATAACTGTTTCTATTTTAGATCTTTTTATAGATTCTTCCATGCCCAAGATGCATAGTAGGAAAATGCAATTTCCCCCAAATATGTCAAAACCCAGGGTTCAGAAGCAACCACATGGAGTTATATAGCTAAATCACTAGTACTACTTTGCTAGTATCGCTCTATTTAAAACTTGAATTACTGTCCACCAACCAATCACGTTGCAGTTTACCTCCAAGTGTGTCCAATATGTCATTATTTGGACCTATTAAACATTTATGGGGAAATGTCAATATGGATTCCTGAGTTATGGTCAAATATGTTTTGTCATCCTTGAGTCCAGGTGGACGTTTGTTTTCCAAATTCTAAGCAAATTCACTCGAGACAATCCTGAGATACCGAGATAATTGAATAGATGTCAGGTCACAGTGACCTTTGGCCTTGACCTTTGACCTCAAAATTCCAATTAGTTCATCTAATAATCGTAATCATTAACAGATAGAAAAGGAGCCTCCACAAGTTTTTTCTTGGCATTGAAAGTAAGCAAGCAATCAGGGCTATATGAATAGGAATCGTAGACCTGATTTCACCTTGTTTTGACTGTCGCATACTTGCTGATCTTCTATAGTAAATAAGTATTTTGTGACCACCATGATTCACCATTACTAGTTCAACCTCTGTGTCGTCAACGTGGTTGAAAAGCAGGGAAGCTTAATTTTCTTGTACATGTAGAGACAATGCTAGCACCACTGACATATTCAAATACACTGACATATTAGAAACGCCAGTGAAAACTGCTACCTAATTATTATGATGTTTGGACATGAAAAGTATTTCATTGTGAGACTATTTTACCTCATTGTGTCATGTGCTCTCTCTCTCTTTCTCTCTCTCTCTCTTTTTCTCTCTCTTTCACCCTCCCTCCTTTTCTCCCTTAGGGGCTTATTTCAGGGATACCAGATCATTTCAGTGGGCCAATTGCCGTGAGAGCCTGCGGCCGGCTGCTTTAAAAATCAAAAAGAAAATTCCTAGAGTGCCACTGGCTCTGTTAGTCTGCAACTTAAAAGGCTGCTTGGTTGCTGTAATACACTTAAAGGATTTTCCTTAAGGACCCCATGAGTTTTGGGAGGAAGATGCAACTCTATCAGGATTTGCAGACATCTCAATTAGTCTAGGAGGGTAAGTTCTCGCAGCACAGGGATATCACAACTCCTTGTGGAGTTCAGAGCCAGTGGGCTGGTTTGTCAACAGGAAGTGGGATATGGGGGTATCAAACAGCATAAAACAATTGGCAGAGCAAATTAAGCTACAGGGAACCGGGAAAGACATTACAACTCAAGAAACATTTTTTATCATGGTGGCCTATTGGCAACATAGCGTTTTTCACAATATGTCATCCAAAACTTTCATCCAATTCATTACTTTTGCAGGCTACACATAATTCAGAATGTCAACAATAATGTATGATATGTCATATAAAGGTCTGAGTATGCCATAAAGTCATTATAAAGTATAGCATAACAATGTAAGTATCATGTCTTGGACATAAGATAAGATAAGATAAGATAAAATAAGATAATCCTTTATTAGTCCCGCAGTGGGGAAATTACAGGATTACAGCAGCATTGCTCAGTACGTAAAGATAAAAAAAATCAAGTAATATAAATAAACAGTAATAAACAGTAATAAACATAATAAAATAAAACAGTAAAGAAGAAATTGAATGTACAGTAGAATATTGAATATACAAATTACAAAAATATTACAAAATATTGCACCAGGATGGATTAAAGTGACCAGAGTGGTAAAAAGACTTTAATACTTGAATATAAGTTATTTCCTCATGTGTTTATCCTTGTTATCTTCGTTGCTAACCTGTTGCTGTGTGTCCTAGAATCTATGCTACCAGTGTCATAATAAATCAGAGAAGAGTATACCACAAAACAATCATAGTATATATAGTATGTCATGAACAGATGCCAGTATATAGTCGAAGATTAGAATCAGAGTCAGAGTTTATTATTACATAAATAGTCACTTTCAACATTATGCAGAAAATCAGGAACATCATTTGTCCGTGTCACCAAAGCTACTGATTTGGGAGACAGCAAATATGATATAAGTAGGCGGTTCACGTAACACGGCCTCATAAAGAAACTTCTGCAGGTTGTATGTCAACATGAGATACGTGAGAGCAGAGCGGTGCAGAGCAGCTCGCCGAGGGCTTGCAGGCTGTTTGATCCCTGTCATTAATGTCTTTTCAAATGCTGCTGTACATACAGGCTGTCAGGTTAATGGTATTTTAACCTCAACCCTCCCAGCCCTCTTCTTCAGCCTCCTCTTCCTCCTCCTCTTTGCTGTCAGCCTCAGATGATTACTGCGCTCAGAATCACAGCCTGTTCAATATTTCATAGAGGTCCATAAAGGCACGAAAGAGTCTCTCTCTCTCTCTCTCCCTCTCTCTCCCTCTCTCTCCCTCTCTCTCTCCCTCTCTCTCTATCTCTCTCTCCCTCTCTCTCTCTCTCTCTCTCTCTGTCACACTACTGCGTTTCACATTAAAAAAAGGCTTGACTGCCCACTGTTGAGAATGTTGATGACTTTGCCGTAGTAGCTGTAGATGTGTGGGTGTTTTTTGAATGGTATTTTAGGATAATTGATGCAAACTGTTTGTGAAATAACCACATGTGAAATATTCGGTAAAGGAGCGCAGCACGGAATTGGCTCTTTTAAAAGTTCACAATGATTTGTTAGTGGAAGCAAACAAGCGTGTTCTTCTAGTACACACATATCATTTGATACAGTTCATCCTAAACAACTTGAATCATGGGATGGGATCCAGGGAACAGCCCCAAAGTGATTTAAGTTGTATCTGAAAAAAGAAGTTCATCTGTGTGGGAATGCTTCTTCCTCCTCACCTCCCTTTACCTGCGGGGCCCCTCTGGGGTCTGTTCTTGTACCCCCCTCTCTCTCTCTCTCTCTCTCTCTCTCTCTCTCTCTCTCTCTCTCTCTCTCTCTCTTCTCTCTCTCTCTCTCTCTCTCTCTCTCTCTTTCTCTCTCTCTCTCTCTCTCTCTCTCTCTATATATATATATATATATATATATATATATATATATATATACCCTCATTAGGAAGCATGGCATCTTGGGATCATTTAAGTTTTTACAAACTTCTTAATTTTACAAACTTAAATTCCGCTGCAGCACATCTTAGCTAAAATGAAAAATGAATCTATGCTTTTATTACTGCTCGTCTAGACTACTGTAACTTCACCTCTTTTCTCTGGATTTTCTTGTGTTTTGGGGGATATGTATTTGTTTCTGCCTAAGTCATCGTTGACCTTCATCTGCCTGTGTTGTGCGGTGTGTTGACCTGCTTTAATCCGCCTATATGTTTGTAAAGCACTTTGTTCGTCTCATGATGTTGTATAAATATTAATCGGACTTGACGTGGCATCTATAAATATCTGACCATGTGTGTATTCATCAGGTGGTCGTTCAGATTATCGCCAGAGGAAAGAGGGAGGACGTGCAAGAAAATAAAAGATAAAAATGAAATCTTTGAAACAAACTACATGATACACACTTCGAGCTTCCAATCCTCATTAGTGTTTCACAGATGCACCCACACACGCAACGCGCATGATGGCATCCGCCCCCACACACGCAGTTCATACACACAATAAGTACAGACAGCGACTAAACAGAGGGGTAGAGAAAGAAAAGATAATCATGAACATTCCCAACAGTGGGAGGTTTAGTCTCTTGTGTCTAATGAATAAAGCCAAACCTAGAATGAATTTGTATGAGTGTGTCGAGGAAGTTGTATTTATTGTATCTGGATGGGTGTTAAAAAACGTTTTTTGTCTGCTGTATAGTATTACAGCATATTGAATTCATCCATTTTCCACCGCTTATCCGGGGTCGGGTCGCGGAGGCAGCAGGTCCAGCAGACTGACCCAGACTTCTCTCTCACCCGCAACATCTACCAGCTCATTCTGGGGGATCCCGAGGCGTTCCCAGGCCAGCTGGGAGATATAATCCCTCCAGCGTGTCCTGGGTCTTCCCCGGGGCCTCCTACCAGTTGGACGTGCCTGGAAAACCTCTAAAGGGAGGCGTCCTGGAGGCATCCTAATTAGATGCCCAAACCACCTCAGCTGACTCCTTTCGTCACGAAGGAGTAGCGGCTCAACTCCAAGCTCCCTCCTGATGTCCGAGCTCCTTACCCTATCTCTAAGGCTGAGCCCGGTCACTCTACGGAGGAAACTCATTTCGGCCGCTTGTATCCGAGCTCCTTCTTCACCAAGACGGCCCGGTGCAACGCCTGCTTTACTGCTGCAGCCGCACCGATACGCCTGTCGATCTCCCGCTCCATTTTACCCTCACTCGTGAACAAGACCCCGAGATGCTTGAACTCCTTCGCTTGTGGTAGGAACTCTGTCCCCACCCGGAGGGAGCAATCCACCGGTTTCCAGCAGAGCACCATGGCCTCAGATTTCGTGGTGCTGACTCTCATCCCCGCCGCTTCACACTCGGCTGCAAAACGCCCCAGTGAATGCTGGAGGTCATGGTCCGAGGAGGCAAACAGGACCACATCATCTGCAAACAGAAGAGAGGCTATCCTGAGATCCCCGAACCTGACATTCTCGGCCCCACGGCTGCGCCTAGATATCCTGTCCATGAAAGTCACGAACAGGACCGGTGATAAAGGGCAGCCATGGCGGAGGCCAACACCCACCGGGAACGTGTCTGACTTACTCCTCCTACTGCAGGCGTACAGCGACCGGATGGCCCGTTGCAACGGGTCCGGCACACCATACTCCCGCAGCAAAAAAAAGCCCAGAGGGACCCGGTTGAAAGCCTTCTCCAGGTCCACAAAGCACATGTAGACTGGTTGGGCAAACTCCCAGGACCCCTCCAGTATCCTTGCGAGGGTAAGGAGCTGGTCCACTGTTCCACGACCAGGACGAAACCCGCACTGTTCTTCTTGAATCCAAGGTTCAACAAACAGTCGGAGCCTCCGTTCCAGCACCCTGGCATAAGCTTTTCCCGGGAGGCTGAGTAGTGTGATACCCCGATAATTCGAGCACACTCTCCGGTCCCCCTTCTTGAAGATGGGAACCACCACCCCGGTCTGCCAGTCCATGGGCACTGTTCCCGACCCCCATGCGACATTGAAGAGGCGTGTCAGCCAAGACAGCCCAACAAAGTCCAGCGCCTTCAGCATCTCAGGGCGGATTTCATCCACCCCCGGCGCCTTGCCACCAAGGAGCTTTTTGACAACCTTAGTGGCCTCTGCCAGGGATATGGGTTCATCCACCCCAAGTCTTCAGGCGCTGCCCCCTGTTCGGGGGACATGTTGACCGGGTTTACGAGTTCCTCAAAGTGCTCTTTCCACCACCCGACGATATCCTCTGCCTGGGTCAGCAGCCCCCCTCCCCCACTGATAACAGCCTGGGGAAGGCCCTGCTTTCCCTTCCTGAGTCATCAGATGGTTTGCCAGAACCTCCTTGAGGCCAACCGAAAGTCCTTCTCCATGGCCTCCCCGAACTCCTCCCATGCCCGAGTTTTAGCATCTGTGACCACCACAGCTGCAGTCCTTCTGGCCTGGCTGTACCTGTCAGCTGCTTCAGGAGACCCCTGGGACAACCAAGACCAAAAGGCCTCCTTCAGCTTGACGGCTTCCCTCACCCCCGGTGTCCACCACCGGGTTCTCGGGTTGCCGCCACGATGACCTTCCGACCACAGCTCCTAGCGGCCGCGTCCACAATAGAGGCTTTGGACATGATCCACTCGGATTCCATGTCCCCAACCTCCCTCGGGATGTGTGAGAAGTCCTTCCGGAGGTGGGAGTTGAAGACCTTCCGGACAGGATCCTCCGCCAGACGTTCCCAGTTCATCCTCACTACTCGTTTGGGCTTGCCAGGTCTCTCTGGCCGGCTCCCATGCCATCTGATCCAACTCACCACCAGGTGGTGATCAGTTGACAGCTCTGCTCCTCTCTTCACCCGAGTGTCCAAAACATACGGCCGCAGATCAGATGATACGATTACGAAGTCGACATTGATCTCTGGCCTAAGGTGTTCTGGTACCAGGTACACTTATGAGCCACCTTATGTTCAAACATGGTGTTTGTTATGGACAAACCGTGGCTAGCACAGAAGTCCAACAACGAAACACCGCTCTGGTTCAGATCGGGCAAGCGGTTCCTCCCAATCACCCCCAGCCAGGTTTCTCTGTCGTTGCCCACGTGAGCGTTGAAGTCTCCCAGGAGAATTATGGAGTCGGCAGGCGGCGCCCTTTCAAGGACCCCTCCCACCAACTCCAAGAAGGCCGGATACTCCGAAAAGCTGTTTGGTGCATAAGCACAAACAACAGTCAGAGCCTTACTCCCCGCAACCCGTAGGCGCAGGGAGGCGACCCTCTCGTTCTCCGGGGAAAACTCCAACATGGCGCTGCTCAGCCGGGGACTCGTGAGTATCCCCACTCCCGCCCGGCGCCTCTCACCCTGGGCGACTCCAGAAAAGAACAAAGTCCAACCCTTCTCCAGGAGTTTGGTTCCAGAGCCAGCGCTGTGCGTGGAGGTGAGCCCAACTATATCTAGCTGGTACCGCTCCACCTCTCGCACCAGCTCCGGCTCCTTCCCCGCCAGCGAGGTGGCGTTCCACGTCCCTAGAGCTAGGCAAGGCAAGGCAAGGCAAGTTTATTTGTATAGCACATTTCAACACAAGGTGATTCAAAGTGCTTCACATAAAACCATTAAAAGCATAAAAACACAATGCAAAATAAAAGATTTAAAAACAATTAAAAGCATAAAAACACAATCAAAAATAAAAGATTTAAAAACAATTAAGAACAGTCATTAAAACAATAAAAAAAACAGTTAAAAGGCAGAAAGCAGTACAGTTTATTTTATTTATTTACACGTATCCTTGGAGGCCTGGAGAAAGGCTGCAATACCCAATACAGTGAACTCGAACGAGAAGCTTCTACTGTATCAGAGGGATACAGCGCTCGATCGCTGAGGTTTATAACACCAGTTCACAAATATTGTTTTATTTCTCCTCGCTTTGTAGTACCATAGACTATGATTTTCCCTTTTATTCCCCTTTAATCCCCACAGATATGTAGTCGAACACTTTCTCCCGAGGAATTCTCAGTCCACTTTTGTGTTCTGATACACACGCTTTCAGATTTCGTTAATTCACCAAGACTTACAAAAACCACCCACACATTCCATGAAAAACAACAAATCTATCCCTGTGTCCTTAACCTTGCACCTCTTGGCATCGCTCCCTCAGCGGCATCGCTCCCACAGCGGCATCGCTCCCTCAGCGGCATTATCTAAACCCTAAACTGACCGCCACCTTCATCGCTATATCGCTCCGTGACTTCAGTTACCAGAGGTATCAACGTGCCACACGGATTCAACTTGGATTTCTACCGACTAGAGTCGACCTCCGGTAGCTCCAAAGAGCATCCCTTTGTCCTATTTAAACTCCTTATTCTTTTACCTAAATCCCTAACCTTGCGGACACTTATTCTCATTCCCTACTAAAAAACCCGGGGAAATATGTGCTTTCACTTTACTTGTGACAAGGTACAATTTTGTAAAACTTCTCTCATTTTGGTAGATTTATTTCTCTGGTCACGAGCAAAGTATAAGCGCTGCACTTGCAAGAGCAGGGAGTCGTTTCATCAACACGCAGGTTGGAAACCAAAACAAAAGATGTAGAATCTGGTTTAATTAAAGGCAACAGCAAACAGAAAGGTCTTCAGTCTGGCTTTAAAGAGGCTGAGGGTCTCAGAAGACCTGCAGCTCTCTGGGACCTTGTTCCAGATGTGTGGAGCAGAAAAGCTGAACGCTGCCTCTCCGTGTTTAGTTCTGACTCTTGGAACAGAAAGTAGACCCGTCCCAGACGACCTGAGGGGTCGGGATGGTTCATAAGGCAGCAGCAGATCACTAATGTATTTAGGCCCTAAACCATTCAGGGCTTTATAAACCAGCAGCAGGATTTTAAAGTCAATTCTTTGTTGGACAGGAAGCCAGTGCAAAGACCTCAGAACCGGAGTGATGTGATCCACTTTCCTGGTCTTAGTGAGGACTCGAGCTGCAGCGTTCTGAATCAGTTGCAGCTTTCTGATTGACTTTTTACTGAGACCTGTGAACACACCGTTACAGTAGTCAAGTCTACTGAAGATAAATGACCTGTGAACACACCGTTACAGTAGTCAAGTCTACTGAAGATAAATGCATGGACAAGTTTCTCCAAATCCTGTTGAGACATAAGTCCTCTAACCCTTGATATATTCTTCAGGTGATAGTAGGCTGATTTGGTAACTGTCTTGATATGGCTGTTCAGGTTGAGGTCTGAATCCATAACTACACCTAGATTTCTGGCTTGGTTTGAGGTTTTTAACGTCAGTGATTGTAGCTCAGCGCTCACTTTCAATCGTTCGTCCTTGGAACCAAAAACAAGTACTTCTGTTTTATCTTTATTTAATTGAAGAAAATTCTGGCACATCCAGTTGTTGATTTCTTCAATACATTTAGCCAGCACTGGTATGGGATTATAGTCCCCTGGTGATATAGTTATGTAGATTTGTGTGTCGTCTGCATAGTTATGATAACACACTTTGTTGTTTTTCATAATCTGAGCCAGTGGAAGCATGTAGATATTGAACAGAAGAGGCCCCAGTATTGAACCTTGGGGAACACCACATGTCATACCAGTCAGCTCTGATGTGTAATTAGCTACCGACACAAAGTATTGTCGGTCCTTCAAGTAAGAGTCAAACCAGTTAAGGGCTGCACCAGAGAGTCCTACCCAGACTTTCAGTCTGTCTAGTAGTATGTTGTGATCGACTGTGTCGAATGCAGCACTGAGATCCAATAATACTAAGACAGAAGTTCTGCCACTGTCTGTGTTTAAGTGGATGTTGTTGAAAACCTTAACAAGAGCAGTTTCAGTACTGTGGTGCTGACGAAAGCCAGACTGGAAGACATCAAAACAGTTATTTTCGGCCAAGAAGCTATTTAGCTGTTGATAAACCACTTTTTCGATTATTTTACTTAAAAAGGGGAGGTTTGATATTGGCCTAGAGCTAGTCTATGCCGCCGGCGATCGGCTCGCCCAGGCCCCCTGCCCGGCCCACCGCCCGGTCTGCATAGCACCCGACCCCGATGTCTGCCCCTGCAGGTGGTGGGTCCACAGGGTGGCTGCACCATGTTGTTTCTTCGGGCTGAGCCCGACCGGGCCCCATGGGCAAAGGCCCGGCCACCAGATGCTCGCCGACGAGCTCGCCTCCCGGGTCTGGCTCCAGGAGGGTGCCCCGGTTTCCCAAGTCCAGGCGAGGTAGCTTCAAACCTTGGGCTGCTTATCATCAGGGTTTTTTGAACCGCTCTTAGTCTGGGCTCTCCCCCGAGACCTGTTTGTCTTGGGAGACCCTACCAGGGGCAGATGCCCCGGACAACATAGCTCCCAGGATCATTGAGCCACTCAAACTCCTTCATCGCGTTAAGGTGGTGATTTGCGAAGGATCAATTAAATTAAATTCAGTTTATTTTGTACAGCCCAAAATCACAAAGTAGTGAAAACCCTTTTACAGGGAAAAAAGGGAAGAAACCTTCAGGAGAGCAACAGAGGAGGATCCCTCTCCCCGGATGGACAGAATCAATAGATGTCCTGTGTACAGAATCAACGTAACAGAGTTACAGCTAGGGATGCACCGATACCGATACCGGTATCGGTATCGGTGGTCGATACTGCGTTAAATACTCGTACTCGCATCGGTTTCAATGGCCGATACCAAGAACCGATACTCACTCAACAGTATTTCACTACAACAAACTGGTCGCGCTTTGTGGAGAAGCAACCCCGTGGCGGAGCCGGAGACACTCTTCTCTGTCTCAACTGTCTCAACAGTCTCAACTTCTGAGCAGCCAATCACGCTATCCAAGTTGTTTTGCCGTCCAATCAGATGGCCAGTTTGTCTCAACAGCAGAATCTGGAGCCGCCATCTTGGATCCTCGCTACGCAGCGCTCACTTCTTTCAATAGACAGGAGAAAAGTGAGACGCGAGTACAATACAAGACTTTATCGATATTGTGCTTATTAACCGGTGTTGCATACGTGTGTATGACATATTAGTGCTCATATTAGTGCTCTTGTTAGTGGCTGACAGCCCCGGAGTTACTTGTAATCAGTCCGTCCCAACGCGACGCAAATGTTTCGCGCGACCAGATTACATGTAAAGTCTATGCACAGACGCGTGTGGTTGCGACAGACGCAAATTTACGCCGGCGGCACGTTAGACGCGAGAGTTGAAATTTTCCATATTTAATACATCTATAATTGAGAAGCTCTGCGCGTCATCACTGCCGTCCTGCCGGTTTGAATCAAACGGCTGCTGATCCACCAGAAGTAGCGCTGGCAGCAGCCACATTCAGACGCTGTTGTGCGGCTACGGATGATATTATTGTAGCCGAGTGTCTGTTGTGTGTCTATATTTGTAATTCTAATAAAATGAAAACACGCTGCAGGGTAACTTGAACCACTTTTTTATCTCCTTCACACACGTATATCCCACAATTCCACTCTTTTCCTTTCCGTTTCTCCCTCCACAATAAAAGCACCGGAAACATAACTTGGAACACAGCTTCCTATATAATTGCTCGATACCTAATATTATCGCTTACATTATGAACCCGGACACGGGGCGTTTTATGGTCCGACATTAGAGTGACTTCCACAAGAAGTTTAAAGCTTGGGATAGCCTTCTGTTAATTTTTGTACTATAGGCTTGACATAATCTGCAGAGGATAAAATAAAATCTGCCTCCAAATTAATTGCACTTTCATGGAGACCAAATCTAAGAAGTATCGGTATCGGTACTCGGTATCGGCAAGTACACAAATAAAAATATCGGTATCGTATCGGTTTGTAAAAAATGGTATCGTTGCATCCCTAGTTACAGCACATTCAATGGATGTCACAGAAATTATTCATGTAATGAGTAGTAGGCATGGACCACGATCCAGATGACCACGATCCATGTCAGCAGAAGGAGGTAGAGATGAGGGGCATCAGCAGGGCCGCCATGGCAGGGAGCAGGAGGCAGGACGTGAGAGGCAAGAGACACAAGACACGAGGCAAGAGGCAGGAGGCAGTGTAGAAATATTACTGTATTGGGACTCATCTTTACTGAGTCCACCAATTCTGACAGGCGTGTAATTGATCATGCCTCAACCACAATAAACTACACATGGATATTTGCCCCTCCAAATATTTGGAATGAGCCGTCATGATGTGCTGAAGTTTTGGGTCTGTGCTGGATCCTCTGCACCATGCATGCAACTGCTGATCCACTCAAGAATAATTCTGTATGTTTAAGAACTGTGAGGAAGTCTTTGACAAATAACATCGATGTATTGCCATGCACTGTTTGCCATCATAGAAGTAGTTCTGATCCATGATGCCACTTTCAAGCCACCACTGATGTAAACTGTGCATGGTCTTTTCTGGAGATATCATGAATAGAAAGGAAGACATGGACTAAATGGTGAAGGCATCTCCCATTTCAATTTCACCATTTCATTACATTTCATTTAGCTGACGCTTTTATCCAAAGCGACTTACAATAAGTGCATTTCACCGTGAGTACAAACAAGAATCAAGAAGGTACAATTCCATCAATAAAGTTCAACTACTAAGTGCTATTAGACCTCAGTGGACCAGGTGACTGCTTCCAAAGCAGAATCCCTCTTCTTGTTCATCTCCTGCCTCACTTACTGAGCCTTCTCTCACTCCATGTTTTTCTATTTTCTATACCTCTGACATCACCCTCTTTGCAGCCACTCGTGAGCAGCTTGGGAGTGAGAAGAAGCTTCAGTCAGTGAAAGTTCAAAAAGCACCCCCTCTCTGTGAAATGGAAATCCTCTGGAGGGATAATCCTTGCCTTCTCCATGCTGGCTGAAACGGAGAGAAGGAGAGGAGAGAGGGAGCATTAGCCATTCACCAGGCAGGAAGAGAACAAACAACCAGGCAGTTCACAGGCAGACAGTCAATGTAGAGAGACAGACAATTTAGTGCATCAAAAGGTTCCTCTTCTGCTTTCCATTTCCAGAAGACAAAATGCTCCATTCAAGTGCTGGACACCATGTGGTCATTCTCAATTGCATCACCTTTCTGATAAATATGCACTTTTTCAAATGAAGATATACCAGCCACCAAATCACGCAGGTGAAATCACCAAAGTGTGACCTGCAAAACTTTTTTTTTACTTCGGAAACTTTGGAAAAGAACACGGCAGACCTCCACTGCTAGCTCTTTCCATACCTCTGTCATTCAAATGACAATATGAAAAATACTATATAAAAAGATGTTACATTGTTTGTGTGACATTGAAACCATCCCGAGTTTTGAAGAAATGCTTGAAATGCAAGATGCTACATAAAAAAACTCAACGGTTTTGAAATCCGCCAAATCCGCCAAATCCGCTGTAAAATAAAGCCAACGAGTTGCCGCGATTTCTCAAAATGTCTGAATTAAAGTAATTATCAAAAATACTTAACTTCACTCAATCAAAACCAAACTTCACGCAGATACTCCTTACATATAGAGCTGTTATACAATAAGCCTTTGCGAATATCGTTAAGATAATAAATATTAACGTTGACATTTCTTTAACTTTCTGCTTTTTTATTTTGTATCATCATAAACTAATATACAACTAACACATATTATCTATGTTCACAAGGGTTTTCTGTATATTATAGCTTACATTTCATTTAGCTGACGCTTTTATCCAAAGAGACTTACATGATATACAGTAGACTGTAGACACAGCAACGGTGAGCAATGAGGGTTAAGTGTCTTGCTCAAGGACACAACGACATGGACTGGCTGAGCTGGGGTTTGAACCACCGACCCTCTGATTGAAAGACTGACTTGCTAACCACTGAGCCACAGTCGCCCCATAGCTGTTGAAATTATTCAAATAGACCTTGTACCTGTGGAGATAATCACTATTTAATGTCAGCTGGTTTTCAAAAGGTTTTAACAATATTTATATTCCGATAGTGAACCAACCGACTTCTTACACAATTGATTTCATTTCTGTGTTTAATTTAAAAACCTGACCTCAATTAAAGTGACATCCTGGTTTTGGACAAAATTACCATGACAGCAGCATTAACCAAGAAACACTTTAAAAATAGCTGATATCAAGCCTGAGACTATAGAAGTTATGTCTCATTAATGACAGACATTAGAGGTCATGTTTGCTCAGTGAAACCCATTCCCTGTCCTAATCGTTCACACTAGGCCAGGGGTGTCCAAACTACGGCCCGCGGGCCAACTGCGGCCCGCGGGTCAGTTTTTATTGGCCCGCAGCAAATTCTAGAGTCTAGACCAAGGGTGGGCAAACTACGGCCCGTTGGGCGTTTTTCCGAAGCACGATGACGGCAAAAGACCAGCATCGATGTTTCTTAACTCAAGTCGGGAACGGAGAAGCGTTACAGCGGTCTTTACGTGCCGTGCTTTCTGCAGCGCATCAGGCTGCGAGTCCAGCTGCTGCTGTCTGCGCTGCTCACCTCCACCCCTCCCCCACAGGCCAGCGCGCCACGGAGACATGGTCCGTTTTATACGGCATAACGAACGCACATCAGACCCACGGGACTCATGTGACATATAGGGTACATATAGCCCCTCTGCAACAGGTCTCTTGTGTCCAGAGAGCAAAAACAAATTCGAAAAATGTAGTTTATCACGCAGGACAGTGACTCGGCGTGTAGAACTAATTGACGAAGACTTAGCCAGCAAGTTAAACAAAAAAGTTATATTCGTTAGTAAGTAATGTAAGTTCTCTTTACTTTTTAGTTATTGGCTTTTACTTATAATTTATATTGGTTCACACAAACACTCTATCCATCTGATACTGGCCCGGCCCGTCTGTCTAATTTTAAAAGTCAATGTGGCCCCTGAGCCAAAAAGTTTGCCCACCCCTGCACTAGGCCCAGGGCAAAATACAGCGGATGGCATGATTTCCACAGTGAAGAAACATTTTTCATCACGTCTTCAGGTATGGAAATAATGAGGTATGAGGACAAAGTGGACTGTCTGGATAGGTGGTAGAAAGAGTCAGCATTGTCAGCACACTTCAATATGTACACGCTCTCACAAGCACACTGAGCATTTCATGGATGTATCAATGCAAACATTTTATCTGCTTTCTTTTTCTTTTACTATTTTGGACCCCACTATTGACCACTTTTGGTTACAGTGTTTCAATTCTAATCTCAGTTTTCTGTCATTATAGCCCCTTTTTCTCTCATATTTGCTGACTTGGCCTGCAAGGATTTGCATCTCCATTACAACATGGTGCATGGATTTAAATCTAATTTACTACAGACTTGTCTTTATTGAAGAATAGATGCTAACAATGGTTCACTAATTTGGTGATGAACATTTGATTGCCTGAAATCGCTTCGCAAAAATAGAACCCGGTTATTTTTCTTTGTAATCTAAACACCTCGGCACAATTCGGAGAGAAACTGGTAATGGAAGGCAGACCAGCGAGGCAGTGTTTGACTTGGCCACGGCCGTACGTGTCAATGGAAAAACCCTATATGTTTGTATGTGTCTCAAGATCAACACAACCTTGAAAGGTGCCCTGTAGAGTTTTCCGCAATCCAACAATTTACATTAAATATACATTCTTGACGTCTAACACTTGTGTTGAATGCATTTCCTTCCTTCCTTCACTTCATAGTACAGGGCCCAGGTCTCCATGCTGGAGAGGAGGTCATGTGACTCAGGTCTGTTCAGCCACATCTTCAGTGACTCATCATGCTCCTTGAGGAGGAAAGTAATGAGTTAACGTAACTTCATACGTTTACAACAGTGATTTTATTATGTTGGTGTATTCTTTACACACACCATCTACTTCATGTACATCCAGGCAGAGGGATCCCTCCACTGTTTCTGAAATTTCTTCCATATTTTCTTTGTTAAATATTTTTTCTTTATGAGATTTTTCGAACTTGTATTAAGGCTATGGACCATTTGTGTTTTGTGGAATTGGGCTGTGTGGATAAAATTGACTTGATGTTTTAAAATAATTCGCTAATTTTAACTTAACTTAATTATATATTCCTCCCCTTACTGGCGCATCATGTGTATGTGTTTCCTCAGTTTCACAGCCAAGGCCCAATCCCGCGGGAGTGCTGCTTCATCAAGTCTGGTAGTGGGTAGCAAAGGGCATCATCATTAGATTAGTCTCTGATCACTCTCCCTAAGTAATTATCCTCCTGCCCAGGCTCCTGCAGCATGCAGACTTAATTGATTTAATGGAGTGGGTTTTCTCCCTCCACATCTCCTTTTACTTTTTGTTGTGAAACCCCCTCTCCTTCAAGAGCACATTTCCTCCCATCAGAGTTTAGGATTCAATTTTGGAGTAAATTAGGTGAAAAGACCCTGCAATTTCAACTTGATCAAAGATAAATGCTTTTTTCCTTTTTCTTCTGCCAACAGTACCACATCCAATCACCTTTTACATTTTTGGTTTGGTACATCAGCACAAGTTATTTTGTCAAAAAAAGCATTAGCTACACTTTTTAAATTGTAAATCATCTGCTACTATTGAACAGATGTATTCACTGCTTTGGGATCGGAGAAAGTCCTTTTGCTTAGTGACTTGATCCAATAGGTGGTTGACATTGTGAAGTGGTGGCTATTGATGGTTAATGTTGTGAAACGATGGCAGTTAACGTAGTAACACGTGATTAAACGATGTGAAGCGGTCATGATGCTGTAACACGTGATTACCGCAGTGAAGTGTTGGTAACACTGTAACACGTGGTTACCGCAGTGAAGCGTTGGTAATGCTGTAACATGTGGTTACCTCAGTGAAGTGTTGGTAATGCTGTAACATGTGGTTACCTCAGTGAAGTGTTGGTAACACTGTAACACGTGGTTACCGCAGTGAAGCGTTGGTAATGCTGTAACATGTGGTTACCTCAGTGAAGTGTTGGTAATGCTGTAACATGTGGTTACCTCAGTGAAGTGTTGGTAATGCTGTAACATGTGGTTACCTCAGTGAAGTGTTGGTAATGCTGTAACATGTGGTTACCTCAGTGAAGTGTTGGTAACACTGTAACATGTGGTTACTTCAGTGAAGCGTTGGTAATGCTGTAACATGTGGTTACCTCAGTGAAGCGTTGGTAATGCTGTAACATGTGGTTACTTCAGTGAAGCGTTGGTAATGCTGTAACATGTGGTTACTTCAGTGAAGCGTTGGTAATGCTGTAACATGTGGTTACTTCAGTGAAGCGTTGGTAATGCTGTAACATGTGGTTACTTCAGTGAAGCGTTGGTAATGCTGTAACATGTGGTTACCTCAGTGAAGTGTTGGTAACACTGTAACATGTGGTTACCTCAGTGAAGCGTTGGTAATGCTGTAACATGTGGTTACCTCAGTGAAGCGTTGGTAATGCTGTAACATGTGGTTACCTCAGTGAAGCGTTGGTAATGCTGTAACATGTGGTTACCTCAGTGAAGTGTTGGTAACACTGTAACATGTGGTTACTTCAGTGAAGTGTTGGTAATGCTGTAACATGTGGTTACCTCAGTGAAGCGTTGGTAATGCTGTAACATGTGGTTACCTCAGTGAAGTGTTGGTAATGCTGTAACATGTGGTTACCTCAGTGAAGTGTTGGTAATGCTGTAACATGTGGTTACCTCAGTGAAGTGTTGGTAATGCTGTAACATGTGGTTACCTCAGTGAAGTGTTGGTAATGCTGTAACATGTGGTTACCTCAGTGAAGTGTTGGTAATGCTGTAACATGTGGTTACCTCAGTGAAGTGTTGGTAATGCTGTAACATGTGGTTACCTCAGTGAAGTGTTGGTAATGCTGTAACATGTGGTTACCTCAGTGAAGTGTTGGTAATGCTGTAACATGTGGTTACCTCAGTGAAGTGTTGGTAATGCTGTAACATGTGGTTACCTCAGTGAAGTGTTGGTAATGCTGTAACATGTGGTTACCTCAGTGAAGTGTTGGTAATGCTGTAACATGTGGTTACCTCAGTGAAGTGTTGGTAATGCTGTAACATGTGGTTACCTCAGTGAAGTGTTGGTAACACTGTAACACGTGGTTACCGCAGTGAAGTGTTGGTAATGCTGTAACATGTGGTTACCTCAGTGAAGTGTTGGTAACACTGTAACATGTGGTTACCTCAGTGAAGTGTTGGTAATGCTGTAACATGTGGTTACCTCAGTGAAGCGTTGGTAATGCTGTAACATGTGGTTACCTCAGTGAAGTGTTGGTAATGCTGTAACATGTGGTTACCTCAGTGAAGTGTTGGTAACACTGTAACACGTGGTTACCGCAGTGAAGCGTTGGTAATGCTGTAACATGTGGTTACCTCAGTGAAGTGTTGGTAATGCTGTAACATGTGGTTACCTCAGTGAAGCGTTGGTAATGCTGTAACATGTGGTTACCTCAGTGAAGTGTTGGTAATGCTGTAACACGTGGTTACCTCAGTGAAGCGTTGGTAATGCTGTAACATGTGGTTACCTCAGTGAAGTGTTGGTAATGCTGTAACATGTGGTTACCTCAGTGAAGTGTTGGTAATGCTGTAACATGTGGTTACCTCAGTGAAGTGTTGGTAATGCTGTAACACGTGGTTACCTCAGTGAAGCGTTGGTAATGCTGTAACATGTGGTTACCTCAGTGAAGTGTTGGTAATGCTGTAACATGTGGTTACCGCAGTGAAGTGTTGGTAATGCTGTAACATGTGGTTACCTCAGTGAAGTGTTGGTAATGCTGTAACATTTGGTTACCTCAGTGAAGTGTTGGTAACACTGTAACACGTGGTTACCGCAGTGAAGTGTTGGTAATGCTGTAACATGTGGTTACCTCAGTGAAGTGTTGGTAATGCTGTAACATGTGGTTACCTCAGTGAAGCGTTGGTAATGCTGTAACATGTGGTTACCGCAGTGAAGTGTTGGTAATGCTGTAACATGTGGTTACCTCAGTGAAGTGTTGGTAATGCTGTAACATGTGGTTACCTCAGTGAAGTGTTGGTAATGCTGTAACACGTGGTTACCTCAGTGAAGCGTTGGTAATGCTGTAACATGTGGTTACCTCAGTGAAGTGTTGGTAATGCTGTAACATGTGGTTACCGCAGTGAAGTGTTGGTAATGCTGTAACATGTGGTTACCTCAGTGAAGTGTTGGTAACACTGTAACACGTGGTTACCTCAGTGAAGCGTTGGTAATGCTGTAACATGTGGTTACCTCAGTGAAGTGTTGGTAATGCTGTAACATGTGGTTACCTCAGTGAAGTGTTGGTAATGGTGTAACACGTGGTTACCTCAGTGAAGTGTTGGTAACACTGTAACACGTGGTTACCTCAGTGAAGTGTTGGTAACACTGTAACATGTGGTTACCTCAGTGAAGCGTTGGTAACACTGTAACACGTGGTTACCGCAGTGAAGTGTTGGTAACACTGTAACATGTGGTTACCTCAGTGAAGTGTTGGTAACACTGTAACACGTGGTTACCGCAGTGAAGTGTTGGTAACACTGTAACATGTGGTTACCTCAGTGAAGTGTTGGTAATGCTGTAACATGTGGTTACCTCAGTGAAGTGTTGGTAATGCTGTAACATGTGGTTACCTCAGTGAAGTGTTGGTAATGCTGTAACACGTGGTTACCTCAGTGAAGCGTTGGTAATGCTGTAACATGTGGTTACCTCAGTGAAGTGTTGGTAATGCTGTAACATGTGGTTACCTCAGTGAAGCGTTGGTAATGCTGTAACATGTGGTTACCTCAGTGAAGTGTTGGTAACACTGTAACATGTGGTTACTTCAGTGAAGTGTTGGTAATGCTGTAACATGTGGTTACCTCAGTGAAGCGTTGGTAATGCTGTAACATGTGGTTACCTCAGTGAAGTGTTGGTAATGCTGTAACATGTGGTTACCTCAGTGAAGTGTTGGTAATGCTGTAACATGTGGTTACCTCAGTGAAGTGTTGGTAATGCTGTAACATGTGGTTACCTCAGTGAAGTGTTGGTAATGCTGTAACATGTGGTTACCTCAGTGAAGTGTTGGTAATGCTGTAACATGTGGTTACCTCAGTGAAGTGTTGGTAATGCTGTAACATGTGGTTACCTCAGTGAAGTGTTGGTAATGCTGTAACATGTGGTTACCTCAGTGAAGTGTTGGTAATGCTGTAACATGTGGTTACCTCAGTGAAGTGTTGGTAATGCTGTAACATGTGGTTACCTCAGTGAAGTGTTGGTAATGCTGTAACATGTGGTTACCTCAGTGAAGTGTTGGTAACACTGTAACACGTGGTTACCGCAGTGAAGTGTTGGTAATGCTGTAACATGTGGTTACCTCAGTGAAGTGTTGGTAATGCTGTAACACGTGGTTACCTCAGTGAAGCGTTGGTAATGCTGTAACATGTGGTTACCTCAGTGAAGTGTTGGTAACACTGTAACACGTGGTTACCGCAGTGAAGTGTTGGTAATGCTGTAACATGTGGTTACCTCAGTGAAGTGTTGGTAATGCTGTAACACGTGGTTACCTCAGTGAAGCGTTGGTAATGCTGTAACATGTGGTTACCTCAGTGAAGTGTTGGTAATGCTGTAACATGTGGTTACCTCAGTGAAGCGTTGGTAATGCTGTAACATGTGGTTACCGCAGTGAAGTGTTGGTAATGCTGTAACATGTGGTTACCTCAGTGAAGTGTTGGTAATGCTGTAACATGTGGTTACCTCAGTGAAGTGTTGGTAATGCTGTAACACGTGGTTACCTCAGTGAAGCGTTGGTAATGCTGTAACATGTGGTTACCTCAGTGAAGTGTTGGTAACACTGTAACACGTGGTTACCGCAGTGAAGTGTTGGTAATGCTGTAACATGTGGTTACCTCAGTGAAGTGTTGGTAACACTGTAACACGTGGTTACCTCAGTGAAGCGTTGGTAATGCTGTAACATGTGGTTACCTCAGTGAAGTGTTGGTAATGCTGTAACATGTGGTTACCTCAGTGAAGCGTTGGTAATGCTGTAACATGTGGTTACCTCAGTGAAGTGTTGGTAACACTGTAACACGTGGTTACCTCAGTGAAGTGTTGGTAACACTGTAACACGTGGTTACCTCAGTGAAGTGTTGGTAATGCTGTAACACGTGGTTACCTCAGTGAAGTGTTGGTAATGCTGTAACATGTGGTTACCTCAGTGAAGTGTTGGTAATGCTGTAACATGTGGTTACCTCAGTGAAGTGTTGGTAATGCTGTAACACGTGGTTACCTCAGTGAAGCGTTGGTAATGCTGTAACATGTGGTTACCTCAGTGAAGTGTTGGTAACACTGTAACACGTGGTTACCGCAGTGAAGTGTTGGTAATGCTGTAACATGTGGTTACCTCAGTGAAGTGTTGGTAACACTGTAACACGTGGTTACCTCAGTGAAGCGTTGGTAATGCTGTAACATGTGGTTACCTCAGTGAAGTGTTGGTAATGCTGTAACATGTGGTTACCTCAGTGAAGCGTTGGTAATGCTGTAACATGTGGTTACCTCAGTGAAGTGTTGGTAACACTGTAACACGTGGTTACCTCAGTGAAGTGTTGGTAACACTGTAACACGTGGTTACCTCAGTGAAGTGTTGGTAATGCTGTAACATGTGGTTACCTCAGTGAAGCGTTGGTAATGCTGTAACATGTGGTTACCTCAGTGAAGCGTTGGTAATGCTGTAACATGTGGTTACCTCAGTGAAGTGTTGGTAATGCTGTAACATGTGGTTACCTCAGTGAAGTGTTGGTAATGCTGTAACACGTGGTTACCGCAGTGAAGTGTTGGTAAGGATGTAACATGTGGTTACCTCAGTGAAGCGTTGGTAATGCTGTAACATGTGGTTACCTCAGTGAAGTGTTGGTAATGCTGTAACATGTGGTTACCTCAGTGAAGTGTTGGTAATGCTGTAACATGTGGTTACCTCAGTGAAGTGTTGGTAATGCTGTAACACGTGGTTACCTCAGTGAAGTGTTGGTAATGCTGTAACATGTGGTTACCTCAGTGAAGTGTTGGTAATGCTGTAACATGTGGTTACCTCAGTGAAGTGTTGGTAATGCTGTAACATGTGGTTACCTCAGTGAAGCGTTGGTAATGCTGTAACATGTGGTTACCTCAGTGAAGTGTTGGTAATGCTGTAACATGTGGTTACCTCAGTGAAGTGTTGGTAATGCTGTAACATGTGGTTACCTCAGTGAAGTGTTGGTAATGCTGTAACATGTGGTTACCTCAGTGAAGTGTTGGTAATGCTGTAACATGTGGTTACCTCAGTGAAGTGTTGGTAATGCTGTAACATGTGGTTACCTCAGTGAAGTGTTGGTAATGCTGTAACACGTGGTTACCTCAGTGAAGTGTTGGTAATGCTGTAACATGTGGTTACCTCAGTGAAGTGTTGGTAATGCTGTAACATGTGGTTACCTCAGTGAAGTGTTGGTAATGCTGTAACATGTGGTTACCTCAGTGAAGTGTTGGTAATGCTGTAACATGTGGTTACCTCAGTGAAGCGTTGGTAATGCTGTAACATGTGGTTACCTCAGTGAAGTGTTGGTAATGCTGTAACATGTGGTTACCTCAGTGAAGTGTTGGTAATGCTGTAACATGTGGTTACCTCAGTGAAGCGTTGGTAATGCTGTAACATGTGGTTACCTCAGTGAAGTGTTGGTAATGCTGTAACATGTGGTTACCTCAGTGAAGTGTTGGTAATGCTGTAACATGTGGTTACCTCAGTGAAGTGTTGGTAATGCTGTAACATGTGGTTACCTCAGTGAAGTGTTGGTAATGCTGTAACATGTGGTTACCTCAGTGAAGCGTTGGTAATGCTGTAACATGTGGTTACCTCAGTGAAGTGTTGGTAATGCTGTAACATGTGGTTACCTCAGTGAAGTGTTGGTAATGCTGTAACATGTGGTTACCTCAGTGAAGCGTTGGTAATGCTGTAACATGTGGTTACCTCAGTGAAGCGTTGGTAATGCTGTAACATGTGGTTACCTCAGTGAAGTGTTGGTAATGCTGTAACATGTGGTTACCTCAGTGAAGTGTTGGTAATGCTGTAACATGTGGTTACCTCAGTGAAGCGTTGGTAATGCTGTAACATGTGGTTACTTCAGTGAAGTGTTGGTAATGCTGTAACACGTGGTTACCTCAGTGAAGTGTTGGTAACACTGTAACATGTGGTTACCTCAGTGAAGCGTTGGTAACACTGTAACATGTGGTTACCTCAGTGAAGCGTTGGTAACACTGTAACATGTGGTTACCTCAGTGAAGCGTTGGTAATGCTGTAACATGTGGTTACCTCAGTGAAGCGTTGGTAATGCTGTAACACGTGGTTACCTCAGTGAAGTGTTGGTAATGCTGTAACATGTGGTTACCTCAGTGAAGTGTTGGTAATGCTGTAACACGTGGTTACCTCAGTGAAGTGTTGGTAATGCTGTAACATGTGGTTACTTCAGTGAAGTGTTGGTAATGCTGTAACATGTGGTTACCTCAGTGAAGTGTTGGTAATGCTGTAACACGTGGTTACCTCAGTGAAGCGTTGGTAATGCTGTAACATGTGGTTACCTCAGTGAAGCGTTGGTAATGCTGTAACATGTGGTTACCTCAGTGAAGTGTTGGTAATGCTGTAACATGTGGTTACCTCAGTGAAGTGTTGGTAACACTGTAACACGTGGTTACCGCAGTGAAGCGTTGGTAATGCTGTAACACGTGGTTACCTCAGTGAAGTGTTGGTAATGCTGTAACATGTGGTTACCTCAGTGAAGTGTTGGTAATGCTGTAACATGTGGTTACCTCAGTGAAGTGTTGGTAATGCTGTAACATGTGGTTACCTCAGTGAAGCGTTGGTAATGCTGTAACATGTGGTTACCTCAGTGAAGCGTTGGTAATGGTGTAACATGTGGTTACCTCAGTGAAGTGTTGGTAATGCTGTAACACGTGGTTACCTCAGTGAAGTGTTGGTAATGCTGTAACATGTGGTTACCTCAGTGAAGTGTTGGTAATGCTGTAACATGTGGTTACCTCAGTGAAGTGTTGGTAATGCTGTAACATGTGGTTACCTCAGTGAAGTGTTGGTAATGCTGTAACACGTGGTTACCTCAGTGAAGTGTTGGTAACACTGTAACATGTGGTTACCTCAGTGAAGTGTTGGTAACACTGTAACATGTGGTTACCTCAGTGAAGTGTTGGTAATGCTGTAACATGTGGTTACCTCAGTGAAGTGTTGGTAATGCTGTAACATGTGGTTACCTCAGTGAAGTGTTGGTAATGCTGTAACATGTGGTTACCTCAGTGAAGTGTTGGTAATGCTGTAACATGTGGTTACCTCAGTGAAGTGTTGGTAATGCTGTAACATGTGGTTACCTCAGTGAAGTGTTGGTAACACTGTAACACGTGGTTACCGCAGTGAAGCGTTGGTAAGGATGTAACATGTGGTTATCACTGTGAAGGTTACCAGGTTCACTGTGGTATCTATAAAGAGAGACTTCGCAACTACAATTTGGAACTTAGAAATGCAAGGCAGGCCTTCTTCTCTGACATCATAATCAAAAACAATAACAATACACGCGCCTTATTTGCTACCGTGGACAAGCTAACAAACCCTCCGGTGTCAGTAACTGCTACGCTCCAATCCACCTGGGCATGCAATCAATTTGCATTCTTTTTTGCTGACAAAATTCAGAAAATTAGACAAGTAGTTGGTGGCTCCACACCAACCACAGGATGTGTGTTGTCCCCATCTTTAAATAACATCCATCCAAATATCATGACACAATTTCATTCAATTAACCAAAGAAGCTTAGAAGATATTATACAACATCTGAAAACATCCTCGTGCTGCTTAGATATTCTACCAACACACTTTTTCAAAAATATTTCACACTGCATGATCACTGACCTTTTACAAATTGTAAACACATCCCTTCTCTCAGGTGTCTTCACACAAGCCCTAAAAACTGCAGTTATTAAACCACTCCTAAAGAAGGCTAGTTTAGACCCCGAAATAATGAAAAATTATAGGCCAATATCAAACCTCCCCTTTTTAAGTAAAATAATGGAAAAAGTGGTTTATCAACAGCTAAATAGCTTCTTGGCCGAAAATAACTGTTTTGATGTCTTCCAGTCTGGCTTTCGTCAGCATCACAGTTCTGAAACTGCTCTTGTTAACGTTTTCAACGACATCCACTTAAACACAGACAGTGGCAGAACTTCAGTCTTAGTATTATTGGATCTCAGTGCTGCATTCGACACAGTCGATCACAACATACTACTAGACAGACTGAAAGTCTGGGTAGGACTCTCTGGCGCAGCACTTAACTGGTTTGACTCTTACTTGAAGGACCGACAATACTTTGTGTCGGTAGCTAATTACACATCAGAGCTGACTGGTATGACATGTGGTGTTCCCCAAGGTTCAATACTGGGGCCTCTTCTGTT
This sequence comes from Cottus gobio, assembly GCA_023566465.1. Taxonomy (NCBI): domain Eukaryota; kingdom Metazoa; phylum Chordata; class Actinopteri; order Perciformes; family Cottidae; genus Cottus; species Cottus gobio. The sequence continues at coordinate 28,770,630 of CM042215.1, read as the reverse complement.
CAATATCTACATGCTTCCACTGGCTCAGATTATGAAAAACAACAAAGTGTGATATCATAACTATGCAGACGACACACAAATCTACATAACTATATCACCAGGGGACTATAATCCCATACCAGTGCTGGCTAAATGTATTGAAGAAATCAACAACTGGATGTGCCAGAATTTTCTTCAATTAAATAAAGATAAAACAGAAGTAATTGTTTTTGGTTCTAAGGACGAACGATTGAAAGTGAGCGCTCAGCTACAATCACTGACGTTAAAAACCTCAAACCAAGCCAGAAATCTAGGTGTAGTTATGGATTCAGACCTCAACCTGAACAGCCATATCAAGACAGTTACAAAATCAGCCTACTATCACCTGAAGAATATATCAAGGGTTAGAGGACTTATGTCTCAACAGGATTTGGAGAAACTTGTCCATGCATTTATCTTCAGTAGACTTGACTACTGTAACGGTGTGTTCACAGGTCATTTATCTTCAGTAGACTTGACTACTGTAACGGTGTGTTCACAGGTCTCAGTAAAAAGTCAATCAGAAAGCTTCAGCTGATTCAGAACGCTGCAGCTCGAGTCCTCACTAAGACCAGGAGAGTGGATCACATCACTCCGGTTCTGAGGTCTTTGCACTGGCTTCCTGTCCAACAAAGAATTGACTTTAAAATCCTGCTGCTGGTTTATAAAGCCCTGAATGGTTTAGGGCCTAAATACATTAGTGATCTGCTGCTGCCTTATGAACCATCCCGACCCCTCAGGTCGTCTGGGACGGGTCTACTTTCTGTTCCAAGAGTCAGAACTAAACACGGAGAGGCAGCGTTCAGCTTTTCTGCTCCACACATCTGGAACAAGGTCCCTGAGAGCTGCAGGTCTGCTGAGACCCTCAGCCTCTTTAAAGCCAGACTGAAGACCTTTCTGTTTGCTGTTGCCTTTAATTAAACCAGATTCTGCATCTTACTACTGCATTTTATATCTTAAACTGCACTGCAACTTTTATTCAATTCTGTATCTATTTATTTTTTGCTTTTTAACTGTTTTTTATTGTTTTAATGAATGCTCTTAATTGTTTTTAAATCTTTTATTTTGGATTGTGTTTTTATGCTTTTAATGGTTGTATGTGAAGCACTTTGAATCGCCTTGTGTTGAAATGTGCTATACAAATAAACTTGCCTTGCCTTGCCTTGAAGGGGTGGTAAACAGTTGCATTTTATTGCGTGGTTAACGTTTTTTTTTAAATTGTCGGTTATATTGTTACGTGAGGTTAACAGATGCGGTTACGTTGGGAAATGTGGCGTAAACTTTAGTCAACAAAACTACTTGGTTAGGCTTCAAAAATGACTCCATAGGTAGCAACCTAGTGGCAGACACTTATAGTGCAACTAAACATCTTTATATCTAAGATGGCCGATCTCTGATCAAACATGCAAGAAATATTAGTTTAGTTAATTCAATGTAGTCAATGTGAGTAGGACATACGTCTAATCATGTGTCTGAAGTTATATATTTTTAATATGAAATATAATTATCGCTGGACGTGTTTGTCTTTTGATGGTATTTATATCTTTTCTGTTCATTATGTATTTACAAAATGTTTACAAGAGAATGGAAAAGATAAAAACTCTACAAGAAACAGTACACTCACAGACCAACACATTATGGGCCGGTGTTTTTTTTTTTTTTCAGTGCAGTATGTGTTAAAATATTTGATTTAAGCTTTTTACATAAAACATATTAGTTTGTTAATGAATATTCAGTAAATTATTTGCTTGTTGTGCCTTACGAGTGACTACACATAGAAAACAATTCTAACTCTGGAGATATTCATTATTGCATGAAATGGATTTACAAAAGTGCTGTGAAACGTATATAGTCAACAACAAACAACAACAACAAACAACAACAAACAACAACATATCCATCCACCCTGGACTTCTTTGCAGTGTCTTCATTGAGAGTGGAGGTTCCCACATATACTCCATGAGCAGAGGTTTGGGTTTATGTCTTGATACCAAACAGGTAACCTCTCTCGTCATGTTTCTATTCAGTTGTCAAGCAAAACTATTGAAATGTCTAAAAAAAAGAAGCAAATTATGCGTAGTTCCATTAACTGGTTTGGGGAAAATAAACTGGTCACAAGTTGCAGAGTTGAAGGTGTTGAAGTAGCAAACAGGAAACAAACAAAAGCCATGGCCTTTTTCATGTCAGCTGTTACCCATGGTGCATGCTCTTCTTATGGGAAGAGCAGAAACAATCCATCCATAAATAGTCAATTTATTGCAGACTATTTTTCACCAAAAGGTTAAAAAAAAAAAAAAACGCCGCATAACATTTTTTCCACAATTGAGGACTTTTTATAAAATGTTGCTTTTTCCATAAAGATTTTCTAATGTGATAGTTCAAAAGCTACAAGACATCATTTAATAGTTTCAGCATGTTGTCATCTGATAACAGTTAATTGTAGTTTCAATATTGTTGTTTGCGTAAGGGTTAAAAAAGCCAGATACCTTGTCAATCATTAAGCTTTAGAAGTGTTGTTAGGTCTATTAGTTAGTCTTGATGCTAAGCTAGGCTAACCCTGTCCTGACTCCAGCTAATGACATGTGATTGGTGTTGAAACAAATTGAACAGCTGTATTTCCCAAAATGTTGAACCATTACTCTAACACTATGAAATACTGGATTTTCTATCAAAATAGAAAACACTGTTCCATTTGAGTTTACAGTACTTCTGTAGAAATATACAGAACAATAATGGTTTATTGATTCTGAAAATTCCTTTCTGAGGAAAGTAATTTACAGAGTGGAGATGTGCGGGTTGAATAAATCAAGCTCAATCTGGTTAGCTTCTAGACCTATATATATATATATATATATATATATATATATATATTCTGTCTAACCCTATGCTCTCCTCATTAGTCTGCCATTACTCTTCTCATGATTTAATGATGACATGTGATCTGATCTTCCCTTGCCATGTTCTATAGGCTCGGTGTTGTACATTTATATATGTGGATACTAAGCCAAACATTGACATACAGTAACCCTTGGATTGGTCTTTGTGTGTAAGGCCCACACAAAGTCAGGTATTGCCTCAGCCCGCTGTCAGACCATGATTCGAGAGTTATGTGATTATCATTGGCATATTGATTTGGCTTGTTTAAAGATCGACTTTGACATGAGCAGCAGAGGCAGATGTTGGGCTAAGTGGTATCAGCAGCCATGGATATCATATGGCTGGGGGCTAATGGCTGACCTTATTGCTGCTTAATGAACCGCTAAGAGACAATCAGTGCCATTTGCCCACCTCTCTGCATCCAAAATGAATCATGAGCACACTGCTGCCAGCCAGTTTGCACTCAGGGCTGCAAACCAACTCTGCGTTTTCACTGGATGGAAGGTCAGAGTACTTTTCGGGAAGCTGTATGTCCTCCCAGCAGAGCAGCACCGGTGACTTCACCAGCTGATGTAATTTAATGCACGGCATAAGCAAAAACAAGCACGAACACCTCACGCACACACACACACACTAATCCACATGGCCTTTTGCACAAGCACTTGGTTAACTAGATGAGATAATGAGGCCACAGTGCAATTATGGAAATCTGAGAGGCAGGTTTGGGCATATTCAGCCCTGCATGGTGCATGCTTGCTAACACAGCATGCTAATTGGCTGGAGCACAGGACATACAGAGACAAAAGCAGCCCGAGGGAGCAGATCAAGACAAGCCCCGAAGGGTTGGACACATAAAGACAGGCGGCTGTAACCTCCACGTCAATCCCTTTATGACAAAGGACAAAATGGGTGTTGGCAGTCAGTGCTTAATTTGAAAATTAATGGGGCATGGGATTTTATTTTTATACCACTTAAGACACTTTGCAGCCCCAGTGCGGTTACCTCCATCCTGCCCTTTCCCCTGCCTAGGTTTTACTACTCTTCAGTTGGCCGACGAAGTAGAGACCTTGCATACGCTGTAGTAAATTCATGGCTAATTTGATTAAATGCTGCTGCGTCCTTGTTGGTCAGACAGAGAGGTGCCAGGGCACATCCTGGATGAGCGGTGCAGGCTCCCCTTCATCATATAGTCCCTCATGTCAGGTTACAAGAGCAATCAGGAAATGTAAACTCAAAGTTAAACGGGCTGTTATATTTTCTCATTATGTAAAAAAAACATATATTAATTTGACATCATCTGTAATGATAATTATTGGATTTTTAGAGTCTATTGACCATTATCCTGTCAACGTCCAATGTGCATCAAATGTAGCCTAATGGCGATATTACTAACACATTCTCTAATAATCCCAACACTTTTATGATAGATGACAATCTTCTAACAGTTTTAAAAAACAGTGTGTAAGATCTGGTGGTGAGTCAAATCCTATGGAAGCCATTAAATTGTTGGAAAAGCCCCCTGAACAAGCCTTATTAAATATAATTAATAGTATTACCAGAGTAGCTTGTAAAGTAATCACTGCAAGATCGAGATCATGTGTGTAATATGTGTCACGAAGGCTGTCAGTAAACTGCTGACTGTGTCAATATGGTGTTTTATTAAATTTAGTTCAGGAACAGGGACCACGCCCCCGACGCAGCTCGTCCCCCGCGCACCGGGGTATTTAAATGAGACTAACCTGTCCACATCCTCTGTGACTCTGTCTCCACATTCGGAAGCATACAGCAGCCAGCGAACGCCCGATATGGAACCGGAACTGTCGCTCACCCCGTCGGACAACGAGCTGTACGACATAGAGCCGTCTCGTCCCACAACTCCGGAAATCCTACTTTCCCCGCTCATCCTTCGCCGCCAGCGAGGCCGGCCGCGATCATCGATCCACATTCCCAGCCAGAGATCCAAGGACAACTCCGGAGCCACCAGCCCAAGATCGAGATCGCCGCTCCCGCGCTCTCACACCGGGTCGACATCCAGCCGCCAGCGCCACGACCCGAACGACCGAGACCCTCACCCTCCACGTCGACGCTCCGCCAGGCTCCACTCGCCCAGCACATCCAGGTGGACGGTCCAACAACTAAAAACAGCCCTCACCGAGCTCAACATTCCGTTCCGGCATTCTGACAGGAAAGCGCACCTCTTCCAACTTTTCACGGCCGCTCGAAGCGGCACCAATCGACTTCCGGAGTCCCAGCGCCGAGTCAGCCGCCCCTCCCGTGACGTCATCACGCACAGCACGGCCCGCGAGGTCCAGCCACCCCTCGACGGTCAGGTCGTATCACATCCCGCTCAAAACACGGCAGCCGCCCTCACACAGCCGGCACTTCGACCCCACGCATACGCACCCCCCTACCCCTTCGCATCTCATTCTTCCTTCCTTCCTGCCCTCCCAGTCTCGGCCACCCTCGCTCCACCAGCAGGGACCCGCGGCGGGGCCTTCCCCCAAAACCTTTCATTTCCTCCTGTTCTCGACCCCCCTCCTCCCCAACCCTTCCCCCATGACCCAAATGTTTTTAACACTAACATCCCACCACAAACTGCCCCTTTTTTCCACAGGTCCACCAGCATTCACCCACAGTTTTTTTTTTTTTTTTCCATCCTATTTTCCTCCGCTCGCCAGCTCTACTTTAGCCACAGCACGACCTCCACCACGCCCGGCAGCACCCGCTCGGCCTTCCCCCCTGTCGCACATGCTCAGGCAACAGATACTAGCCGGTAACTACATAGATCTAGCCCAGCTAATTCTCCCGTCCACCGGTAACCCCCACATCCCACGAGAACTGCTCACCGCTTTCGGTCCGATTGAATTAAAACAGCCCATTCCCACCCGGACCAAGGAGCTCACCACGACTGAATTCACATACGCATTCTCACTATATCGAGACGTCATATGCGCCGCGTTCCCCAACCGCAGGCCCGAGCTAGACGACTATCTAACGTTAATCCTTGATCTTGCCCTGTGTTTCGGAGGGAACAGGTTCTACACGTACCACGTCCCGTTCGCCTCTGAAGCCGCCGGTCGAGTGCAGCAGTTCAACCAGGGCACTTACTGGGGCACAATCGACCCAGAGCTATATTGCAGAGTCTTTGCAGCTCTCCATTCCCTCTCCTGCGAGCTCTGCGGCGCACCATCTCACCCGACCGCTACATGCACCCTCACGGCATCCCTGCCCCTCCCCCCTCCTCCCCCGAGACGCAACCCCGGCACCCACCGCAGCCCACCGTCCGCAGCGAAAAAAAAAACGCAGGCCCCAGCACATCATTAGAATTCCTCGGCATCACTTTAGATTCCGTCCGATTTCAAGCATCCCTCCCTACCGAGAAAATCAACCGCATATCCTTAATCATTTCAAACTTCCTCCTGGCCCCTAAATGCACCAAACGCCAACTCCTCTCGCTGCTAGGTCACCTAAACTATGCCATTCGCATCATTCCCCAGGCTAGATCCTTCCTGTCACACCTCCTCTCAGTCACCACCTCCGTCATGAATCTCCACGCACAAGTCTCACTTGATGCAGCGTGCAAATCAGAGCTTAAACTATGGCAACAGTTCCTCTCCTCCTGGAACGGCATCTCCTTCTTCTACGACGAATACATCACCACACCAGAAGACATACAGCTGTTTACAGACGCAGCTCCATCCATCGGTTTCGGCGGCCTCTATGGGAAAAAATGGTTCTCAGCCCCATGGCCGCCAGAATTCGCATCCCTCACCCCCTCCTCCGCAATCTCCGAAACATACCCCATAATAATAGCAGCCATCCTTTGGGGTCACGAGTGGTCCATAAAAAACCATAGCCTTATACTCCGACAACAGCGCAGTCGTAGACATCATCAATAAAGGACGATCCCGCTGCCTAGACATCATGCTACTTATACGGAGACTTACCCTAGTGTCGGCCCAGCACCAGTTCATTATCCGAGCCATTCATATTCCGGGCCACAAAAACGCCATCGCCGACTCACTCTCGCGCTTCTCGTTTCAGAAATTCAGGCGATTAGCACCAGCCGCAGACCCACGGCCAACCCCGGTCCCACCGTTTTCAGCCACAATTTTTCTCTAAACCCTCGACTGGAACAGCCATCCTCAATAGCGTCGCTCCTCGAACACTCTCATCGTACCTTACTGGATGGAAGAGCTTCAAAGCCTTCCACGCCTCCCATAGCCTGCCATTCCCGTCGCTCGACATTCTCACCCTCACGCACTTCATCACTCACGCGCATTCCCTCCTCAGAATTAAGCCTTCCACCATCCGAGTCTACATAAGCAGCATTAATTTCTTCATGAAACTGTCCTCGGGGACCCCGTGTCCAGCCACATCCCACTCACACGTAGCAATGCTACTTAAAGGTCTCAGCAAGGCGGAACCACGCCCCGCGCCTAGTCGCCTGCCCCTCACTTCGGACCTCCTGGCCCGTTGCATCCACACGCTCCGGTCAGGCTACCTGTCTCCATTCACGGATAAAACATTAGAGTCCATGTTTTTGCTGGCCTTCTTCGGTTTCCTGCGCTGCTCGGAGTTCACCGCGCAGAGCTCTGACCACCAGCCTGCACGACACGCAACCCTGTCCGACATTTCAATCCATCCCCCCGATACCATAACCTTTCAGCTTAAGCACAGCAAGAACAACCAGCACGGTCCACCCCAATTAATCTACCTATTCCGGCTAGGCTCGTTCCTTAGCCCGTACGAGCCTATTCTAGACTACTTAAACTTTAGATCCGCCGGCCGAACCTCCGGAAGTGACCCCCTCTTCATCACAGAGAAGGTAAGGGGGCCACACGGTCCTGGTTTCACCACCACCTCCGCACGATCCTATTCAGATCCGGAATACCCCCCGAATCATACTCGGGCCATTCCTTTCGTATCGGCGCCGCCTCCACCGCCGCTAGCCAGGTAGTCCCGGACCATCTCATCAAACTGCTTGGCCGCTGGTCCTCCCCCGCATACCTCTCCTACATCCGCTCCGACCTTAACGTCATCAGGAACGCCCACCGACACTTATCTTCATGATGCTGTCTTTTGGGGACTCTGACATCCAGAGCCACTGAAGAGACGGCCCCCACTCAGTCTCTAACACCCCCGACGCCACGGCGGTCTCCCATCGCCCGCCTTCGACTTTCGCACCACAAACCCTCTCCCCTCATCCCGCACCCCCTCCCCCCATCCCTCCCCCTCTTCCCTCATCCCTAATCCCCCATCCCACATCCCTCACCCCCTACCCCTCATCCCTCATCCCTCATCCCGCATCCCTCATCCCTCATCCCTTACCCCTCTTCCCTCTCCCCTCATCCCTCATCCCTCACTCTTTCTCCGCTTCGAGAACCTAACAGGTTCGATAATAAACCATTTTGGAAACCAACTATCTAGCGTGGTCCTTGTTAGTGAAATAGCAATTTTTGAAAGAGAAAAAAAATTATAGAGTAAGGAGCCCGGACATCAGGAGGGAGCTTGGAGTTGAGCCGCTACTCCTTCGCGTTGAAAGGAGTCAGCTGAGGTGGTTCAGCATCTAATTACTGGGTCAGCCTGCTGGACCTGCTGCCACCGCGACCCGACCCCGGATAAGCAGATGAATATGGATGGATGGATGGAAAAAACATTTTATAAATTATACAGAGACTTTGGTCGGAGCAACATCTTCTACCTCCAGTTCCTGCCTCCAATTCAAGAAGACTTGACTTCCACTCAAGAGGCACACTCGTGCTCCCATGTGGAACAATACGTCACTGACTTAGCTGTCACGTAGCTCCTTTCCGCTCTACCACACAACACAGGAGTTTGAAAAATCCTTTGTTTAAGGTGCTCTTTACAGTTTTTTTCGATTGCTAAACGACAGTGGACACAACTGGAGTCACATGTGCAAAACTCTAACTACAGTCTGCACAGCAGCAGTTCATGTGGACCAAACTCTAGTTCGTTTTTCATTGCTTGAACACAGTTTTCAAAACTCTACACACTTATCCCATGACTTTAACCACAACCTGCACAACACTGTGGATTTACAGCACTTTGTTCAAATGCTAACACACTGCTGTCAAAACTGTGAACCACACATGCAAAACGGAATAGATTTCAGCCTTGTGCCTTTCAAACACTGCTGATTGCAATTTCAGCTGAAAGGCTAAGCAGGTGTCTTGTTTTAGACTTGTTAGTGAACACACACACATATATATACATATATATATATATATATATATATATATATATATATATATATATATATACATATTACAGTATATATAGGTAGAGCTCAGAAAGACTCATTTTGGAAATGGAACAAGGAAGACGGGTTCATGGAGGGAGAAGGGTGGCAGGGAGAGGGCGGATGCGTGGAGGAAGACAAAGAAGACAAAGAGCTGTTATTTCAGATGAAATAAGGGCTACACTTATAGACCATGTCGTGAACCATGGTCTCTCATTGAGAGAGGCAGGGTTGAGGGTGCAACCCAATCTGCAAAGATCCACAGTGGCATCTGTAATGCGAATTTTCCATCATACAAACAGGTGAGAGTTACATCCTTACAGTAAATGAAAACATTACAGGAATCTATTTTGTATTGCAATTATAGAATATTTACACAGATATATATTACAGTAAGTTTGACTGTAAAATATATTTTTACAACAGGACCCAAAGGCTGCCCCCAATAGGGGGAAGAGGAAAAATATTTTCAGATGCGCAGGAAAATGCTATTGTTGACATGGTTGTTGTCAACAATGCAATAAAACTGCGGGAGATTCAAGATAGAGTGCTGGCTGATAATGATATATTTGAAAATGTTAATTCTGTCAGCACAACAACTATTGCTCGAGTCCTAAAGAAACACCAAGTTACAATGAAACAGTTATACACTGTACCGTTCGAGAGAAACAGTGAACGGGTAAAAGAGCAAAGATACCAATATGTCCAGGTAAGACGTCTGAGGTTACGTACACAGCTATAAAAAATATTTACAGTAAAAAAAAACACTAGCATTTCTACAGTAAAACTGTGCACTTACTGTTTTTCAGAGAGTAATGAAGGTGGAAGCACTGGAAAGACCACATTCATTTGTATTTATCGATGAAAACACGTCGCAGAGGAAGGAATGTTATAGGTCAAAGGGCCACTGTGGAGGTTCCAGGCCAAAGGGGGGGAAATATCACCATGTGTGCTGCAATGGCCAATGATGGTTTGCTTCTCAACACACCACTCATTGGCCCATACAACACAGAAAGGCTTATAGCTTTCCTAGAACAGCTCTATGCTCAGCTAGTGCCAGCAGAACAGGGGGAGCCAGTAAGAAACCCCCAAGTTTTTGTCATAGTTTGCGATAACGTTGCTTTTCACCACTCTGCAGCTGTCACAGATTGGTTTGCAGCACATCACAGATTTATGGTTTTGTACCTGCCTGCATATTCACCCTTCCTCAAAGTTTTTCTCTGCCTGGAGGTGGAAAGTGTTTGGTCACCACCCACATGACCAAATGTCTCTTTTGGAAGCCATGCGTGCCGGATGTGAGGACACGAGTCCAGAGGACTGCCAGGGATGGATAAGGCACTCCAGAAGGTTCTTCCCCAGGTGCATGGCAAGAGAAAACATTAGATGTGATGTTGAAGAAAACCTGTGGCCTGATGCTAGAGAGAGGCAGGATTAGTCCCTCAATTATTTGTTTGAATTACAGTATGTACTTTTAGTTTCTACCTTTTTTTTCTCATTACTGTAATTCCGTAAATTACTACAGACTATTGAAGCAAACCGCTAATTTTCATTTACCTTAAATAATTGTTATGTTCTAAAAAATGTAATAAATCATGTGAAAGAATGTCACTCTTTTCTTTGAAGAAAATATTACTTTGTATGAAGTCACTGAAATTGTTCAAACTGTAAAGATGAAAAGTTAGTATTTTCTGTATTGGTGTTTGATGCTAGTGTTTTTACTCTCAGTGTGTTCTGAGTGACAGTGTGTGTTATCTCAGTGAGGGTTGTGCATAGTGTTTGGCTGCACTGAGCGTGTTTTGAGCCATGTGTTAAGAGTTGAGTTGCTTGGAATGAGTTTTGCAGGTGATGTGAACTGTTTAGCTCAGGTGACTGTTGGTAGTGCAGACTGTAGTTAGAGTTTTGCACATGTGACTCCAGTTGTGCCCACTGTCGTTTAGCAATCGAAAAAAACTGTAACTCTGGAGAAGTGTGGATGCTCAGTGTAAACGTTGCAAAATATATGCGTTTCAAGACAAAAACGTAGTCGTGTGTATGTAGCCTGAGAAGAATATCAAGTGCTTCGCTAGATATTCTCTAGCCTTTGAAAAGGATGACGTAGACACCCACGTTCACTGCTTGTTTGGGTCTCAGCAGACACCACGTGACCTTCCTTAATCAACAGCCTTGATTCCTGATCGACTACCAGAGTAATTCAACATGGATAACAGATTACAGGCGTTGTTGACCTTTTGGTCGATGCCAGCAGATGTTTACAGTATAATTCTGCATTTTATAATGCTACTCCTGCCTAGGTATGGAGGAAGCCAGGTGTTATCGGAGCAGACGTTGGAAGTCACGATTTGCAACTTCGAGGAGGACGATGGACACAAAACGGAGGACTTTCTTATTATTTTGTTCTGCACAACTATTGTGAAGTTCACAAAGAAACTGAAACCGAACAAAAGCATAAATGCTCACCAGTACGACGGACTGAGCTACGAGTGGTACAACAGACAACGACACCGAGAGGAAACAAGTGAAAAGTGTGTTCACCAAATTTATAATTTATTGACCCATAAACTTTGATTTGTGTGTGTGTGTGTGTTTGGTGTGTGTGTGAGTGTGTGTGTGTGTGCGTGTATGTTTGGTGTGTGTGTGTGTGTGTGTGTGTGTTTGGTGTGTGTGTGTGTGTGTGTTTGTGTGTGTTTGGTGTGTGTGTGTGAGTGTGTGTGTGTGTGTGTGCGTGTATGTTTGGTGTGTGTGTGTGTGTTTGTGTGTGTTTGGTGTGTGTGTGTGTGCGTGTATGTTTGGTGTGTGTGTGTGTGTTTGTGTGTGTTTGGTGTGTGTGTGTGTGTTTGTGTGTGTTTGGTGTGTGTGTGTGTGTGTGTGTGTGTGTGTGTGTTTGGTGTGTGTGTGTGTGTGTGTGTTTGGTGTGTGTGTGAGTGTGTGTGTGTGTGTGTGTGTGTGTGTTTGGTGTGTGTGTGTGTGTTTGGTGTGTGTGTTTGGTGTGTGTGTGTGTGTGTGTGAGTGTGTGTGTGTGTTTGGTGTGTGTGTGTGTGTGTGTTTGGGGGCGACTGTGGCTCAGTGGCTAGCAAGTCGGCTAGAAAGGTCTTTCAATCAGAGGGTCGGTGGTTCGATCCCCGGCTCCGGCAGTCTGTGTCGTTGTGTCCTTGAGCAAGACACTTAACCCCTCATTGCTCACCGTTGCTGTGTCTACGGTCTACTGTATATCATGTAAGTCGCTTTGGATAAAAGCGTCAGCTAAATGAAAATGTAATGTGTGTGTGTGTGTGTGTGTGTGTGTGTTAGAACAAACCTGCAGCCTTGTTACTAAGTTTGATTAAACAAAATGTAATAGTAGAGGAAGATCTTAAGTATCAAGCACAACCTTTCAATTCAATTCAGTTTATTTTGTATAGCCCAAAATCACAAATACAAATTTGCCTCTGAGGGCTTTACAATCTGTACACATACGACATCCCTGTCCCGGAACCTCACATCGGATCAGGAAAAAAACAAGGGGAAGAAACCTTCAGGAGAGCAACAGAGGAGGATCCCTCTCCCCGGATGGACAGAAGCAATAGATGTCATGTGACCAGAATCAACGTAACAGAGTTACAGCACATTCAATGGATGTCACAGAAATGATTCATGAGTAGTAGGCATGGCCACGACCCAGATGACTATGATCCACGACAGCAGACGGAGGTAAAGATGAAGGGCATCAGCAGGGCCGCCATGGAAGGGAACAGGACCGGCTTCAGACAACCACGATCCATGGACGCTTGAGGAGAGGAAGCACAAAGGCTCCCGAGAAGAAGTAGAGTTAGTAATGAGCATTAAAGAGACATTAATTTATCTAGAAGTATAGAGAGGAGAAAATGAGAGGGAGAAGAAGATATAAATCCCTCTGTGTTTCCCTAAGATGCTCCCTGGCAATATAAGTCCATAGGAGCACCCCAGGTGCTAAGACCTAAGATGATCCCCAGCAGTCTAGGCCTATAGCAGCATATCTAGGGGCTGGACCAGGGCAGACCTGAGCCAGCCCTAACCATAAGTACTGTCAAAGAGAAAAGTCTTAAGTCTACTCTTAAATTAGTTATTAGTATTAATACAATAATACTCAGATTATCTGTAACTATGCAACTAATCTACTTCCGGTTTACACAGTTCACGTGTAATACAGTATTCGTTTTCAGGCGTGTTAGTATGGACGGACGTCATTTCTAAAACGATGCTGCAATACCCGTGTGGACGGAGATGGTTTTAATTTTAAAACCCTGTTTTAAAACAGAAAGGTATTACTGTAAATGTAGCCTGAAGCTAAACAAGTTGTTCCTTCTGAAGACAGAAGTTTGATTTGACTGCATGCACGTAATGAGCAAAAATGTACTTGCATATCATTTTTCGTAAGATATAATATGAACGGTTGTTTGACAAATGTTACCGTTTAAAGCCCCTTTCATGTCAGGTCAACAGGATTTCTGAATAAATCTCAAGCACGGAGCTTTAACAGAACATGCAGCTACAGAGGTGGGCAGCAGCAGCCCACACAGTGTGGTAGACTCCTCAAAACCCTTTTCATCATGCAGACAGAAATCATTTCAAAGAGTGAACAGACAGAATGTTTATTTGGAAAACTTGAGACATCAAAGAACTGCAAGCATGACACCCGAAAATTGGTGGTGGGCGAGTGTTCTCTTGTTGATTTCCATTTCTTTCCCTTCTTTGGCTGGTTTTATTATGAGTGGGTGACATGCAGACATGAGTAATATTGGTTCGTAAAAGCTTTTTTTTCCTTAATATTAAATCCTGATTTCTGGGTCAATAAAGCCAATCAATTTTGTCATGAGTCCACCCCCTCATGCGATGATGAGTCGCTTGTGAAATGAAGCATTATCAACGCTGAAATCCTGCAAATTGAGCTTGGAGTGGGGTTATACTACAGGGGCTAATATGTGCAGTTTATTTTTCTATAAATACATAATGTTCTTGCTCTTTACGCCCCGGTGTGACTGACTCTACCTGTTCCTTTATACTCATTTCTTTTATGTGCCCGCATGCTATTATAATCCTCCTGTATTTTACAGATTACAGATCTCAGGGGTTACAGGATTGTTAAAGGAATAATAAAATAGAAAAATATGTCTTTTCCACATTATGTTTAGTTTTCTGACTTTTATCTCATGTTTTCATTTTTATTATGAAACACAGAAAACTGTACTTTCCCTTTTTACTCCAGGCCTTATGAGAGATGGCAGTACAATGCTTATCATTGAATAATTGCATTTATTAGAATCGGGAATACCACAAATTATCAAATTAGCCGCACTGATATTTAAACTGCACGGGTTAAAGTTGAGGAATAAAGTAGCAGCTTATAACTTTAATCTTACAGTAGTATTTACTGTAGCCCTGTGCATATGCATGAATTAGTGACCACATCTTGAGTTTCTTATCAACTAAAACTCTGGACAAAGCAAACTCCATCTCTTTGCTTCTGGTTGTACTCTCGTCACACACACAAAACCAGGTTGATGCTATGGCACCATTCAAAATATATAATGAGAAAACAGTTAGTAAGTCATTATTTTATAATTCCTGTAAAATTAATATATACAAATATTATCCTGAGTATACCCAAAGTAAATTTGACACTTCTTGTGAACTATTTGGAGTACATGATTAAAACCACGATGTATCTTAAACAGTGTTTAAGGGTTTCTACAGCAACAGTCTCTTCTTAAATGGACACACCAGTGATTTAGGGTCACATTAACAGAACGTTGGGAGACTCCAAAGAGACAGATTTTAAAACAAGAGTGGTCAAAACGTAAGCAGCAGAGGCCGAGATATCCTGATTCAAAAATGAATAAAACACTCCGGTCATGAAACTTGTTAGCGTCACAAGGCTGGCGGTTCAACCCCGGATCCTCTCTCCACATGTCAAAGTGGCCTCGGGTGAGACCTGAACTCCACGGGCACTTCACAGCAGCCCACTGCTCCTAAATGCTTATTGTGGGTTAAAGGCAGGGGTCACTTTTCATATATGTATGAGTGTATGTTACGATTTCAATTAAAAGTTTAAACATTTTCCGTTAGACCATACCAAGCTTAAATCCCTTAAACTCTAAAATTCTAGTACCACAGTTTTCCTGTTCATATGTGTTGTCCTCAGGCCCAGGTTTCGGCAGATGAGATGTAGCAGAACAGTCACAGCAGTCAGATTTGAATCCATTGCATGAATGCATCGTGGGTGCATTTACACTCAGATTTTCATGTGCATAAATTTAATCAGATTTGTATTCTGTAGCTCCGGCCTCATTTTAGTTCATGTTGCAACATTTTTCAGGAAGATTCAGAAAGAGAGAGACAAACCGACTGCTACTAATTAGCTGCTGCTTGGCCCATGCTGAGAGGTCAAATGATCTGAGCCACAGCTCAGCTTGATGGAGAGGAAGGAAAGACAGGGGGATGTAATGCTTCACTCCTGCTGTTCTGTGGTCCCAGAAGAAGATCTCTAACCTCCATTCGCACAGCCCCAATCTCCCTTCACTTTGTCTGCCCATCATACTGAGTAGCGATGGGCCGCCCCAAAGGGTCGGGAGACCTTCTTTCCTGTCTACAGTCTGTTGACTCCTTCCTGTTCCTGCGAGGGTATTAGGACGGCCACAGAGAACAGTTCTATTTGTCTGTCAGCAGCAGCATGTGAGAAAGAAAGGTTCTTTTTGTTTGTCCATCACTTTGGTCCAGAGGAATTCGAGTAACAGATCAACATGAAACTTGAATAGCATGAATAGTCAAGGTCTCTAGATCAGGAACCTTCATATTTTTTCATTAACCATTTGGCCAGCATCTATCTTTCTATCTATCGTCCACCTTATCTGTGAACCTTGTTCCAACTCTGTAAATCCACCATCAAATAACCAACAGATCTCTGCGGTCAGTCAGACACGGACTCCTCCGCCCGACCCTTATCTCTGTGTGGCAGGTGTGACTAGCTTCATTGGCAAAGTTGAGCTGCTCTTAACTGTTTCCAAAAACATGCTATAAGCCTGTTCTCGTCATTTTTAACAACATAACTTCAACAACGGGCGCTTGAGCAACACTTCAATAGCGACTCGCTGACAATGCAGCCCACAGCACTCTGCCTTTGTGTTGCTTTTGTGTGAACACAGCATTAGAAGCATGGCTTTCTTTTTCTTACAAGGCATCCCGCAGCCTCCATCAGGTTGCATGATTTCCCATACCTAAGGTACAATGCTTGCAATACAGGCAGTACAATAAATATACAGTAAATGAGGTACTAGACTAGGTGAGAGAGCTCTGCTTACCAGGGCACTACCACCTTGTGTAATAACCTCAGGAGCGTCACTGCTGGAGACCCAATGCTAGAAAAGAGAGGGAATAAATGCAGCATGACTGTACCTCTCATTGGGGATACATTTAGACTCAGTGAATTTGCCTTATGCCTGTTCATGTCACTGACAATACACCATGAGTGGGACTGAATGGTAAAAGGCAAAGTACATGTATCGCTTTTCTAGTCTTCCGACCACTCAAAGCGCTTTAACAATACTCGTCATCATGCACCCATTCATATACTGATGGCAGGGCTGCAAGGTGCAGTCCCCATCAGGACTAACTAACATTCATACTCATTCAGACACCACAGGAACAGCCTGCAGGGGAAAATCGGGACATGGACTAGCGGAGACGGGGATTGAACCGCCGATCTTTTGATTGAAGGACGACCCTGCTCTACCACTGAGTCACAGTCGCCTGAAGCACTCCAGCCAATGGGAGGGGAGTGGAAAGAGATGCATAGACAGGGGCTAAAATGAAGCCTTTCAGAGGGTGAATACAGGTCGATTCTAACAGACAGAGAAAAAAAAATATGTTTTATTAACACTGAAGTATGTAAACCATGTATATGTATATCCAACAACTGTAGAAAGATGCACGTAAAACTGTTATATTCAAGACAACACAACCTTTTACTTTTTTTGCTACCAGATAATCTAGGTAAAGAAAATCTGTATATGTGATCTGTGTTTATTCCACCAGAGAAGAACGTGTTTTACCATTGAGTCAAATTTAAATGATTAAAAATCATAGCCAAGTCAATAAAATCAGGTTTCAAAAGTAATAAAATTAAGTAAAATTCACAGACGGTTTGACCAAATTGTTCATCGAAATTAGCCACTGTTGCTAACTGTTGCTTGTAAAAAAAAAGTAAATGCACAGAGAAACCTTTTCCACCCTGACAGCAAAAGAAGGTGGAGCCTAGGAGGAGATAAATGAGCCACACCTGTGACCTGGCGGAAGAGCTCCAGGCTGATCCTAACGTAAATAGTTGGAGGGGAAACCCAGCTACATGCTGTCTGGTCTGATGAGGTGAAATCAAGTTAGAGGGTTGAACCCCAAAAAGGAGCGGCAGTGGCTCAATGATAGAACGGGTCTTCAGCCAATCGGTTCCCCGGATCATTCAGTCTGCGTGTCGATGTTTCATTGGGAATGTCACTTAACCCCACATTATTTGGTGGCTGTGCCATGTGTGTATGAATAGGTGTGAATAGAACATTGTTTAGTTCTGATGAGCAGGTGGCATCAGTGTATGAATGGGTGTGACTTGGTGAATGTATTGTTAAAGCGGTTTGAGTGGTCGGAAGACTAGAAAGGCGCTATTACAAAGTTCATTTACCATTTTCCATATAATTATATCACAAGCCCACCAGGCAATTTACACCCAGTAGTGGGAAGGTAACCTAACAATGGCACCAAATGTCAGTGACATGGGAGGATGACGGCTCGGCCCTATTTATCAGCAGATTATCCCTGAATCCCTGTGGTCTCACGTGTGAAACGTTAGCTAACTGTAGGCTGTGCTTGGTCATCGTCTTTGAGGTACTATAAAAACCATGGGAGACTTTTAAATAGGCTACGTCTACCTCAAACATATTTACCAAATGAAAATGCTTTGCGAATATGCACACTATTTTCCATTGACAACACTTTTAATGGCTCATTATCTATTACAAAGAATGTAAAGGTTTGTGTAATATATATAGAAGATAAAACAATTTAAACTTATTATAACTGAACTCCCTGTCAGGTATCATAACCGGGGCCCAAATGGCTTCTCTTTTTATGACCAGGAATGGGGATCCAGGAATGGGAGCTGGCTGGCTCTGCAGGTGTCACGAAGATATTGACTATATATATATATATATATTATATTAATGCTATTAATCCCGTATATAAAACATTTTAAGAACAATTATAAATATCTAAAATGAACATTGTTACTAATAGATTTTTAACTACCTTTTTGACTCTTGGAAATTTTGTTGTACATATCATTAATCAGAATTGCATCGATCAAAATTACATCATGAATGTTCCGTCTAACAATATTACAAAATGTAATAATACATATCTGTAACAACAGATAGTCAACAGAAGTCAATGGTAAAAGCTAGTTGTAATTACTGTAAGTTACAGAGACCTACAAGAAAGGTTTCCACAAGCAAGATTAGTCAAACTGGCATTATGGATATGTTGGCTTGTAATTCTAACTGAAAAAGAAAGAGAAATAGTTGCTATCTACAATTGCTATTACTGATACCAATTAAATGTTAAAAGTGCTTACAATATATCCACTGGCAAAAACGTCCTTTTATGTTTTTATTCCTCCCGATCAGTGCAGGTGGTGTTGGTGGGGTGGCAGTCTTTCAGATGTCAAAACACCATCAGACCGAACAGGGACATTTCTGTGGCATGGTATTTTCAACAAAGCTGCTTGATTACCCCTCCTGCACTTTCCATTTTGTGTAATGGTACAATTAGTCGCACTGTACGCCGCTTGTTTATCCGCCCACTCAAACCAAAATGGCAAAGACGGGAGTAATTGAGCACCCTCACCTGCAGCCACTTAGAGGGAAGTCACAGGGAACATGGCTGGGAGAGGGGGACAGGGTGCACTCATTATTAGATATATCCTGTTTTCCTGTGGATTTCACAGCAGGTCTCACACTAAAATACTAGCTATCATCACTTCAACTCTTCTGCATGGTCATACAGTGGAAGCCAATTATAATGATCACGGCTATATGGATCAAAGGGCATGGTATATAATCATTCATATACAAATGCTGCTTTGATAATTTGCAAATAGAGATCAAGTAGTCCGCTCAAAGTCTTCATTTTGGTTGTTTTCATACATGCCATTTGGATATTTTTAATACAATAATTCTCCCACTGGATTCTTCCTAACTCGCCTGCTTCCGGTTGGCTACCTGAGGCTGGTGTTGCATGCACATTGAAATCAGGATTTTTAGTTTCTCCAGTGTGTGATATGTGTGTTATTCCTTGATTTACAGTTCATGAGGATAGTTCTTATGGCAATAGTTAGGGTCACAAGGGATTTGTAATCACAAGGAGTTTGTTTTGCTCAGCTTTATTGTTGCAATGTCTCCTAGTAAGCACAGTGAAGGGATACTGGGACGAGGCAGCCCAGGAAGACAGACAGTGACTGGTGTGCAGTGCCAATTTGGGTGTTTTTGAAATTGCTTTTCAGTAGCTGGGCTTTTATATTTCATGTTTATTCATGAAATCACCGTTAAGTTAAAAAAGGCGAAAGTTACTGAATTGTTATGGGTGTTGTATTACCTTGTGTCCTTACGATGCACTTTGGGGTTTTTAATTGACTGTAAAAGGGAATATTTCTAACTAGTTTGTTTTTGTTGGCACACTGATATTCTCTTCAATTCAATTTAATTCAGTTTATTTTGTATAGCCCAAAATCACAAATGCAAATTATCCGCTGAGGGCTTTACAATCTGTACACATATGACATCCCTGTCCTCACATCGAATCAGGAAAAACTCCCCTAAAAATAGTAGTGAAAACCCTTTTACAGGGAACAAAGTGAAGAAACCTTCAGGAGAGCAACAGAGGAGGATCCCTCTCCCCGGATGGACAGAAGCAATAGATGTCATGTGACCAGAATCAACGTAACAGAGTTACAGCACATTCAATGAATATGACAGAAATGATTCATGTAATGAGTAGTAGGCATGGACCACGATCCAGATGACCACGATACATGTCAGCAGAAGGAGGTAGAGATGAGGGGCATCAGCAGGGCCGCCATGGCAGGGACCAGGACCGGATCCAGACAGCCACGATCCATGGAAGCTTGGGGAGAGGAAGCACAGAGGCTCCTGAGAAGAAGTAGAGTTAGTAATGTGCATTGAAGAGACATTAATTCATCCAGAAGTATAGAGAGGAGAAAATGGGCGAGAGAGAAGAGGAGAGAGGAGCTCAGTGTATCCTAAGATGTCCCCCAGCAGTCTAGGCCTATAGCAGCATATCTAGGGGCTGGACCAGGGCAGACCTGAGCCAGCCCCTAACTATAAGTACTGTCAAAGAGAAAAGTCTTAAGTCTACTCTTAAATGAGGTGACTGTGGGTGCATCCCAAGTCTCTAATTGTCATTTCCTTGCTCCTCGCTCCTCGATTGAACCGGAAGTTGTTCGGCGCCGCCATATTGACGGCCGTCCCAAAGCTCTTATTTGTCTCGGAGGAGCGAGGATCGAAGAGCGAGGAGGGATCTCTAAGGAGCCATGATCGAGGAGCCACGAGAGCGAGCTTCCAGGAAGTGTTTTAACGCTCGACACGCCCCCTCAGTGTTCATCTGTTATGTGATTGGACGCTGCAGCTGAGCGGACTGATCGCTGGAGTTTCATACCAGAGTGAAGACGATCACAGATTAAACTCAAGTTATTTATTAGATTTGTTTTCTGGTTCACCATCTGGCTAACATATGTTCATTGTAGGTCTGAACAGCAAAAGGACCTCAAACAACTTTCTTAATTTCTAAAAATATTATTTTCATAATCTAACTTTGATTATGTATATAATTAAAATCAGAGAGCTGGAGAGAGGAAACACTTCCATCAGTCACGTGAGGCTGATCATTCCTGAGTGGTTTGATGAGTTATATAATTTTAAGTTTGGCCTGAATATTGAGCCTAAATAAATAAATTCCATCGTTGAAAAGAACCAATGGTATTGTTTTTTTTTCATAATGATGTCACAATCAGAATTTCAAAACATACAGACGTAAATAATGAATAAATAAGACGCATTCCGCCGGTAAAAAAAACCTGCGCATATAAGCAGGAAACACAATAAATACCACACACAGTAAATCTCGACTGTTCTCTGTCCTGGCTCCTCGATGGTGGAATGAGCTCCCCATTGACATCAGAACAGCAGAAAGTCTCTACATCTTCTGTCACAAACTAAAAACAACTTTTCCGACTATACCTTGAATAAAGGAAGTAGCACTATAGTAGCACTGAAATGTCTCTTACTGATAGCACTTTGTAGTTGAACTTTATTGATGAAATTGTACCTTCTTGATTCTTGTTGTTCTGATTCTTGTATGTACTCACGGTGGAATCACTTATTGTAAGTCGCTTGGATAAAAGCGTCAGCTAAATGAAATGTAATGTAAATCATACTCAAGGCAGTTTAACAGATAACAGACTATAGAGAAAACATCTCTACTCTGACAGTGATGATAACTGTGGTTTTATTAATATAAGTAGTAGTTTACCACCATTAAATCATTGACAACATTATACGATCATCAGTATTTTTAAATGGATTTTTATTGGCATGTTTGCTAAAAACTGTCCGGACCAGAAAACAACTCTGTTGAAAAAGCTCCGTCAAAAGTCTCTCCAGCTGTTAAAGCCGACTATAGTCATCAGAAACCAACGTCGCTTCACGTGACGCTTCAGATGAAAGGACGTCTCATGTCTCTTAAAACATATTTCCTTGTGTCCTCTCTCCTCGCTTGGTTTCCTTGCGCCTCTCCATCATCCCTGGTGGGCGGGACTAAGACGCAAGGAAAAGACAATAATAATGATAACTGAAGGCTCTGGCCCCCATCCTACTTTTTAAGACTCTAGGAACCACAAGTAGCCCCACATTCAGTGAGTGTTCTGTTTAATCAGACCATTCTCTTATAACTTTTGAGTTTGTGCTGCCGGTGTGTGTACCGTTGGGCAAATGTTTCTACACCAGATGTATAACTGTCACTGACGTTGCTGTTGCTGTATTTAAGGAAGCAATTCCTTCTGTATTTTATTCACTACCATGCCCCAATATAACAGAGGACTCCTGTGCGAACTTCAGTCTGTCTCAGATTGATCATCTCGTTGATGGTGCTACTGGCTCACTGAAATTTACACTGGACTCGATAGCCCCTCTAAAGAAGAGGCTCGCTCCATGGTATAGCCCTCAGACCCGCATACTGAAGCAAGCATCACAGAAGCTGGAAGGTTTATGGCGTTCCAACAAACTAGAGGAATCCTGGTTAGTCTGGCGGGACAGTCAGACAACCTACAAGAGGGCCCTCCGTAATGCCAGAGGAGCCTACTATTCATCAGTAATAGAGAGGAACAAGAACAACCCCAGGTTTCTGTTCAGTACTGTGGCCAGGCTGATGGAGAGTCACAGCTCGGTGAAGCCGTGTATTCCTACAGACCTCAGCAGTGATGACTTCATGAACTTCTTCAATGATAAGATTCTGGCCATCAGAGGCAGGATTGGCGATCTCCTGCCCTCGACTACTGACTGTTTATCCTCAAGTGGACTGGCCTTGAAGGCCCTGTGGGCCCTGATGTGTGTTTGGATGGCTTTTTCCCCATAAGCCTGGACCAATTGTCTTCAACGGTTTCTACTTCTAAATCTTCTACCTGTCTCCTGGACCCCATTCCAACGAGGTTTTGCCTTTGATTGGCACCTCTCTGCTGGATATTATTAATGGTTCTCTACTAACAGGTTATGTGCCACAGTCGTGTTGGCTAACTCTCAGTTTGTTTATGTAAATGATGAAGCCTCGAAGTTTATGGCAGCATATCTAGGGGCTGGACCAGGGCCGACCTGAGCCAGCAATAGATTTCTAAGAAGTTCTGGGCCAAGCAAAATAACTTAAGTCTTGTCCGAGTTCAACATCAGGAAGTTGCAGGTCATCCAGGTTTTTATGTCTTTAAGACATGCTTGAAGTTTAGCCACCTGGTTGGTGTCATCTGGCTTGATTG
Organism: Cottus gobio; assembly: GCA_023566465.1. Taxonomy (NCBI): domain Eukaryota; kingdom Metazoa; phylum Chordata; class Actinopteri; order Perciformes; family Cottidae; genus Cottus; species Cottus gobio. Next base: position 28,747,378 of record CM042215.1, on the reverse strand, counting down.
ATATATATAGCTGGGTATCATCGGCATAACAATGGAAGCTTATCGAGTGTTTGATAACATTGCCTAAAAGAAGCATATATAAGTTGAATAAAACTGGTCCAAGCACAGAACCTTGTGGAACTCCATGACGAACACCGGTGTTCATCGAGGCCGCATCATTTACATATACAAACTGAGATTGATCTGATGAATAAGGCTTAAACTAGTTTAGTGCGGTACCTTTAATACCAATCACCTGCTCTAGTCTCTGTAATAAGATGTCATGGTCAATGGTCGAACACAGCACTAAGGCCTAACAGGACCAGAACAGTTAGAAGTCCTCTATTTGATGCAACTAGAAGGTCATTCATAATTGTCACCAGTGCTGTCTACGTGCTATGATGGCTGCTAATGATAGAGGCAGAAAACAATCTTGTAGAGGGAAAGCACCTGTGGTTTAAGCTGCCCTTGAAATAGCTCAATAAAATTAATTAAATAGTGAAGCGGTCCTTACTTCTAATAAATATATAAAGATAATTTGCATGGGAAAGAAGAACAAAATGGTTTTAATAATTTATAATTCATACAATAAATATGTGCTGACATTAATTTAAATATTTAAGATAAGAATACTATTTCATATATATATATTTAAAAAATGTGGTTAAACAATGCAAAAAGATGGATGAACGTCTTGTATAGCTGGAGCCAAACTCATCAGTTGTAGACATGCCCCTGGTTGTCAAAATGGAGACCAAAAGAACTCAGCTTGAAAAAGGCTCATTAACTCCCAAATTCAAATTAACTTCAGACTCATGCAGTTCAAGACAAAGAGCTTTTCATGAATGTGGGTGTCACAGGATTATTTTACTGTTATTGACAGAGTCAGAGTCGCCTCTAGACTCCCTGGGGCAGTCTATGAAGAATGTTGTGAACTGTCTCCCCTGCTTAGTGATGAGAAGCACTTAACAGCCATATCCCTTTATTCAGTGATTATGGTGTTGTCTACAATATAAAGTAGACATATCATATTTATATTTATGCCTATCGGGTGCCTTTGTGAATATGGAAAATGGATGGTGTTCTTTACAAAGGGGATGTCCTTGTTGCTGCTCTACACATGAAGGAGTCTGGTACTAATGCACAAAGGCATCCTTCACAGTCTGTAGGGGACCTATCTATCTTTTAACTATCTCCAATATAAAAACCCATCAGCATTATTTTTATGATAGTAGCATAAATGGTGAGGAAGTACACATAGGGCTTCTGGAAGTTGAAGATGGACGGGTCAAACAAACACTGACATTTAACTAGGAGTCCACTATTCGTGGGTGGTGTGAAACCAACCCTAATCATGGATATATTCAACTTTAGTTTTTAAGTTAGGTAACAAACATTATTATTTTAACACAAACCACAAAATGTTCCCAAAGCCAAACTAATGTAATGTTAAAGACACTATGCACACTGTACATTTCTGGAGAACATGGTAGTTTTTTTTTTTTTTTTTAAGAGGAAACTGTCAAGTCCTACACTGACACTGTACTTTGAGCATCATAGTTTGAAGCGTAGAGCCACTGATTGTCTTTGAGATGTTATGAGTTAAGCGGGAATGTGTTGAAATTTGACCTGATGGTAGCACAATATGAGAGGTCAGGGAAATACCAAATTAATTACAATTTGACCTTTGTGGAACATCCTTAGGGATCATTAATGTCTCTTTAAATTGTTTGCCAATCCTTTTAAAAATGTTAGAGATATTTCAATTCTGAACCAACAATGTCACCTCACTGATGGCCCTATAGGAAGAGTCAGGGGATCACCAAAGTCAATGTGGGTCATCGTTTGAGTACAGCAGACACACCATAAGAATACAGGACAAGTACACATGAGCTATTCAGAAACATACTAAGATGAAGTCTGCTGGAAGGCTTTATTGTTCCTGTGAATGTGATCTTATGTTCATAAAAAGGACAAAAGAATAATATCAAATCTGGTGTTCCAATCATCCCCATCCACAAAGAAAGACCACCATAACTTCATCATATATGCATTTCTTATTTCCCATAAGTACCACCTGAATGCATGTGAGTGCCATGTCATCTCAGTCCGGATTCCTCTTGATGTATTTGAAGGCATCTCCCGTGACTCAGAACACCCAATGATTTATTCATGTCGAAACACAACATGTATTAAAACACACGCAATCTGTTGAACCCTTGGAAGAACTGAAATATGTGGCCCTCCATTGATTCAGTCCAGTCTGCTCGTATGTGTTTTCTGACCCATGTGAGGTATTCAACCCTGGCTCACAATTAGCCAGCTTGATCAAATAATGAAGCCAGGAATTACAGAGAGAACGCTCTGTCTGTGATTCTCCACTGCACCATTCTGTGTACACAGCTGTGCAACTTTACAGGCAGCTAATTATGGTCTTATCCTAATTATTATGGATTTGGTCTTTTCACTACAACCACTCACAGTGCGCGCATTTTGAGAACCATTGGGAATATGACCAATTAGGCAAAAAGGTTAAGTCAACTCAAATTGAAGAAAGACATGCATAGTTACATTCAGACAAATGTTGGAATACCTCTTCTTGCAGAGTTTAGTACCTCCCCCCTGCAGTGCATGGCAGTTTGAAACCTACTGTAGCCCAGCCAAGTGTTTCCCTTGTGCACCCAACAGAGAATGGTGCATAGAGATGCCAGGTGTGTGCTGCAGAAACAAAAAAGATAAAATGACATCAGTTTAATAAGCTCCAAAAAGCCCTACCAGGAGGCAACCCCATAAAGAGCTGTGGGGTAATTGAATCCCTTCTGTGAAGCTAGAAACCCTTATTTGACACAAGTTAATTAGACATGTTCATACTCTTTCATCAAGGCCACCTTTCTCTGCTAAGGTTCCATAACTCGATCCGGCATAATGGCAACACACAGGCATTTTGGCACCGGTGTCAATCAATGACACTGCTCTGTGTTAACTTACTTCTTTTGTTGCACATTTTTATTCAATGGCATTCATTCTTGTAAAGAAGCGGAGAAAGGTCTCCCAAATTAATTGGATCAACGATTAAGTAGGAGGAATCCCGCCCCATCGAGCAGAGACAATGGCAGAAGAAAGGGTCAACGCCGGCGCCAGTTGAAAACTGACACTTGAATTAGACAATGAGGAATAGAGAGCAGAAGAAAGAGAGAGAGGCCTATTCCGTGTGAGGTCTTCAAGGAGATCCAGACTTTAACTCTCACCCGGTGTGGTCAAGAACACAGTTTTGATTGACTCATGTTGCTTGGCAATATCAATTTCCAAAGAGAAGCTGCATTGTGGAATTCTTTACTTGCTATTTTGCTGTCAAAAGCAGTGAAAAACATTTGTTTTTACTTATCTGACAAATAGGAACCAAGACCCAGCTAGTGCAGCACAAATAACGAGAACATTCCATTGTGCAACCTTGATATTTAATGTGTATGGGTGTCCTTGTGACACTGAAATGCAAAGAATCAAGGAATCTAACGGCTGTGATTTTGTCACAGACAAATAAAGAAGAATTAATACAATTATCAATAGGCTTTTCTCAATCTGCCCTCTTGCTTTGACATACTTGTCATCCAGCTTGTCAATGTTCACTTGTCGGGTGTCTCTCCCTTTTACACCTCATCCCCAAAGTAATCTTTCTGTTTTGTTGTCATGCACAACATTTGTCAGTATACAACATTTACCATGACCAGTACCATAGTATACAACATTTACCATGACCAGTACCATAGTATACAACATTTACCATGACCAGTACCATAGTATACAACATTTACCATGACCAGTACCATAGTATACAACATTTACCATGACCAGTACCATAGTATACAACATTTACCATGACCAGTACCATAGTATACAACATTTACCATGACCAGTACCATAGTATACAACATTTACCATGGCCAGTACCATAGTGTACAACATTTACCATGGCCAGTACCATAATATACAACATTTACCATGGCCAGTACCATAGTATACAACATTTACCATGACCAGTACCATAGTATACAACATTTACCATGACCAGTACCATAGTATACAACATTTACCATGACCAGTACCATAATATACAACATTTACCATGACCAGTACCATAGTATACAACATTTACCATGGCCAGTACCATAGTGTACAACATTTACCATGGCCAGTACCATAATATACAACATTTACCATGGCCAGTACCATAGTATACAACATTTACCATGACCAGTACCATAGTATACAACATTTACCATGACCAGTACCATAGTATACAACATTTACCATGACCAGTACCATAGTATACAACATTTACCATGACCAGTACCATAGTATACAACATTTACCATGACCAGTACCATAGTATACAACATTTACCATGACCAGTACCATAGTATACAACATTTACCATGACCAGTACCATAGTATACAACATTTACCATGACCAGTACCATAGTATACAACATTTACCATGACCAGTACCATAGTATATAACATTTACCATGACCAGTACCATAGTATACAACATTTACCATGGCCAGTACCACAGTGTACAACATTTACCATGGCCAGTACCATAATATACAACATTTACCATGGCCAGTACCATAGTATACAACATTTACCATGACCAGTACCATAGTATACAACATTTACCATGACCAGTACCATAATATACAACATTTACCATGACCAGTACCATAGTATACAACATTTTCCATGACCAGTACCATAGTATACAACATTTACCATGACCAGTACCATAGTATACAACATTTACCATGGCCAGTACCATAGTGTACAACATTTACCATGGCCAGTACCATAATATACAACATTTACCATGACCAGTACCATAGTATACAACATTTACCATGACCAGTACCATAGTATACAACATTTACCATGGCAAGTACCATAGTATACAACATTTACCATGACCAGTGCCATAGTATACAACATTTACCATGACCAGTACCATAGTATACAACATTTACCATGACCAGTGCCATAGTATACAACATTTACCATGACCAGTACCATAGTATACAACATTTACCATGGCCAGTACCATAGTATACAACATTTACCATGACCAGTACCATAGTCCAAGGCTTGTGCTTGGGAAGTACCATAGTGAAACTAAAACTCCATTCATAACCACCATGGTGGGTTTTTGTAAGGGATGAGTCACATGTTTTTTTTTTTCTTTTTTAAGTAAAGACAGAACCTGACGGCCACTACAGGGCAGCCACAGGTGGGTTAACTACTATTCTGGGTACACGTGGTTGTTTTCTTTTCATTCTCAGCAGCTTCTAGTCAGCCTTTGCTCCTCTAGGTGGTCTCAGTGAAGCAAAGGCAGCTCTTGTAGTGAGGTGATATATCTGGGCCATAAGGTAAACCAGTAAGCAAAGCCTCCGCTGTCTCTTTCAAACACAGAGCCTCACCAACATAAAAGCCCACAATGGCACGAATGAGGAGGCGCACAGGCTTGCATCGCATTGTTTTTTCCCCCCAATGCTCCCCTTTCTGAATAGGAAGTTTGAAAAGCTCAGGCTCTGCTTCCCAGTGGGGAAGAGAGGAGGTGGTTGGGGCGGGGTGGTGGGGAGTTGGATGGGATGGTAATAACCAGAAGCAGGTGCAGGGATGAGGAGGGGGAGTGAAAGTAGCTGGATACGAAGCTGGGAAATGCAGAGGTTTTACTGGAGAAGTTTGAGCTCTCTCCACTTTCTAATCCCCATAGGTCCAACTGGAATACCTCCACCATGATGTCATGTGTGTGTGTGTGTGTGTAGTTGTTGATGGAGGAGGCTCACTTGCAAACATATGGAGGGGATTGTATTGCTCTGTGAGGGAACCGTTGAGACAAAAGACAGGGCTCTTGTAGGCTGGTGGAGTGTGTGTGAGGGTCCTCTAGCAGTACATGAGCATGTAGGAGTGTACTTGAAATGAAGTGTATGTGAGAGCACACAAACACACACAAGTGTACAACCATACCTTGAGAGGTTTGTGTGTGTGTGCGTGTGCGTGTGTGCGTGCGTGTGTTTCCTCGGCAGAGAAGGTGGAAGAGAAAAATGTTTGGGATGGGTATTGTGCAAAAGCTCTCTTCACGTCTGATATAAATATTAGTCTGTGGCTCTAGAGGGAAGATAAAGTCATGGTTGTGAAACGGTTAACACATGTGACTGGATAGCTTATCTTCATTGGTATATACATGTTTGTGATAAACCCTTGTCAGCAAGAGTATAGTAAGCAAAGAGTGTGATATTATTTTTAGCTTTTTTTTCTGTCTGTCACTGCCTTTTTCTCTCTGATGAAAATCATCTAAACTTGCTTTATATCAATAATCATACATTTAATATAATGTAACTCTTGGATGTGATTGCTTTGCTCCGATATATGTCCGTTTTAAGGCTGCATTGTTCAATTACTGACCAGTACAGGTTCATTAGACTACAAAACAAACTAACAGCAACAGAGGGCTGATATACTGTCTGTATACAAGTCTGCATGGATTTCATTGACATAATACATTTGAATTAGAATGCAATATGTTTTGGTCACATTCAAATATCTATTTTGCCTCCAGAAACATTTTTCATTATTTTCTTATTTTTAACGTTTTCTGCAGACCTACTATATGTACGTCTTCACTTGTACCATGAAATGTGTGGGAAACATAAAGCCTGTGTGTAAAAAGTTTAAAAAAAGGAGGCTATGAGACAAAGCATATACACTGGTGCTGGGCCCAAATATTCCACAACATGCTGTTTATTAAACTAAATGAATTCTGCAGAACTTATTTCAGACACAGAAGAAGATGTATAGACTGTATTGTGTGTTTGTGGACGTAGCAGTGCAGACTGAGATAAAGCCAGTGTGATGAGTGACATTTGCCCCCCCTCCCTCATGTCATCAGTCCCCTCCTCCTATATTCTATTAATATGCAGCCTCTCAGCTCTTTGACTGGCTTGGTTTCTTTATCCCTATCTTGTGTCAGTCAGAGCCCTGTTTTGTTTTTCTCTGTCTGTGTTGCTCCCCTTCCCAGTCTCCTCCAGGCCTGCATGTCCAATAGACCAGTGAAGACGAGAGAAGCGCTCCTTCATGGCCCTCCAGGGGTTGTTTCAGATGGAGAGGCCGTCCCTGTCGTCTTGTGTATATAGTGAAAAGAGCAGGGCCAGCGGGGGGTAGCCTGTATCATCTGGGCCTCCTCCTTAATAACTACCCTTCTCTTTCTTCCACCCCCCTCACCCTCGTTTTCATGATCCCTGGAATGCACTGGGAGGCTGCAGGAACTCCAGGTGGCTGACGGGGGGCGCTCCTAATACCTCCTTTCTCTCTCTTTCTCCACTTTCTTCCCAAGCCCTTTTTGTATTTTTCTCCCCAAGACAGGTCTAAGGGGTAAGTTTCTTCAGAAATCAGCTTGAGCTGTGCTGTCGTTATTCACGCTCAGGGATCGTCCCTCTCGTATGTTTTGAGAGACTATGCAGGTTCAAATCCTTCGTCCGCCCCCCACATTGCTCTGTTTTCTGTAAAAAAAAAAGCTTTCCAGCAGCACCGCAGCTCTGAAGAGAGAGAGACAGAGAGAGTGAGAGAGAGACAGAGAGAGATGTGGTAGCATCAAAAAGCTCATCGTTCGGTGTAGAGGCGGTAGGCCCAAAGAACGTTGTGGGAGTAGCAAATTAATGGCATCAGACAGCCTTGTGACAGGAAACCCCATTATGCGAGAGACACACAAAGCCGCTGAGGCTGGGTTTCAAAGGCAATTTCTTTCTTTTGGAGTTACATATGTAAAAAAACACCCCCATGCTTACCAATCCTGTACGTCCTCCTTCTCTATGCAGCACTTTTGGTAGCCCACGTAATCCACAATTCTAAAACCATCTCTTAACACCTGCTGTTTTTTTTGCTTTTCAAAAGAGGTGGGATAAGATGATATTTTAACATTTGATTGATTATTTGTTAAGAAAAAGAAGCGATGCCACCTTTAGTTCATCATGTAACTACTTCAGTAGGTTGATTCAATTAACAAGTTATGCTCGGGCCACGCGGCTTGGCTCCGTGTCACTCAATTTTGTTCTTTCTGAAATATATATAAATTACATTTGTAATTAAATACAATTTAACTTTCTGGTCATTATGAAAGGAAATTTCTATATAGAAAGAGGGAATGTGAGCCACACTTACATAGTGTATAATTAATAAAAAAAAATCTGGCATCTGTATTGCCATGCAATGTGGTACATAACATTTGGTAGTTTTTCCTTAAATATCTGGCCATCCCGTTGATGGATTGGCAGTTGTTCTGCTCACACGCTACCTCTACCAACCGCCCCGTGCACCCCACTGTGCGGCTCTTTATAGCCGCACCCCTTCCCCGCGCTCATCAGAACCAGCCGCTCCCACTAATGAGAACGGCTGTTTCCAATGAGCGCGCCTCTCTCTCTTGCGTCGCAGGTGCGCTGACCACGCCCCCGCCCACATACCCCCACCGCCCGATTTAGGCCGAGGAGCCACCGGTCTAACCAACTCCCCCCCCCCTCCCTCCCACTGGGAGCGGGAGCGGGAGTCAGCCCCGACCATCTGCACCCCCGACCTATGGACCACCATGGACCCAACTTTGCGTTTCCGCCCGATGCCAACGGGTGGTCCGGGCGTTGGCATCCTCCATCCGGGTGGGCCCGGCCGGAGGGCGATCGAGCGCCCCGGGAGGCAGGTTCCTCGCGACCTCCGCCGGCCCCCTCCCGGGACAAAACCGGCTCTCACCCTCCGTCCGCCGCGGCACCCTGCAACACAAGAGAGAGAAGATTAGGGAAACACCAACCTACTTGTGTCCCCCCCCGACCATCCCTCGGCCAGCTGGGCCTCCGCCCAGGCCCGAGCCTCCCGCTCGGCCCGGAGTCTCCTCCCCAGCTGCCTGACGGTCGCCTGGGCCCGCTGCCGGTCCTCGTCGGCGCTGCGCAGCCGGCTCTTCAGCCGCGCCACCTCCTCCTGCAGCCGCCACCTCCTGCCCCCTCTCTGTCTCCCCGCCCCTGGCTGGGGCTGGGCCATCAGGGGGCCCCGACCGGTCGGCGCCCTCCTGGCCCCTCCGGGCCCTGGTCCGTCGGTCCGGGTTGCTCCGACCCGGCTCACCTGGTCCACCTCCATGAGGTCACAGTCCCTCTGGAGGTGCCCCGGCTGCCCGCACGTCCAGCATTCCGGCTCCGGACTCGGGGCGGGCCGCCCGGGGTCCCTCCAGGTCGCTTCGGGGCGCCGGGTCCGCTCGGGCTGCTGCCTTCGGCGGCGACGCGCTCCTCCGCCCCGCCGCCTCCGCCGTCATCTGCCTTGCCCCGGGCCGCCGAGTCGCCGTCGCCGAAGCCGTCTGCGTCGCCGCGGTCCTCCGCGTCGCCGCCTCCGACTCCGTCTGCGTCGCCGCGGACTCGGCCCTCCGCGTCGCCATCTCCGCCGTAGTCTGCGTCGCCGTGGACTCAGCCCTCCGCGTCGCCGCCTCCGCAGTAGTTTGCGTCGCCGCGGACTCGGCCCTCCGCGTCGCCGTCTCTGACGCGGTCTGCGTCGCTGCGCCCGCGGCCCGCCGCCTCGCCGCGTCGGGGACCGTCTGCGTTGCGGCCGTCACCCTCTTCCTCGCCGCGTCGGTCTGGGCCGAGGTCGTGGTCCGCCGCCTTGCCGCGTCCGGGACCGTCTGCGTACCCGCGGTCCTCCGCGCCGCCGGCCCCGGCTGCCCGAGGGCAACCCCGCCCGGCCGGGCCCGGACCGCTGCCATGCCGCCCTTCGGCTCCCGGCGCTGGAAGTCCTCCGCTCTGGCGACGGCCCCGATTAGAGATGTCGGCCTCCACCCTCTGACCCAGTCGGCCATCTGGACCGGCAGCCCCCCCAGGAACTGCTCGGTGGCCACCTGGTCCATCGCGTCCGCCATGTCCCCCCTTCCTCCCGGCTGCAGCCACTGCTCTGTCCGCCGGCGCAGCCGCCGAGCGAAGGCTAGCAGCGGCTCACCCGGCTCCTGCTGGGCCACGCGGAGCCGCTGCCGGTGCTGCTCCGGGGTCAGTGGTGGCGGCACGGTCTCCCCACCGATCTGGGCTGGCGGTACCTGCTCCCCCTGAGCCACGGTCCTGGCGCTGAGCCACTCCTCCACGGCCGGCCCCTTCCCTGCACTCTCGGGAATGCCCGCCAGCCGCATGAATAGCGTGTCCCACGCCTCATCCTCCTCCGCCGGCAGTCCCCCCTTCTCCTTCATCCGGGTTCGCGAACCCCGTTGGGCGCCACTGTGGCAAGGCACCTGCTTGCCCGGGGACTTGACCAGCTCAACAGATAAGACGGACGCCGTGTGCTCCATGTACAGAGGTATTTATTTAGCATACGCAGTTGTTCTGCTCACACGCTACCTCTACCAACCGCCCCGTGCACCCCACTGTGCGGCTCTTTGTAGCCGCACCCCTTCCCCGCGCTCATCAGAACCAGCCGCTCCCACTAATGAGAACGGCTGTTTCCAATGAGCGCGCCTCTCTCTCTTGCGTCGCAGGTGCGCTGACCACGCCCCCGCCCACAGACACGTTCAAAGATTCACATAAAATATAGAAGTTCAATTAAAAGATGAGAGTATGCAGAGGGTGTTTTAATGAGTTTTTTTTTTTGATGAGATCTTTGTAGTGGCTGCAGTATCAACTTTGTGTGTCAATATCTAACGCACTATGTCTCACTCTTACGTGTCATACAGTTGACATCATGGAAATATAAAAAATGCACCTAAATTGGGTTTTCCATGAGTGTCTGTACCTTAAGATTCAGTTAAAAAATCATTCTTGAGCACCTTTATCATCATTTGGTTTGGCTTTGCTATCAAAATGTACGCACTTTATTTGTTATTGTGTTTTAACTCAATAGAAACTACGAACTAGCTCATGATTATCGGGGGGCGACTGTGGCTCAGTGGTTAGCAGGTCCGACTTGATTAAGACACTTAACCCTAATCGCTCACCGTTGCTGTGTCTACGGTCTGCTGTATATCATGTAAGTCTCTTTGGATAAAAGCGTCAGCTAAATGAAATGTAATGTAATGATTAGATGCTCGACTGAGTTAGTTCAAACTGTGAGACGGTCCACACTAGGGTGGGTTGGTGGAAGAGGAGGTGCATGGTTCAAACATTCATCCAGGAGTTTGTGTCCCATGCAGAACCAAAAAGTAAATGTTGACATATTGTCACTTCATGAGTCGTTAGTGTCGCTAGTCACTTAACTCGTTTCTCATCTTCTAGTTCGTAGCAGCAGTATTTGACAAGTTGGGAGTGACAATGTGTGACATACACATAAATCATGTACAAAAATGTATGAGGCACATATGACTATATAAATGCACTGTAACTGTAAAAATACCTTTTATTTCTTAAAAATGCTGCCTCTCCACACACACAGTCTCTCCCTTCTCTTTTTTTAAACCATTTTCTCACACCTCTTTGCTTTTCAGGCCAAGCATGGGGTCCCTTTTGACTGGCAACCCAACTATAATGGCCCTGTAGGTCAGGAGCGTGAGACCAGGTACGGTTTCCTTCAAGCATAATATCCATCTTTTCTCCCAGCATTCCTCTGTACCCCCGAGAGCCATGTCTCACATCCAACAAAAATGAAGTCAGCGCACACTAAGTTAAAGGTAGAAAAGACAGTGTAATCACATACTGTAGATACATGCCTCTCTCCTGCTGAACCTGGGAGGGGGCACATTTCAACAGACTGATCTGGAATAACAGACAGAACTGTCCAACAACAATTCATTCTCAGTCTTTCCTTTCCCTGTGTCCAGATCATAACATACTACAAATATAGGGACAGGGGAAAAAAGAACTGTCGGTTTAGCAAACATACAGACCTTAACCCTCTAAAGCAGTTACTTCAAACCTATCTTTTCAGTTGTGCCTTTCCAGTCCTATTAGACGAACCCATCATCAACACTGGATTATTTTACACTATTAACTTTATACAAGTTAGTATTGTATTATTATTGGCAGAAGCTAGATGAGTCAAATATTTATCCAAGGCTGGACTGGGATTATAATTCAAGTTTGGAATCTAACAGGCCAAGTCTTTCCTACAATTAAGGGACAAAAGCAAATTGCACTTTTGGTTTATTCATTTAAAACCTCAGAGCTGTATGTGTGTTGATCATCATGAAGCTCTGGGTAACTGGAGCTAGTTCCACCTGACAGAAAATATTATACAGCTTTTTATTTGTTGATGGCATTTATTTAAAACATGGACTCAACTGAAGGTGGGATACTATGTGATGCAGAGGGCGCCCTCCTAGCATGTATTATTTATTTATTTTTACATGAATGTCCATTGGATGTGAATCTGTTATTTTGAAGCAAGTATACATTTCCTGCCCTCCCCCTTGTTGCAGTGCCCCAGAGGACCAATCAAAGTATATTTGTATCCATTACTTATATTTCACCCCTGTAAAAATGACTTTTAACTATTTCAACCAGTTACTCATTACTGCCTTCAAGATTATACAGTTTCAACATACACTACCTGTGTGGAATAACAACAATGAATTCAATCTCATGAAGGAGAACAGCTCATCACCATGGTCCCTGTGGTTGGAGTTGCAGTACCACACACAGACAGCAGCATGGGCTCAAAAGATCTAATAAACGAGTCTGTAAATGAGGGAGATAAAAGTTAGCTCAAAGCACTGTTAAGACCATCATTAAAAGTGGAAAGGGTATGGCACCAACCACAGTCTAACAGAGAAGACAATAAGGCATATAATAATAATGGCAACAAAAAGACTGAAATGGATGAGAAATGTATATTCAACAGGACAATGACTCAAAGCACAGCACCAGAGCTACCATGGATTAACTTTCAAATGAACAAGGTGGATGTTCTGGAGTGGTCAAATCAAAATCCTGACCTAAATCCCACAGAAAATCTGTGAAACGACTTGAAGGTTACTGCCATTCATAGAATGCCAACAAAGCTCTCCTAGCTCTTCAAAAAAAAGCGGTGCAAGATCCACAACTCCCGGTGTGCCAACCTTGTGCAGCTACCCAAAAAGACTGGTAGCTTCTACCAACCGTTGACTCAGAGGGGTGAATACTTTAACATAATGACATTTACAGACATTGCACAACACACTTTGAAGGTAAAGGTGGATTATTTTCAATCTACTGTATCTCCAAAACAAGTGAACTGGGACACGGAAGCTATTGTGTTATAGTGTGCTGCCCCCCTCGTCTCAATCAGCAGAGACATTAGCTTGGAATGTATGTACTTGTTCATAATAGGCTTTATCTTAAAGTAAATATAATACAGTGCACTTTATATGTTGTATGTACATTTTTGATTGATTTGATTGAGTTTATTTTGTATAGCCCAAAATCACAAATACAAATTATCCTCTGAGGGCTTTACAATCTGTACACATACGACAGCCCTGTCCCAGGACCTCACATCGGATCAGGAAAAACTCCCCAAAAAATAGTAAAAACCCTTTCACAGGGAAAAGAAAGGGGAAGAAACCTTCAGGAGAGCAACAGAGGAGGATCCCTCTCCCCGGATGGACAGAAGCAATAGATGTCATGTGTACAGAATCAACGTAACAGAGTTACAGCACATTCAATGGATGTGACAGAAATGATTCATATAAATCAGCTAATAAAGGAGTGATGTGATCTCTCCTCCTAGTCCTTGTTAGTACACAAGCTGCAGTATTCTGGATCAACTGGAGAGACCTAAGAGACTTAGCAGAGCAGCCTGATAATACAGAGTTACAGTAGTCCAGTCTTGAAGTAACAAATGCGTGGATCATTGTCTCTGCATCCCTTTGAGACAATATGTGCCTGATCCTTGAGATGTTGCGTAGGTGAAAGAAGGCAGTCCTTGAGATCTGTTTCACATGGGAACCGAAGGACAAGTCTTGATCAAAGACAACTCCCAGATTCCTCATGGTGGTGCTTGACCCCAGAGAAATGCCATCAAGAGAAACAATATAATTCGATAATTGATTTCTAAGAAGTTCTGGGCCAAGCAAAATAACTTCTGTCTTGTCCGAGTTCAACATCAGGAAGTTGCAGGTCATCCAGGTTTTTATGTCTTTAAGACATGCTTGAAGTTTAGCCACCTGGTTGGTTTCATCTGGCTTGATCGATATATATAGCTGGGTATCGTCGGCATAAAAATTTAATTTTATTGAGTGTTTCCTGATAATATTACCTAAAGGAAACATATACAAGGTGAACAAAATTGGACCAAGGACGGAGCCCTGTGGAACCCCATTTTGAACACCCGTGCTCACAGAGGCCACGTCATTTACATATACAAACTGAGATCGATCTGATACATATGACTTATACCAGCTTAGTGCTGTACCTTTAATACCAATCACCTGTTCTAGTCTCTGTAATAAAATGTCATGGTCAATGGTGTCAAATGCAGCACTAAGGTCTAACAGGACCAGAACAGTTACAAGTCCCCTATCTGATGCATTGGTAATTGTCACCAGAGCTGTCTCCGTGCTATGATGCTTTCTAAATCCGGACTGAAAGTCCTCAAATAAACTATTGCTATCTAAAAAGTCACATAATTGATTTGCAATTACTTTCTCCAGAATCTTAGACAGGAAGGGCAGGTTAGAGATGGGTCTGTAGTTGGCCAACACCTCGGATCGAGAGTTGGCTTCTTGAGAAGAGGTTTAATTACAGACACTTTGAAAGACTGTGGCACATGACCTGTTAGTAAAGAACCATTGATAATATCCAGCAGAGAGGTGCCAATCAAAGGCAAAACCTCCTTGAGCAGCTTCGTTGGAATGGGGTCCAGGAGACAGGTAGAAGACATGAAGGTCATGATCTTATCATTGAAGAAGGTCATGAAGTCATCACTGCTGAGGTCCGTAGGAATACACGGCTCCACCGAGCTGTGACTCTCCGTTAGCCTGGCCACAGTGCTGAAGAGAAACCTGGGTTGTTCTTGTTCTTCTCTATTACTGATGAGTAGTAGGCTCCTCTGGCATTATGAAGGGCCTTCTTGTAGGTTTTCAGACTGTCCCGCCAGACTAACCAGGATTCCTCTAGTTTGTTGGAACGCCATAAACCTTCCAGCTTCCGTGATGCTTGCTTCAGTATGTGGGTTTGAGGGTTATACCATGGAGCGAGCCTCCTTCTTTTGATGATCCTCTTCTTTAGAAGGGCTATCGAAATTGTGTTCAATACAAAATAAATGGTAAACAGCTGCATTTAAAATAATGCTTTGATCCAAAGCACTTTGTAATTTGCCTCTCACTCACCCACGCACGTATAGACTGTGGTGAGCAGGGTTGTCCTTCAATCAGAGGATCGGTGGTTCGATCCCTGGCTCTGCTAGCCCGAGTTGATTGCTCCCAAAGGTGTACCTACGGTGTATCAATGTGTGTAAATGTTAGTTTCTCCGGATGGGCAGGTTGTACCTTAGCCACAGTGTGTGAATGAGGTCATGTAGTGTTAAAACGAGTGGTTGGAAGACTAGAAAAGCTATACAAGTACAGACCATTTACCATTGACTCAGCCAGCTACAATGGCCTGACCATCGGACATTGTAACTGGCGACTGCAGTAGTAACCCCTAAGGTACAAGTACCCCAGGTCTGTAATCACTGCTCTAAATTAGCCATATTGTATCTGGATTAAGTAATATTTCTACTGAATGCTTTGTCTAAAGTGTTCTCTCTAGATCGTTTTCCTTCCCATAATGCAATGGGCCACATAGTGGTCGACGGTGAGTGTGCTCTGTAATTTGACAGCCCTGCTTTGGAAACAGAGACAAAGCATGGAAGGAAGGCTTTGCGTCCTTCTTTCCATCATGGAAATGTTATTTCCAGCCCCGGCCGAAGGATACTTGATCCAACATGGGAATCAAAGCCAGTGTTAAATATCACTTAGTGCATGTGTTTTGCTGCACATTTACATTTGTCTGTGTTAGCATTTCAGATTTAGCACTGCAGGGAATACCATTTTCCGTGGCTAATATAAATGTAAGAAAAAGGTTTGGGGTGTTTAAAAACACTAAAGACCTTGTCTCATCAACCCTGTGTTGGCAAAAGGCTGAGACAAGGTCTTGAACAGAAAGAAAACTAACTCACAGTTGACTGAATAAGAGCATAAAAAGGTCAACTGACCTGAACATAAAGTTCATAAAGAGTATGCAGATGTCCATGCATGTCTTTTTTCCATGTCCTATGTGCACAGCCAGATCATGGATTTTGTTGTTGGTTTTAGCATAGCAGAAAATAATGGGGGATTTATATTTACATTTATATTTATCGACCACCTTGAAGTTAAAGGGCTGCATAGCCAGATACCAACGGGTGTTCCGGGCGTTGGTATCCTTCATGCGGTGGAGCCATTGGAGCAGGGCGTGGTCCGAGCAGAGGGTGAACTGGCGCCCCAGGAGGTAATAACGCAGGGAGTCGACCGCACACCGGATGACCAGGCACTCCTTCTCAACAGTGCTGTACCGACCCTCCCGCTCGGACAACTTCCGGCTGATGTAGACGATGGGCCGGTCGACCCCCCCCCACCCCCCCCACCTCCTGGGACAAAACGGCCCCCAACCCTCTGTCCGACGCGTCGGTCTGCAAGACAAAGGGAAAAGAGAAGTTAGGGGTGTGGAGAAGCGGCTCCCCACAGAGGGCCTGTTTCACCGCCTCAAACGCCAGCTGGCACTGCTCCGTCCACTGGACCGGATCTGAGGCACCCTTTCGGGTCAGGTCAGTCAAGGGGCTGGTCAGCTCCGCGAAGCCGGGGATAAATCGCCGGTAGTAGCCTGCCAGCCCCAAAAACTGACGCAAAGCCTGGCGCAAATTATCTCGTGACAGCCGACCCAAGGCGTGAAGCTTTGCGCGCAGGTCCAGGACGTACTGGATCTCATTCTTGCTGGTGCTCTGCCCCTCCTCCCAGCTTTCCTTAAGCAGGTCGAGCACCCCACGTGGCTTCCTGCCGAACAGCAGCTCAAAGGGAGAAAATCCCATGGAGGCCTGGGGAACCTCCCGCACTGCAAACAACAGAGAGTCCAGCCATTTATCCCAATTATGTTCATCCTCACTAATGAATTTACGGATCATGTTCTTCAAGGTCTTATTCAACCTCTCCACCAACCGATTGGTCTGGGGATGGTAGACGCTGGTACGAATAGACTTGGCGCCCAATAATCCGTAAAGACCTCGCAGTGTGCGTGACATGAACGACGTGCCCTGGTCGGTCAGAATCTCTTTCGGGACTCCGACTCGGGAGATGACCTGAAACAGCGCCTGCGCAACACTCTTTGCAGAGATGCTGCGCAGCGGCACCGCTTCCGGATATCGCGTTGCGTAATCCACTAGGACTAACACAAAGCGATATCCGCGTGTGCTCCGGTGGAATGGCCCGATGAGGTCCATGCCGATTCTATCGAATGGCACCTCCATTAATGGCAGAGGGCTCAATGGCGACCCCGGAATGGCCGGGGGATTTACCAATTGGCATTCCGGGCAGGACGCGCACCAACGGTGCACATCCGCCCGGATGCCCGGCCACTAGAATCGGGCCATGATCCGGTGCAATGTCTTATCGTACCCCATGTGCCCAGCCATTGGGTTATAGTGAGCCGCCTGGAAAACTATTTCCCGGCGGCTCTTCAGCACCAGCAACTGGGTGTCCTCCTGCCCGGTCTGGGTGTCACGGCTCACCCAGTATAACCGGTCCCTAATCAAACAAAAGTGCGGATATGTCTGCGCTGCGTCAGGGCGCACCAGCTGACCATCAATTCTTATCACCTGGTCAAAGGCCGAGCGCAGAGTCTCATCCCGAGACTGCTCGAGTGGAAAATCTTCCATGGAGTGGAACTCGGGAGCCGGCGGAGTCTCCACGGGAGGCTCAGCCGGTTCCCCCTCCCCGTCTGCAGTGTCGGACAAACCCGCGTCGCCACTGAGTACCGCACACATATCGCACTGCCCTGTCTGCTGTGACCGCACCCCCGCTGTCTGCCCCATTAGCTTATCAAACCCAGGCCAATCCGTTCCCAGAATTAGGGGGTGCGTAAGGCGGGAGCTAACCGCAACCTTCACCCAATGCTTTTTCCCCGCATAACAAATTTCCACTGGGACTACGGGATACTCGTGTATATCCCCATGCACACACCTTATCCGTACCCGTGCTGCCTCCACCAATGCCTCGGACCGAACCAGGCTCTGGTGGATCATAGTCTGCGTGCAGCCCGAATCCACCATCGCCTGGTGTGTACCCCCCTGGAGTCTTACCGGAACGCTGTACGTCGCTCCCGGGCCTGGGGAGGGGGCTGGAGGGCCAGCCACCCGGATCACTTGTCCCATCTCCATCAACGGGCAGTCCCTCCGGACGTGACCGGGTTACCCGCACCTCCAACACCCCTGCCCTGACGTCTGAGGGGCCCCCTGTGGGTCAGGAAGGGCGCGGCCGCTGGACTGGTCTGGGGCGCCGGCTGTCGGCGGGGCTGGCTCTGGTTGGCGCGGGGTTCGCGGCGGCAGTCTCCACCTCGGGGCTGGTGTCGGCCGGGCCGGTACCGCCGGTGGTCCCCTGCCCCCTCCGTCAGCCTGGTACACCGCCCGGTGGTCCTCGGCCAAGGTGACCGCGTTCGCCAGGTCCGTGGGGCGGTGGCAGCGGACCCAGGATGCGGTTCGGGTCGGCCGCCCCTCCATAAATTGTTCCATCACTATCCGCTCCACGACCGCCTCTGCTCCTCCCACGCCCCCGGCCGGAGCCACCGTCCCGCCGCGTCCCGAAGCCGTTGGGCGAAGGGCCGTTCGTCGGGCCCTAGACTCACCGCGCGGAACCGCCGCCGGTGGTCCTCGGGGGACAGGCCGAGCCGATCCATGATGGCCTTCCGGACCTCCCCGTAGCCCATCCGCGCCGCCAGGGGAAGCCCCATCGCCGCCGTCAGCGCCTCCCCGGTCAGCAATGGCAGGAGCCGCACCGCCCACTCCGCCGCCGGCCAGCCGCACACCGCTGCGGTGGCCTCGAAGGCGTCCAAAAATGACTGGGCGTCGTCCCCCTCTGCCATCCGGTGGAGCGCCACCGCCGTCAGCGGCGGGCCCCGCGGAGAACCCACCGACGTCCCTACCGCTGTCCTGGCGGCGAGCTACTCGAGGGTGACGGCCTGCCTCTCCGCCTGGTCCTGGAGAGCCTCCAGGATCCGCTGCGTCGCCGCCGCCTGGTCCCGCTGCATCGCGCCGACGTCCGCCATCATTTGGCCCAGCGCGACGATCGGCTGGGCTGGTCCCTCCATCGGGTCGTCCCGGTGCATCCGACGAGTCCCTGTTCAGGCGCCACTGTGACAAGGTTCCGATAATTGTTTCCACCCTGTTTTAGCAGCAAAACCAAACAGCTTGTCTTCAGTCTCTAGTTGAGCAAAGCGTTAAAGAGACTGATTTGAGAGTCGAGTGCAGAGCAAACACTCAGGTGTTAAGCATTAAAGTAAACCAGGACCGTGAAGCTATTTTACAAAAGAAGCTTTGTCTTGTCAAATGATCAGCATTCAAAATGAATCTGCAACATTCCACTCATGGGTTTACAAATTCATATAATGTCTCGTCTTTCACACACTAAATTGCACATTTGTTCTCAATATGCTTGTGCTGACCAAAAAGGAGCACACCATATGGTAAAAAAATGAAAATGTACACATATACATATTAACTGTCTTTATACAATGTTATACAGTCTGGCTTACACACACACACACACAGCAGCCCTGGATGTGAGCCAGGGCAAGTGATATTGCATATGTGTGGACAGGTGTGGCAGCCGTATACTCAGGAAGAGGGGCTTAGGTTCATGGAAGCCGCTTGCCATAGATACCCCAGATACCCCTAACCCTGTAAAGCATATGGGGCTAAATCCTGCCACCCCAGATGTATTCTCTCCCAGCAGCACTCTCATGGTAACAACATAGCCCACTTTAGCCATCACGCACCAGCTAGATCGGTGTTGGCTCAGGGATAACAGCTGAGGAGGATGGGTTGTATCCATAATGTATAAAGTGTGTGTATATGTGTACTTATACAACTATCTTTGTGAGGACCAATTTGAGTTTTAGACTCAAGATTGAGGACACTTTTCGAAAGTGAGGACAGTTTAGACAGGAGTTCAGTTTGGAAGGAGGTTTAGGTCAATGTAAGGGTCAGGATCAGGCATGCTTAAGGCCAGGACTAGGGTAAGGGATGAATATCTTGATGAATGTCCCCACAAAGACTAAAGTATAATGTTTTTGAATGTAACAAATTATCAACTTGAAGTACCTAAGTACACCGGCCCAACCATCAGAAGAAGATGCCTACTCGAGTCCTTGCAGCAGTTTCACACACAACTGGCTACCTACAGCTACAATTTGCCTCATGTACCACTGTTTTGGCACTTATATCAAAACAGGCTTAACAAAGAGCTTCACAATACAGGACTGCTCTTCTGAAATCATTTGACTTGGTACCATGCAGAGACATTAAAGTGTTTGTTTACACATGTCCTCACTGGTTCTGATAATTAGCAGCAAGCCCAATCCAGAACCGTACATGTGGTCAACTGGTATGAGGAAACTCATGAGCAAGAAGAAAATTGGACTCAGTCAACATGCTCTATTTTGAGGTTGGGTTAGTCTGTGCAATAAATACAAATAGAGCTGGAGTAGACTTGAGCTTTGACTGTGGGTACATCCCTCTCTTATTTGTCATCTCCTCGCTCCTCACTTGAACCGGAAGTTGTTCTGCACCACCATATTGACGGACGTCCCAAAGCTCGTATTTCTTCTCTGAGGAACCAGGAGCCAGGATGGATCTCTGAGGAGCCATGAGCGAGGAGGCATGAGGAGCGAGGAGGCACGAGGTGCGAGGAGGCACAAAGGCACGAGGAGGCACAAAGGCACGAGGAGGCACAAAGGCACGAGGAGCGAGGAGGCCCGAGGAGCGAGGAGGCACAAAGGCATGAGGAAGCACCTCGTAAGGAGGCACGAGGAGCGAGGAGGCACAATGGCAAGAGGAGCGAGGAGGCACAAAGGCACGAGGAGCGAGGAGGCACAAAGGCACGAGGAGCGAGGAGGCACGAGGAGCGAGGAGGCATGAGGAGGCATGAGGAGGAGGCACGAGGAGGCACGTTCGTGGGCTTCTAAGAAGTGTTTTAACGCTCGACACGCCCCCTCAGTGTTCATCTGTTATGTGATTGGACGCTGCAGCTGAGCGGACTGATCGCTGGAGTTTCATACCAGAGTGAAGACGATCACAGATTAAACTCAGTTATATATTAGATCTGTTCTCTGATTGGTTAAAATATGTTCATTGTAGGTCTGAACAACAAAAGGACCTCAAACAACTTTCTAAATTTATTAGAAAGATTCTTCTTTATTTGATCCGTTGTTTCCCCTTAATAATGTTTTATTATGGATACAATTACAGTAATTTCCTTTCAGTCACGTGAGGCTGACCATTTGATAAGTTATGTCATTTCAATTTCCCCGAAACATCAGTTAACAGTCTGATGTTCAGAAAGTATAGTTTGACATGGTGGCTGCATTATTTCAGCTGCTCCCTATGTTACAGTTTTTTTCAGGCGCTACCAAGCGTTTGTCTAACCAGTGGTCACATTTTCAAAACTCTAAACACAATTAGCACAGCATCAGTCTTTTGTGGCCAACAATATGCAGTCAGTGAACACATTTCCACAATGCTTATATTTTCTTAACAGACAAGCTATACCTCCCAACAAAATTATGGATTGTTTTTGTATTATTTACGAATGTTAACACACAACATCCCACAATGTCAAACACAATATTCCAAACCTTAGATACAGTCTAAAACCCTCTTCTGCAATGATATCAGTTCTAAAACAATATATCTCAGCTGATAATAAACAAACAATTGAATAATTGATACACAGCTGATTTATGTTGGGTAAATTGGGCAAACCACAGCTGATTCCAGTCTGGCTTAGACTCAGTGGCATTACTTATACAGTAAAAGGAGGACTTTGAGGAGTGATGTTTTTGGAAACAGAAACAGAAAAAGACTTTTTGCCGTTGTTTTTGTTCAGAATGCTCTTGTGTGTTTCATGGATATTTTGTTCACTGTAAGCAATACTGTAAAACTTTTTCTGTTCTATCATACTGTAAACAGTATTTATACTGTACCTCCTGTAGTAAACACTGTAAGCAATACTGTAAAGCTTTTTCTGTTCTATCATACTGTAAGCAGTATTTATACTGTACCTCCTGTAGTAAACAGTAAAGGGGAAAAAACTGATTTGGTTTTTACTGGAATGCTTTTGAATGTGAACATTACATGTGGACATACAGTTCCTAACCAAGAAATTTAGTGTAAAAACAGTGGATTGCATGTTTTGCATGCAAATACCTGTAAAACTGAAACATAAAAGTCTATGCAGTTTTTGTAATGTCAGCAATAGCCAGTATTTTGAAACCTGGTGTACTTTGATTGACTGGAAGGACCTTGTGAAGTGAAAACAAGAGTTATTCTTTGACAGAATAATTTCATTTTGAGTCAGATTTAGTATATATTTAGTTAGTATATATTTAACAAAATGTGTTTTTGAGAAGAAAATTATCCATTTGGCCAATTGTGGTTTGTAGGTGTCAGTCTGTGTTAAGAGTTTAGAAAAAGTATCTGAAGTATGGGTAAGCGCTTGTTAGCGATTGAAAAAAACAGTAATATTTGATCATCAGTAAACACAAATTGCACCAAAGTTAATATAAATGATTCAGTGAAGAACATAAATGCCTACCCAATCTCATGTCAAGCCACTCATAGCTACAAAGATATTTGACCATGAATCAAACATGTGAACATATTGGTGGTTATTATTTTTAGGTAGTGCAAAAGTCAAAAGGCCTCTCGTTTGGATACCTTAAATATCTGTTCAAAATTCTATGGCAAACAATCTGATACCAGGCTTGAAAAAGTTGGTAATTGGTCATTGGTAAAGTAATTAGGAATCATTCTCCTGGGACCTTGAGGATCTGTACACATTGCATAACAATTGAATCAAAACTTCAGACAAACGTTTAGCCAAAAATGATCAACTGGCCAACTAACATGCCTGATATTGCCCCTGCAGCAGGGCTAAAAGTCTGTTATTTACAGTATTTCAGTCTTGACCTTTGGTTAAAATAATCTTGTCACTCTTGGCTTTTCCAAATTGTAGTATGCCATATGTAGAACATGTTTCACTTACTTTTACTGTAGTGACTGTTCAATGTACTATAATCATCACCAGATACTGCATTTGTATTTCAGTCATTTAAATTGGCGATAAAATGACTCACATTATGGATGTTTTAAGCTTCTCCAGCAGTTGTCAAACACGTAAATGATTTTCATACTACATGTTATTTAATGTTTACAATAAACATACTGTTTGTGAATTTACAACTTGGCACTGCTCTTTGTCATTGTATTGGACGTAGCTTTAATTGACCTCAGTAAAACAATTGGTCTGGGATGTTTACTCACTTCAAGAACAATGAAGGCGAGAAAACCACCTAGGGCCAATGTACAAAGGGTACAGACCTACATTTATGTGTTTACCTTTCATATTACATAGTTGCCATAGCATTGCTCTTGAGAGGCACATACAGCACCTCTAGACGTGACACACGCCAGCTCCACTAAGACTCCTTGGCTTCATCATTTCGGCATGATATTAATCATCATAAATCAGGGTGTCACTCTTGTAGAAGTCCCCTCCCACTCAGATCCTGCAATATATGTTTCCAAAGTTTAACTTGCTGGCTTCAACTATGAGGGCATGAGCTCACAGGACCACACCCGGTCATGAGTGGAGCAGACAGATGCGTCACAACCTCAGAGTCGGGTAAAGGTCTATCGACTGTCATTGACTCAGAGCAAAGAACGGTTTTCTACTTATCGAGCACTACACGCTACAATGACTGCTGTTTCTACTAACACCACCTCTGATGCACATACAAGGCAAACTTTAGCAACTGTTGAGTGCACCAAGAAACCAGCCAGAATCAGCACAGAAACCAACCCTAACACCCTAGCAACCACAATGTCACATCCTTGCCAATGACCTAATTACCAATTAGCAACTTCAGAGGAACGCAGTAAAAACCAAACGCAACACCAAAGCAACCACATCGTGATTTTCCGATGACGCCCCTGGAACACATTATCAAAGGCCGAGCAACCACCCACCCTAGCATAGCCGTTAATCAGACTGAATTACCATGTCATTCGACTTCAATCACGCACCCTGACATTATGTTAATATAAGCTGATTTCTTTTGAGAGTGGGGGGTATTTAGTTTGCCGGCTTAGGTAGTGCTTATGTTTTTAACTATGAAACTTTCTTCTTCATCTCAAAGTGTCACCTGACACTGATACAGACCTGATACATCACCCATACAAAGCTGTGGAGAACTGTTAAATCGCTGTCTGCTTTGATGTGCTTCTTTGTGTGTCCCTTGTCAGCAGAGATGGGCAAAAATACATCAAAATGTGTTTTGAGACAAAAGACCCCTCAAATGAATGCATTAAAATAAAATACAAAATACTGGTACCAGAAAATGTAACTTTAAATGTAATTTTAAAATACAGGAAATACTTTTTTCAGGATTTTGTACACAAAATCACAATTTGGTAGCAGAGTACATTCAGGTTTGGGCTATCTAATGTACAGGTGCGACTGTGGCTCAGTGGTTAGCAAGGCTGTCTTTCAATCAGAGGGTCGGTGGTTCAATCCCAGGCTCCACTATTCCGTGTCGTTGTGTCCTTGAGCAAGACACTTAACCCTCATTGCTCACCGTTGCTGTGTCTACGGTCTACTGTATATAATGTAAGTCACTTTGGAAAAAAGCGTCAGCTAAATGAAATGTACACAAAGCTCTGGTGAACCCTACAAAAAGTGCTTGTTGATGGTCCTTGCTGAACATGCTGTCCACCTGGCCAACTGTAGAACGTATGAAATAATAAAACCAAGAATACTTTCATAATATGCCTTTTAATTCAAATGAATTGGATATTTAATGTTTTTTTTAACAAATGGATATCTACTGTCACAGCCTGGCTAATTGTGAACTATATTATCAGCCAGTAATTGATTGCATTATGACATTCACATTGAGAAGATACAGCATAACCTGTAATACAGCGCCAAATTAGATGGTCAGATGTCTCTTGATAAGGTTATCATGAACATACAAGCTCCCAATCTCCATCTTCCTTTAGCTAGCTACTCAATTGATAAGTTAACTTGCTAAACACTGGCTATGCACCAGCCTAGACAACATGCTAGCATCATTAGCATGTTAACATCGATCGCTAGCTTGACTATCTAGCTAGCTACAATAGGCTATGTAGCCAGACCCAGACATAAATTATACATCAAGCTAGTTGACATCCGTCCCAGTCAGTTCAAATATTTACCTTGACAGACAATCCATTGAACTTGAAGATTTGAAGACTGCTCTCGTGAACTGTTTTTTGATTTGTGGAGAAAGTATTTTGAGTATTTTAAATACAAAATTACTCCACTCGAGAAACAGAAACTTACTTTGACTGTGGGTGAGTTGCCCAGATAACCTAACCTGCTGACTGGAATGGGTTTTAACTGTCTGGCACGCCATGGTCATTCATTCATGTAATTTATATCAAAGTGTATGTCTTTTTTATTTTATTTATTTTTATTTTACCTTTATTTAACCAGGCAGATCATTAAGAACAAGTTCTTATTTACAGTGATGGCCTGACAAAAAGAAACAACACAAACATGTGATGACATAAAAACATACAATTCAATTCAATTCAGTTTATTTTGTATAGCCCAAAATCACAAATACAAATTTGCCTCTGAGGGCTTTACAATCTGTACACATACGACATCCTTGTATCCCTACAAAGACATAAAAACAGGGTTAACGTGTCTGAGCACGTTCATTTGCAGAAATGCTAATTGGAAATTTGTTTGTTACCCATGGATGTCCATTTAACATTACTGTTCATCTATTGTTATAGTATTATTATTTAATATTACTCTTTGTCAGTTTAGAAAGAACTGACCATGATACAGTGTCCTTTGTTACACTCTAGGGCAAAGTCAAATACAAAAAACAAATCATGCTACTGTACACATGTTGCCATTGCGCCACGTGATTCCCCAACTGAGTGCATGGCACCTCATTTGTATTATTTTGGATGGTGTGTTTGGCTCACAGCTAACTGATCAACACACCTAGCTGACTACAATACTCAAAGCCTTTAAAACACTTCAATTCGCAGCGAGACACCTGGAGTCGTGCACCTGCACAGAGCTGATACAGATTAAAATGAAAGCGTATCTGTTGCATGAGACGCGCAATTAAATAAAAAGTCTGATGCACGCAGTCTAGACAGAGGGATAGCCCATTGTGGGTTGTATTCAATCAATCACATTACAGCTGTGACCATTGCGTGTCATGACTATGCAGGGTCAGAGCCAAGATCTTATTTTAGGATAAATACTGTATGTGATGCCACTGAATACAGGATTGGAAGCACAGTGTATAGTACTGCATTATGTTTGCTGAATGTCGGACAGCCAATGGACAGAAATGGTTTGATGTTAAGAATAGAGCCTCGTTATTGTTCTGAAAGGGTCCTGGGTCAAATTCTTAACAGGAGACAGATGAAAAAGTATTTAATTAATTTCTGTTAGATATTTTGTATTGAGCAAAGCCATATATGTCCAGCACATCGTTGTCCCACTGCTCATTTCCATTTACACAAGACAATTACAAAACCAAATAATAATAATATAAAAAATATGTTATTGCAATAATGTACAAAAAAAAGGAAAGGAAAAAAAGGAAATACATAATGAAATAGTTTAAGTGCATAGGCTTAAACAAAGATATTCATGTTAATTCAATTTTAATCTAGGAATGGGATCAAACCACTTTGATCTCACTCACAGGTTAATAAGATAAATACAACAGTGTATTGTATAGGCTATATCTCAAATACTTCCCATACAATTTCCCTTTGAGCGGTATCAAAACAAAAGTAGAAAAGATTGCTTTTTTCTTTGACATGAGGACTTTTTATTTTGCTGTGATGAGGCAGTAAGAGAGGACTTGTTGTTGGGCTTTGGTGAGTCTTCTTAATACTATAGAGACACAAAGGATAATTAACAAAGGTTTGACAGGAGTGTCAAATCAAAAGGATATAACCTTTGGGCATAATACAAAGCTAAGAGAAAGTGTTGTGTCTGACGAATGACATACATTCTTACACAGTAGTATTATACATTGTAAAAGACAGTGTGGAATAATAGTTTCTTCCCATATGACATCTGGTATTTTACCCTCCTGTTATGTTTGTTTCCCAGGTAAAGCAATGATGTTCAATGTGACCTGTTTAATGTTTAATTATCCAAAAGTTGTCGTAAACAAAATAAACCTAATAAATATAGTTTGCACCTCATCACAAACACCATTACTAACAATTCAACCAGTATTTAGTGGAATGGAGTTATTCACCCCTCCATAGATCATAGTTCATTTAGAATAACTCACTCGATTTCATGAAAAATACATGTTCAAACAACTTTTTAGGTACATTTAAAAAAACCTAGATGTAAATTGCATTAGATTGTGGCAGTAGTATAGGCATATTAGGAAGGGCGGGGTGGTTTTCAGGCGTTGATGTTGGGTTCTGTTCGCCCTCAGACAACAGTTTCCTGTCTAAATAAAGCACTTCCTGTAGTAGTTGGGCAATAGGTTATCTGGGTTGGGGCCCTTCAAAACCTTCAAGGGACATGAGAAGTTTAAGACTGAGCAGCAGTTTATAACTCCGGGGCAGTTGTCCCCTTTGTCTGATAAGCCGGCTTTGATGCTGTAAAGAATCTATTAAGAGCGTAGAGTAGCGTAGTGTAATTATGCCGTATTCATGTCGCTTCCTGTCAGTCAGTAGAGACCATTCTGAAAATGTTCCAACGTTCAATGCATTGGATCATTAGGGCAAGTTGTGCCTCCAATATATAACATATTTCACAGTTACTCCCCAGTATTTAGACCTGTGAAAGTTGAAGTTGCATTGTGCAGCTTTAGTGATGGTATCCTAAAAAAGGGTACATCAGAATCATACACTTATATGATTGGTGAGTCAGAGAATCCAAAACACATTCTTTTCTCAAACTAATTTGTCCAGCTGAG
This sequence comes from Cottus gobio, assembly GCA_023566465.1. NCBI lineage: Eukaryota > Metazoa > Chordata > Actinopteri > Perciformes > Cottidae > Cottus > Cottus gobio. The sequence goes on along the minus strand of CM042215.1, from coordinate 28,719,179 downwards.
TTCCGTAATGTTTTCCTTCCGTCTTGTCTCCTGCCCTTCTGATCCACTCTGGCCTTTCCTCGCCTCAGCCAACCTTCCCTCACCCTGCAGATGTTGGCTTGACTCTGTGGTTTGTCATCTTAGCACAAAGGCTGCTCTGTTGACGAGGGCCTGGCATCAGCCTGGGCACCTGCCAGCGTAATCTGTCCTAGACAGCCGCTCATAAAGCCAAGCGGAGGGTGGGCATGAGCTGGGCATGGAGCATGGGGGGCTGGGGTTACAAGGCAGGAATTGAGTCACAGTTGTAGAGAGAGAACTTCTAATCTCCCTCTAACAAGAAGAACGGTTAACTGAGTGTGTGTGAATGTTGTTTTATGACCTTTCCTACTCTGCAAAACCATTTATCAAAGACTTCTTTTATTAGGAAAACCAACAACTTTGAGCTACTTTTGGGAGGCTGTGAAATGCATTGCTCCTGCATTTGAACAGTAGAGTATATCTCAGGTCGTCTTTATAATTGGTGTCTTTTAAAATATATACTTCATCAGTTGGTAGCAGCATTGGTCGGGTTGTGCAAGAAAAGAACCAGGTCGTAAACGTGTTGTGAAACCACGTAGGAATGAAAGGCATTCATTGAGTTGCACTATTCTATTCAAATAAAAAGTGATACAAGTGAAATAGAGTGTGCAAATGTTTGTTGTCCTAAATTGGAAGACCTGAGGGGCCTGTGCTGACAGTAAGAAATGAGTTCAGTTATATACTCCAAAGCTGTGTATGTTATTAATATTACTTTAAAATGTATTCTGAAAGAGACTTGAAGCCAGTGCAATGAAGGTACGATTGGTGCTAGTAACGAGCGTAGAAAACGCTTTTTTTTTTCAGACAATTAAAAAAAATTGCAGTAATCAAGGTGGGAAACACAACCAAAAAACATGAACGTGTGGCAAATACTGCAACAACAACCTACATCTGTAAACACTTCAAAATACAGAAACATTGCAAGTAGTAGTTTTCTTCTTTTGCACTTGTGTTATGTGTGTGTGTTTAAGTTGCTGTGTGTTGAGCTCTCTCGGTCACAGTACATGTCCCAGTTTATTTAAATGAAAGGTGCAAGATACGATTGGAGAATTGCTCTCAACATGGGAACGACTAGCTGGCAGCTCACAGCTAACGATGCTAACAGTATTAACCTGAGGGCGAAGCGGTCTGTGTGGCTGTTTCCATCATGACACTTTTCGGAAAATGCACCAGTAAAACTATTTAGAAATATGATTTGGATCTTTTACCTGTCAAAGCAAAAAGAAAAGCTTGCAGGTAAACATTACAGACTGTGAGCACCACAAAGCAGGCCAGTGACTAACAAAGCCTCCCAGATGAGCAAAATATTGGCTGTAAGGAGGTGTTTGTTTCAAAACCTTTGTGTGCTTGCCTGAAGAGAAGTCCCGGATTCAGAAAGTTATAACATAATGGATTTAATATTAAAAAAGTGCAGAGTCGTCATTGTTTTCACATAGTAAATGGTAAATAGACTGTACTTGTATAGATCTGTTCTAGTCTTCCAACCACACAAAGCACTTTAACGGCCCATTAGAACTATTTAATCATGCCCACTACCTACCCCTCTACTACTTAGACGCCCTTCTTAAAAATCTACTTTCCTTTTAATCTCCACTACACCCCGGTTAAGTGTCAAAGTTGTGATGCAATTGTGGTGACAAAATCTGTCCACAGACAGACAGTAAATTAAACACCTGGCAAATAACTACTTCTGTGTTACTTCCTGCTACAGTAGTTTTCTACAGGACCACATTTGTCCATGATGACAGACACACACACACACACACACACACACACACACACACACACACACACACACACACACACACACACACACACACACACACACACACACACACACAGCTCGCTTTCACAGCTGGTAAATATTAACCATATGCCCCCCACCAATTTTTCACCCAAAATTGTGGATGCTTTTTTTCTCATATTAAATCCTGATTATCTCCTCATTCACAAGGTCTATTTGAAAAAATTAAAAACCTATAATATACAGAAAACCCTTGTGAAGATAGATAATAAGGCCATATATGTGTTAGTGGTATATTGGTTTATGATAATACACATACAAAACAAAAAAGAAAAATGTAAAAAGTGTCGAGAACTCATGTTAACTTCGCTCAAGCATGAAAGTTCCCACATTTCTCGGTGGTCCCTGAACGGGGCTCGTTTCACTGCAGCATGGTGCTCCGTGGCCTTAGCTTTCAGTAGGGAGCAGGAAGGCCTGGAATATTCATATTTCAGCCGTAAGTAAGTCAATTTTCATATTTATTGCTGGACACAAATTACATTCTTGTGCATATCTTTGCGATGCTTTGTGTGAGAGTGGAATGGTTGGTATTGGCGGACTCTGTATTCTAAAACCGTTGAGTTTAGCCTTCTAGCTAGTTCCGAACTTTTTTAATGAGCATTTTTTCAAAACTCTGGGTCCATACTTAGTCGGTTTTGAGTCACTTTAAGTCATGCTTATGGTTTATGTTTATAATTATTGTGTAATAGTGTTATAAACATGACGCACTTATTTGACTTGTGAGGCAGGGATTTGACATTTTTGAGGGTTTTTTGTTTTATTTATTTGATTTTTTCTTATATTGTTTTGATATGCTCAATCCCAGAGGCTGAACCCAATGTTCCGATATCGGGCCTGATGGGGAGTATATGTCATCTGTTTTCAGAATGATGTGCTGTCAACCTGTGGAACCACCTAGCGGTTCCTTGACAGATACAACTCTGTCCTCTAATCAAGCAACAGACAACAATCCGATAACAGACTGGGCTGGAAACGTAACACTTAGGCTGCTTACATATAAGGAAAGACTCTACTTCTTGAGGAACTTCAGACCCTTTACTGTGCGACAAGATGTTGCAGATTCTTTATCAGTCTGTTGTCGCACAGTCAAGTGCGATCTTGCTGTAGTGTGCTGAGGAAGTGGCATCAGAAAGGTTCCCACCCTGGAGCTGTTAGATGTTTTTGGTGGAGAAGAGAATGAGGCACCAACCGGTTGGGCATTATGGGAAACCCCCCCACACCGTGAAGGCCGGTTCGTGGAAATATTGTCTTACACAAAACCGTCTTGTGTGGCGCAAAAAAGGTTGGGGGCCACTGGCCTAAAGGACCAAAGATCTTTAAATATTTTTCAATGATCTGATCCACAACAGCAATGCTCTACAACTTTACGGGATATGTTACTTTTCATTTTGCAATACTTGCACAATGCCTGCCTCAAAGCTTTATACATGTGCAGGTAAAATACTCTTCTGTATTAAATCTAATAAGGATTGTATATTGACAAGTTTGTTTCTTCTATTTATTTATCCATCCATCATGTAAATTAATTTGTTGGACATATCTAAAAACTAATTAAAGGACTGAGTGATTTATTGCCCTTCTTTACATGGCAGCCCAGTTCACAATGTCCTTACTCAACTTCTCAGAGACAGAAATGTTCTTGGTATGAACAGTAAAAGCAGTCTGGCACCATCACTTGAAACACTGGTTTGTAATTTAATGAAAACAAGGTCGTAAAAACATGGTGGTGTTTCCTACAGCTGATTCTGTGTTGCTGTTGAAAAGACAGGTGCTTTTTTAAACACCTTCAGAGCGGTAGTAGTTTCTATGATGCAGGTTTCATCCAGAGGTGACTGATGTACTGAGTCACACGTCTGGAGCTCTAATTGAAACTATTCCAGGAAGAATACTGTGTGGCGTGTGGAGTCAGGTTAACGCGACCAGGTGGAATATTATCCAGGCCAGCCGCAGTTTATGGCGTCTCCATGGTGACGGCACAGTGTGCTAATCACAAAAGCATGCAGGAGTGGCAGCTTGTGAGGGCCTGAGATGATCTGCTCAGATAGTTTAGAGAATCAGTTCAACAGAGAGTTTGGAGAGGGCCTTTATCTTAAAGAGCCATGGGTAGGTCTGCTGAGCTTACGTCCTGCATTTCTTTGTGCTCATGAGCACGTTAACGTTAGATCAGTACTTAGGTCAGTACTGAATGAGGATGAATGAGTTCTGTTCTCATATAGAGGATTTTCTTGCCATTCAAATTGTCACGCGCGTTGCATGGTGGTTTTGTGTTGCGCAGACAGCAGCACAGACATTAACATCACAGCCACTCATCATGTTGTTGGCGTGGAATAATGATTTCCCAACTTGTCAAATATTAGTGCTTTGTCAGGGCCCCATGGCGTCTGGTGCCTTGGGGCCCTGACCATGGGGAACCCTAGAGCGTCATAGATTGAGGCTGTAATAACTCATTGTGTGCAATAGCCCACCCCCTCACTGTCTCTCAAACACACAAACACGGCACTCAATCTTGTCTTTGTCCTGAAAATTGTGCAGTAGGTCAGGTTCAGGTGGCCGATTAACGTGTTGTGCGATGCTGATTGGCTCTCATAGCTAGTTGGGCAGTAGCAAGTATCAATGTTACGCAAGTTTTCTTCTGGAACATGTTAGATAATCAACAATTGAATATCAGTTTTCCATGAAAAGTTTAAAAAAAAATTGTATGCTGTCAATTCTAGTTCTTAATAAATCTGGTAAGAAGAAAAATCTAAATTGAAATACTCCGAAGTGCAATTGGTGCATCACTGGAAATGAACCCTTTTGATTGGAGTAGGTCATGCTCTTGTCTCATAATACCTGGATGCATTACTAACTAGATGTAACAAATTCAATTATAGCAAGATTACTCCCAGGCTTTGGAAGTTCCCTTGTCGCATGTAGTTTCATCAAATACAAGTGTTTCTGATAATAAGCTACTGTTTCCAAAATGTTCTTTTGACAGTTTTACAAACCTTTTGAAGGATGCACTTTAACTTATTTTGCATCCGATATGTAATTTTGAGCTCAGTAGCTCAGTTGACTTTTGCATAATTTAAACTTCATTTTTGGCATCTGAGAATATGTTAATACACTAAATATGAATTGATTATAACAGTAATAACAGGAAAGAGTTCCATCGATAATTTTTCCCTTCCTCCCACCCCTATGTCTCTGGCGCCAAAACTCAGAATGGCAGACAGACGTTGGAGGCCTGAAAACTAAGTCATGAGAGTCCTTGGGGGGAATCATGTCCTGTGTTGGTGGCTGCTGGTTGTCGCCACGTGAAACTGAACTCCGAAGTGTGTGTGATGTTTCATTGGCCCGCGCATGCTGCCCAGCAACAGACAAGGCGACTAACTGAATCACAGTGAGGACCATCTGGGGAGGTGAATGTGTCATGCTGTGCCAAGCAGCAGAAAACAAACTCATCATCGCGCTGCCCCCAGAGGAGGACAGAAGGCAGAGGAGCAGAGGCAGCCGTGCCAAGGAGGTTCACAGTGCCTCATTATTATGCTGAGAACCTGGGACGGGTGAATCACCACCTGCCCTTTCATTGTCGACATGCTGGGGTTCCGTCCACATGGCTTTCTGGCACTCTGACTCTGTTTTTGTGTCAATGTTGAGTCCAATTTATTTGACTTTTGCATCATAAATATCCCAAACAGTCAAAAGTAGTTCCATCACAAAGACTGAGTGGAGAACATTCATTTCTAATTGGCTGGCAGTTAAGTTCCATGACACCTCATGCATTTTTCCAGTTTATTCGGCCTGTATCGGACTGCATATAACCAGAGCAACCATACAAATAACTCATTCTAGCTGTTCAATCAAGGTGCAGTGTGGCACCCACTATGACCCAGCGGATGAGAAAATATATAATACAGATAGGTATAGTGAGTGGTATTTCAAGAAGTATGTTTAATGAGTAATTATGTTGGTGCTGTATGTATTGGAAATATATATTTATCTGACATTAAAATGTTTCTGTACAAACATACATTTCAAGTTATTTCATGAAATCAGGAGATTTATGACTTAGTGAAAGAGGCACGCTTAAAAGTTCCTTTTGTAATCTGAAAATGATTTGTTCTACCTAAAATGTAAATATTTTTCAAAATGGTCAAATAAACTATAGTTGAATTTCTAAGAGGTTCAGTTATTTCCTTACAGCTGGTCACGCTTTTATCAAAAGTTACACAAACAGGAAGAAAGTAGTGTGTTTGTCCGGGTTCATAATGTAAGCGATAATATTAGGGATCGAGCAATTATATAGGAAGCTGTGTTCCAAGTTATGTTTCCGGTGCTTTTATTGTGGAGGGTGAAACGGAAAGGAAAAGAGGAGTGGAATTGTGGGATATACGTGTGTGAAGGAGATTAAAAAGTGGTTCAAGTGTTTTCATTTTATTAGAATTACAAATATAGACACACAACAGACACTCGGCTACAATAATATCATCCGTAGCCGCACAACAGCGTCTGAATGAGGCCGCTGCCAGCGCTACTTCTGGTGGATCAGCAACAGTTTGATTCAAACCGGCGGGACGGCAGTCATTTTTTACTGTGTGAACGCGACGCACATTACTCTACACACCTTGCTGCAAGAGCCGCAAGAGAGCGACGAAAGAGCCGTATGCGGCTCTGGATCACGGGTTGCCGACCCCTGCCCTAGACGTTGAAGTCAGGTAGGACAACAAATCTTTTTCTCCACAAAGCGCGACCAGTTTGTTGTAGTGAAATACTGTTGAGTGGTATCGGTTCTTGGTATCGACAATTGAAACCGATACGAGTACGAGTATTTTAACGCAGTATCGACCCCCGATACTGATACCGGTATCGGTATCGGTGCATCCCTAATATTTTGTATGTTGTCCTGTGTCATGAACGACGTGGGCGACTGTGGCTCAGTGGTTAGCAAGTCTGTCTTACAATCAGAGGGTCGGTGGTTCGATCCCAGGCTCCGCTAGTCCATGTCCTTGTGTCCTTGAGCGATACACTTAACCCTAATTGCTCACCGTTGCTGGGTCTACTGTAGAGCATGTAAATTGCTTTGGATTAAAGCGTCAGCTAAATGTAATGTAAGAAGTATAAAGGCTGCAAAAGCGGATGGATCCAACAAACAGCGATCTTTCACCCAGGAGGCTGCTGTTTGTTGCTCTTGTGAAGTCAGTGTTGATTTAATGTCACATAACTTGGGTTCTTCAGTAACGGCCCTTTTGTAGGTATTTCAATCTGAATCCCAATCTTTTCCTAAACCTAACCAAGTAGTTTTGTTGCCTTAACCTAACGGGGTCGCGTTAGTTTCCTGTGAAGACAGAAGTGTATTTAGTGAAAATTGACATGTGTTGCTGGCTTTCGTAGAAAAATGCACAAAAAATGAGCAGCTACTTTTGGTAAGACATCATACATCGGATGAGGATACATTGACTGTGTGACTTTACCTTCATGAGCTTACCAGTCAGAATGCTGGGAAATGGTGATGACATGACAAATGTTTGGAATTTACTGGAATTCAAACTAAAATAAATGATATCCGAAGGTAAATTACATTGCACTGATGAATGTTATTAAGAAGGCTTGACTGCAATGGTCATGGTGAAGACATGCCTATCACAATGTTTAAAGGCCGTGCACTAAAAGATGTACATCAGCAGTCCCTATCTATACCATTCCAACTTCCACACAGACAGGCAGGCAGGAGGGAGTAATAATTAGTTTCAGTGACAAGATCAGCGTCCCGTGGTCTACATGCTGTTTCTAAGGCTTTTCTCTCAGGAATAATTCCACCACAACAGTGTTGTAATTTTGTAGAACTTCTTTGGCATAGAAATGGTAAAAATAAACACAAGAAGATAATAACATCGATCAGCAGCTTCGGTTCCAGCCATTGCTGCTTAGAGCCAAGGATGAGTGTGCGTCTGCGTCTGCGGTGACGCCGTGTGAATCAGCCAGACGTGCCTGGCAGACCAGCTGTGTCTCTCGCTCTGACGGGTTGTCATCCTGCAGTCTGGATCCTCATTCTGTTCTGCTTCGGAGTGATGGAGTCTCGCTACAGTCCAGATTGACAGGACTAACAGTGACCTCTTGGCCAGTCTGTCTGCTGCAGTGTCATCTCCTCTTGACTGACGGCCCTTTGAAAGGTTGGCTGGTCGGAGGGACTCACAGCACTGCATTCACTACCTCACTGCAGCCTTGTCCACTCCAGATCAGATCAACAGTGCAGTTTCACAGTCTGGTAACATGGGGGAAATGAAAAAACACTACATCCAGCTATTGCTAGTTTCCTACGTTACTGTATTATTTTACCCTTCTGCGGTTCGTTTAGCACAATGTTCACAATGTTTACCTCGTCGCATTGTACATTTCTGTCAGCGTGAATTGAGGCTAATATGACATTTTTCAATGAAAGAAGTTTTTCTTTTGGACACTTAAACATTCAACATATTTCTGGTTTGAAGAAATGCCAAATTTTTTTCTAGAGGCTTGGTTGCTGGTTGCAGTGGTAATTGTGAGAAAACCAGTTTCACATCCATTTTTACCAACTACAGCATGGATAGGTTGTGCGTCCGTTAATCCATTGCGTTGTCGTCTTTCATTCCCCTCTTCAACATTACGAACAGCGCTGTGTTTTGCGTATGACACCACCCTCATTGGACTCATCTCTGGTGGGGACGAGTCCGCCTACAGGTGGGAGACTGACCACCTGGTGACTTGGTGCAGCCAAAACAACCTGGAGCTCAACGCCCTGAAGACAGTGGAGATGGTTGTGGACTTCAGAAAGATCTCAGCCCCACCAGCCCCTCTCACCCTGTGTGACTCCCCCGTCAAAGCTGTGGAGTCCTTTCGCTTCCTGGGCTCCATCATTACCCAGGACCTCAAGTGGGAACTAAACATCAGCTCCATCTCCAAGAAGGCGCAGCAGAGGATGTTCTTCCTGAGGCAGCTGAGGAAATTCAACCTGCCAAAGAGAATGATGGTGCACTTCTTCACTGCCATCATCGAATCCATCCTCTGTTCCTCCATCACCGTCTGGTACGCTGCAGCCACTGCCAAGGACAAGGCCAGGCTGCAGCGCATCATTCGCTCTGCCGAGAGGGTGATTGGCTGCAATCTGCCGTCCCTCCAGGACTTGTTTGCTTCAAGGACCCTGAAGCGGGCGAGGAAGATTGAAGCTGATCCCTCTCACCCTGGACACAAACTGTTGGTGTCCCTCCCCTCTGGCAGGAGGCTGCGGTCCATCAGGACCAAGACCTCACGCCACACCAACAGTTTCTTCCCGTCTGCAGTCGGGCTCATCAACAGAGCCCGGGTCCTTCACTGACATGACTGACTCTGTCAGCCCCAGACAATTTCCTACCGGACACTCCCCTGCACATAGCCTTATATTTAAATACACTCAACATTTTAACATTACACTTGACACTTTCACACAACACTTACATACCATGCACATTCCATGCACTTTATCTTATTTTTGATATGCTACTGTTTCAATTGTAAATATTCATTCATTCATTCTCATTTATTGCACTGCGTTAACTGTTAAATGTGTATTGTTAAATGTTAAATGTATGCACCTTCCCGCCAGGACAAATTCCTTGAATGTGAAAACAAACATGACAATAAATGGTTCTGATTCTGAAGGGTGTGATGTCTTTAAGTGACAGACGGCTAGTTTCAGCTAACATGTCTTCATTTGTCCCACCGCAGCTCCACCTCTTTGTCTAAATGCAGGCTAATTAAAAAATGGGCAGTGCCAAGATGGCAATAGCTGGAGCCACCCACAATGAGCTTCACTTTGGCTCCTCAGAAATAAGCAGATGATTTCTCATGCAGATTACCATCTAACTGAGATTATTAACAAATATAGAGTTATAAAGAGAACCCCTTTGCTATTAACTGTGTTATTCTTGTGCCATTTTCCTCACCAAGGGCTCATTTGGGCTGAGGCTGTGACAGGACCTACACAATGTGCTTTTTATGTCCTATTTTTTTCACATAAAAGCACATTAGATGCCAGTGAAGGAACACAAAGTGAAGTATTCTTTGTGTCCTCTCAAAAGCTACATTTCACATTCAAGCAGGATTTGTACTTTAAATAAAATAAAATAAAATGTGTCAGATGTTGGTGGGTTTAGTAGTCGTGGGTGATAGGCGTTTTAGAACAGTGCAACACGGCTGATAGTGATTGCGGTTACAGTGATCCACCAGTCATCATTCCCGTACAAATGTTAACCTGGCTGCTTTCCTGTTGCCTGGTGCTGCATACATGAACACATTGAAGTCATGACGGGATCAAGACATTTTTTCTCAATAAAAAATGAATGTCCAGAGGGAAAAAAGAGGCCGACAGAGCTGTCCAGACGGGTGTGGCGTGAGGTCTTGGTCCTGATGGACCGCAGCCTCCTGCCAGAGGGGAGGGACACCAACAGTTTGTGTCCAGGGTGAGAGGGATCAGCTACAATCTTCCTCGCCCGCTTCAGGGTCCTTGAAGCAAACAAGTCCTGGAGGGACGGCAGATTGCGGCCAATCACCCTCTCAGCAGAGTGAATGATGCGTTGCAGCCTGGCCTTGTCCTTGGCAGTGGCTGCAGCGTACCAGACGGTGATGGAGGAACAGAGGATGGACTCGATGATGGCAGTGTAGAAGTTTGGCGGACTGGTGACTGGAGGTGCAGCTGTTGGTGTACAGGGAGAAGAGCAGTGGGGAAAGAACGCAGGCTTGGGGGAACCGGTGCTGATGGGCCGAGAGGCTGAGACGTGTTTCCCCAGCCTCACCTGCTGCTTCCTGTCAGACTGGAAGTCTGTGATCCACTTGCAGGTGGAGTCGGGCACGTGCAGCTGGGAGAGCTTGTCCTGCAGCAGAGATGGGATGATGGTGTTGAAGGCAGAGCTGAAGTCCACAAACAGGATCCTGGCGTAGGTTCCTGGGGTGTCCAGATGCTGGAGGATGGAGTGGAGGGCCATGTTGACTGCATCGTCCACAGACCTGTTGGCTCTGTAAGCGAACTGCAGGGGGTCCAGGAGTGGGTCAGTGAGGGTTTTGAGGTGGGACAGGACCAGGCGCTCAAAGGACTTCATGACCACAGAGGTCAGGGCGACGGGCCTGTAGTCATTGAGTCCTGTGATCCTAGGTTTTTTGGGGACGGGGATGATGGTGGAGGCCTTGAAGCAGGCTGGTACATGGCATGTCTCCAGAGAGGTGTTGAAGATGTCTGTAAACACCGGGTACAGCTGATCAGCACAATGCTTCAGGGTGGAGGGGGAGACAGAGTCCGGGCCGGCTGCTTTGCGGGGGTTCTGCTTTTTAAAAAGCCTGTTGACGTCTCTCTCCTGAATAATGAGGGTCGTCACTGTGGAGGGGGGGCTGTGAATGGTGGTACAGAGGTGTGAGCCCCTGATGGGCTGAGGGAGGGAGGGCTGGTGTTCTGTGGCTGGTTGATGGCGCTGTGAGGGACGGCGTCAGGACTATTCCATTGTCTTTCAAATCTGCAGTAGAACTCATTCAGCTCGTCTGCCAGGCGGAGGTTGTTCATGGAGTGGGGGGTTTTGGGCTTGTAGTTGGTGATCTGTTTGAGCCCTCTCCAGACCGAAGCAGAATCACTTGCTGTGAGCTGGTGTTGCAGTTTCTCAGAGTACAGTCGTTTAGCGTCCTTCACCGCCCTGCTAAACCTGTATTTTGACTCTGTGTACAAGTCCTTGTCCCCACTCCTGAACGCCTGGTCCTTTTGCAGCCGTAGTTTTCTGAGTTCCGCTGTAAACCAGGGTTTGTCGTTGTTGTAGCTCACCCTGGTGCTGGTTGGAACACAGCTGTCCTCACAGAAGCTGATGTAGGAAGTCACAGCCTCTGTGTACTCATCCAGACTGTTGGTAGCAGTCCTGAAGACATCCCAGTCTGTACAGTCCAAGCACGCCCGAAGATCCTCCAGAGCCTCACTGGTCCACTTGTTGAACTTCCTCACCACAGGTTTGCAGAGCTTTAGTTTCTGCCTGTATGCAGGAATCAGATGGACCATGATGTGGTCAGAGTGACCCAGTGCAGCACGAGGGACGGCGTGATAGGCCCCGCTGATGGTGGTGTAGCAGTGGTCCAGAATGCTCTCCTCTCTAGTCGGGCATTTAATAATCCAGTTTGAGAGACAAAACCGTTTTTTGTTTGCCCAGACTGTAAACATGTTTATTTCTGCTGTAAAGTTGTGCATTATAACATGGGGGTCTGAGGGTATTGACTCGCGTTTGGAGCCAGCCTAGTGGCCATTTGAGGAACTGCAGTTATTGGCGTTTCAGCTCTGGCTGCATCGACCAACACCGGAAGTTGCCGCTTGGTTAAACCATACTAAACAGTAGTTAGCAACTTAACTCTCCCCCTAATTAGATGATTATAGCCACTACAGAGTAAAAATGTTTTTTTGGGGGTGAACTATTTATTTAATGCAGCATCCACTATAACAATAACTCTTTCAGGCGTCAATTGTCTCTTCATTTTCAGGAGACTATCTTCTTTTACATTGTGAAAACTTAAATTTAGATGTGTTATCTTGATCAATAAGTATGGCCCTAACTTCCTCATGGATCCACAATCCTCTCAGAGCTGACAATGATCTTTGGTGGCTGCGGTTCAATAAAAAGTAATTTGTAATAGACGCTAGGAGGTGGAGTAATGGCCCCAGTATGGTTGTCTGGGAAGCACACCAGGCGACACACTTCAACGCTTCAACACGGATCCATTGATATAACGATGGCTTATGAACACAAATGCAAATCATGTCGTATTGATTGGGTATCTAACATGCTGGCATTCCAATAAGTTCCTTTACGGCAGTAGATTGTTAATCGATGGTTCTTTCCCTCTGATCACTCTCAGGCACGTTCCAGTCACTAACACTTGATTATCAGAGAAGAGATCGTTACTGCTGCATTCATCGACACGAGAGCACATGTTACTCCACTGATACTGAAGATGTGGATTGCTGATATACTTAATTAATCAAGACGACGGTGCACAAGCACTCCCAAGCGCCTATTTTTCAGGGAGCAACGACTGAGCCCCGAGATAAAAATAGTTGAACCTTTGTAACGCTGCAGTGTGCCATGTGCTGAGGAACTCCCAATCACAGCTGACTTATATCTTTTCTTTCCTCTGTAAATATCAGTCTACAGTTAAGATACGGAGAAGTTAAAAATTTCACTGAAGGGCTTCGCAAAGCTTAATAATCTGTCCCAGGTTCTGTTTTACTTGCTTCACCCTTTTCGTCTAAGACAACATCCAATTGAAAGGTCAGCGCACACACACAAATCTGTGCTGCTAAGGTGAATGAATGCTGGAGAGTTGATTAGACAGCAGAGATTACATCAAAAGTTGGAAAAATGCCTTAAGAAGAATGTTGGTGAGATTTACGGATATGGAACAAATGGCAACCTCTAGTTCTGCTGAGTGAAGCCAATGAGGAAGTGTCTTAAAACGTGCATTCTCTCTACTGACCAGCAGGGGACTCCCCTGCTTTAAAAAGAAGTCCGATTGGATAGAAGTCTATGAGAAAATGACCCGACTTGTCACTTGATTTATTGACTCAGTAAAGATTGTAAACATGAGTTTATGGTCTCAATCACCAGTTTCAAGTTTCTATGTCACTCCTCCACATTTTAAATAGTGTTGCTTCCATTCATTTTTGCAAATAAATAACAACATGGCCAAAAAGGGAATAATCCAACATGCTGATGATGAAATCATCAAACTCTAGGCCTCAAAACATCAGTCCACAAACCATGGGTCACATGTAATTTCAAGCAGTGCATCACACAACCCCTATAAACTCAGCAAGTAAAGAAAACCTCAACTTTAAACATTGTGGAAGTAATAGTTAAAAGTCCATTCAAACCCATTTTGAATTTGAAGCTGAAAGTATGAAGATAGGACAAAGTCTGAAAATAATCCATTATAAACAAACATTTAAGCAAATTTGGATATTTGGAAAAGTAGAAATGCTGCAGTATGCTGCAATATAAGCAGAAACATTTGAATGGTTTCTGTCAGGGCAGTAATTTCACATAAATGCATTATAGCAACCTCATTCTCAGCCCCCTCCTGGACATCTGCTTGTCCAGGAGGGGGGAAAAACTGGGAAAAACTGATATTACATTTCTTAAATCTCGTGTCATGTGAGGTGCCTGGTACGCGGGGCCCGGGACTTGAGCCTAGGTTGAGGCGCCATTGGCCGTAATGACATCATCTTCATGCTAAAATTTAGAATTACAATAGCACAGGCAGAGAAAAATCAGAAAGTCATCCAATTAGTTTAGCTCAATCAGTTAAACAGCAATATCTCAGATGTGATCCTCTAGTAACACCAACTTGCCTCCTCTGTTGGGATATCACTGTGTTGCCAGATCTCATCAAGTACTTTGATGAGTACAATGTTACCGTACCCCATGGAAACGATGGCCAAATCAACGAAGACAAGGCCCACATTTTCAGCAAGCAGAATTGTAGTAACTGTGTTGACTGTCCGTCCACTCTGTGACCTCTGCTGCACTCGGAACACTAATAAACTATGCCTAAAAGTCTGAGGCAGGGTTGCCAGGTCTGTGTGACAAAACCAGCCCAATGGCCAATAAAACCAGCCCAAAAACCAGCCCAATATCAGAACTCAAAATATGCCCCTGCCAAACCATATACACTGCTTTTAAAGTCCAACAGCATTGCTATCACTGCCAAATGTATTGCAATATCTACAAAGTAACACCAACTAACACTAACTACCAGACCAGAGTTGGGATCGAGCGGGAGACTGAGAGCATTAGGTGCGTGTGTGTATGTGGGCGTGTCCCATGTCCATGTGTGTACGTGCTGATCTGGAGTCAGTTTGGTAGGATTTGGGTATAAATAAATAATTTCATTTAAAATATGGATTTTTATTTAAAGATATTCATGTAATTTGCATGCAAAATAGGTCTACCCGAACCAGCGGACAAAAATTCAACCCGCGGCAACACTTCAAAAGTAGCCCAATTCCGCGGGGCAACACTGGTCTGAGGCTCACACAAGCACAAGATCCAGTGCAATGATGGTGGGTGGTCAGAAAGAGTGTTTCTTTTGTGGGTTTGTGTGTGTGTGTGTGTGTGTGTGTTTGTGCGTGTGCGTGTGCGTGTGCGTGTGCGTGTGCGTGTGTGTGTGTGTGTGTGTGCGTGCATGTGTTTAAAGAGAGGGAGAGAGTATGCCAAACAATCCATCAGCGTGCTCTTGGGTGTGTGTGTACATTGTAATTCACGCCTGCTACAGACAGAAATGTTGGCTCCACAGTTCCGTGTCCTCCCTGGTTGCGTCCCCCGGCCTCACAGCTGCCGCACAGGGCTGCTCCATTTCAGCTGCTCTCCCCACAACAACTTTGTGCTTTCATTGATTCAGTCACCCATACAGGCAGCACGCTTCTTTAGACCAGGCCAGGTCCTTCAGGAGCCCAGACTCTGTTCTTTATTTAGTTATTTGGAAGTATTGCCAGTTTGGGACATTATTATGGGTAACCCAAGTGCTTGTAAGTAAGCCTGATAAAGAATGATACTAATGGAGTCTGGCTCCAAACAGTCTCCCTCTGTATTGAACTCTATTCATAAAGGTCTCTTAAAATAGAGCTCAGTGCGGTTGCAGTAGTGAAAATGACATTATTATTCTGAATGTAAGATTTTGATTATATGTTGAAACCATCCAGAAGACTTGCCACACGTTTTGACATGGTGAAACGTGGTGAAAGCTCCTGTAGTAGCCACACGTCTGTATGATATCAACCTTTTTCTTAAAAAAAAAACGGTTTTATCTGAGATTAAGAAGTACTACAATCCTGTAACAGCAACGTCTCTGAAAGGCGGAGCTCGCTGTTTCTGTGGAAATGTTCGTACGCTTCAATGTTTATGACATATTTCTGCAGATCTGCATTGTTACTTTTACTGAACTTACATATTTGGATCTTTTCCCACCACAGTTTATTATGCTTCATGTAATACTTGATCTTAATTAGCCACTAACCTCAAACATTTACTTGGCCAAACTCAGCCCTGGGCTTCTTCAACCTTGCACAAATAGTAATTATTATTCTCAATTTACAAATTTATGTTTTGAACCAGGGTAACTGGCAAAGATAGTAGCGAGTAGCAGATCCAAGTCCAATTTTCAAAACATTTCTTGCAATTTATCGATTCAATGTCCACTAACGTTTTCTGAGAGAATTATCAAAAACATATTTTTTTCAGAATAATTAAATATTCAGATGAAACTGGGATCTATGTTAATAATAATATACTTACTTAACTATAGCAAGTTTCGTCTCTAAGCTTTTTGGGTGTTGCATATGTGATAAAAAACAATGTAAAATTGCAGTTATAATTAAAAAACTTTCATATTTTCTTTATGAGATCTGTCATATGCAATGAATGTGCACCGATGTGAGGTCCAGAGACAGAGGATGTCATATGTGTACACAATGTAAAGCCCTCAGATGCAATTTTGTAATTTGACCAAAATAAATTGAATTGAATTGACTGTAGAAATTCTGAATGTGTCCCTTTATCCCATTGCATAATACGTAGGAGCATCCTGACTGGGACACTGCTGCTGAAACCTGAATATATAGCTCGCACTGTCTGACTGGCTGGTGGTGAGTCTCATAATATATCATAGAGTGATGTTACAGGTATTACGATTTTGGGAAAATATACAAACAAACCACCATAACCCTATAATGTTTCAATGGCAATATTATGAGATTATCATAGGCCTACTATAGAAGATGCATTGTATAATAATATAACAATCAAATATACTTACACAGTATAACATGCTTAAATAAATATGATACAATAAAAAGACAGTTGATACACAAGGCAACATGTGGATAGGGGCAGTACTGCCACTTGTGTTTCTCCACTTCAATCACTGCAACCAACCGAAGCGCCCAACCATCCAACAAAGTGAGGGACTTCTGTGGCGGCTCCATGGGGCTCAGCGCTGCAGCCCAACAACACTCATGAAGCACGAGGTCAGTTTGTTTCTGTCCGGCCTGCCAGCACCGCACCGCCTGCCCCCACAGGGACACATGCAGGGAGCAGCCTCTGGTCTGGGGACAGGAGGAGGGGCAGCACAGTCACAAGAGAAGGAGGCCTTGTTATTCCAGATGTGACTGTGTGGAAGGTTCTGTTGCTGTTTGTAGCAAAGCCAGTTTTACTGGAGGAAAACAAACTGTACTTTTATGTTTTACAATAATAAAGTGGCAAGTTGCACTGCTCTGCAGTATTAGAGAGAAGCAGTGTTCATTTGAGTTTCATACTCATTTCATTAGGTTTTAATTGAAAGAGTGAAATGAAAATATACAGGATACATTATAATTTATATTTTTAAATGTTGATTTGAGGGTTTCTTTCTGCGTTATCGACACATGTTGCTGGACAGTGAAAAACATCGGCAGCTGGTTGTTCTTTCACCCATATTAAAGCCATGTGTAGATTATTTTAAAGAATTTCTGACTTAGACGCCCTCAGGGCCGAAAACAACACATAGACTGCTTAATGTAGGGATGCTGAAAACCAAACGGAATTCATAATATGATTGAATCAAATGTAAAATGCCAAAATGTGGATGTAATCAAAATAAAAAGCACAGTGTCCTTACCATTATAAACATGTTTCTCAGCTCCTAAACTTTGTTTTTTTGTATGGGCACGTTGCTTCTCTCCTCAACTCTCAGTGTCAGTGAAGGAAAGGTTCCACACACACACATATTCCTATACTTCTATCTTTGTGAGGACACTGCTTGACAATGCATTCCCTAACCCTTTTCCTTGACCTTCATCATCACAACTAAATGCTCAACCCTAACCCTAACCTGAAACTTAACTCTAACTTGAACCTTTAAAACCAAGTCTGCACCCTCAAACGGGTCTTTGAAGATCGAAGGACCTGAAATGTTCTCGTTTTAAAAAACATCTAAAACTCAAATTGATCTTCACAAAGATGAACAAGGGACGACTGTGGCTCAGTGGTTAGCAACTCTGTCGTTCAATCAGAGGGTCGGTGGTTCGATCCCAGGCTCTGGTAGGCCATGTCGTTGTGTCCTTGAACAAGACACTTAACCCTAATTGCTCACCGTTGCTGTGTCTACTGTAAAGTCACTTTGGATAAAAGTGTCAGTGAAATGTAATGAACAAGCACACATAGACATGGGGTTCACGTGGAATAAGTCCTCCAAAATGCTGAGGAAATGGACAGTAATAGCCAAACTTTATTTTACAAAAGGATGACATGTTAATAACTGTATTGTAGTGCTTTGGTTACATTACATGTATTAACATTGATTCAATTTTGAATATTTTCTGATTGAATTCTTTACTTTTTTTCTTCCCCCAAATGATTAGATGCTCTTTCTTATGACAAAATGTGCTTACATTGTATTAACTATAAGCACAGACTTTGGGAAAGAAATTCAATAGCAATCTGCAAATACATCTAAAAATATTTAATGTTTCATCAGGATTGTTAAAATGAACTTAAACCAACAGAATAATTTGAAAGATGACACAATTTCATACATTGTTTCAACCACTGGCTTTATTTTGGTTTTGTACTGCACAATTGTGAGTCATTTTTACATTATCCATTTTAAATGTTATCAAATTAAAGAGTACGAATCCAAATGATAGACATGTGAAGAACAATATGTAAGAATGTGTTACAGAATCCCCCATAAACTTAAGTACTGATAAACATGGTAGCCCTGCAAAGCAACTACTCGATTTGGCTTTTTAAAAAATATGAATGCAAAGTGAGTAAACTATACATACATAATACACTTATTATTTCAATGTGAGATTTCATATCTTCTGTTCATCTCTGTTTCAGGTTGTGAACATTAATAAAAGAACGCGCAAATAATACATTAATTGAATCTGAGGTTTGTTAGTATTTCATTAGTTACTTGGCTAAACTAAATTGATTAAATGTGGGGGTTTAAATGATTTGTATTCGACAAGCCGATTAGATTTAGATTTGATGAAATGCTGTCGAGCCCCAAACCATCAAGGCCATTATTTCTATATGTGTAAAGTAGGTTGATGAGTCTCCCTGAGAAGAATCTGGATCCGTGTTTACCTGGCAGACATCACATCTACGGTGGTATTTGTGTAATTGATGCCTTTGCCTTAGCAGGAGTGCTTTTAATTGGAACAAATAGCCTTTGCGTATTTTTGATTGAATCACTGAGTGATTAGAGTCAGCTGACCTCTGGACCGGGTTCCGACTGCATGGAGACAGAAAAGGAAATAAATGATTCATTCTGAATGAATTTCTCCTCTCAAAAAAACGTCCACACGTACAGCGCCGCTGCACGCTGATGAGAAACGGTGATTCTGTGAAAAGTCCAAACTTCCTTTTTATACGGAACATCGGCGTGACTAATGTGCAGATGGCGGCAACAGAGATGTGTTTGAGCGCCGTCCAACTCTGATGCTGCCCCACCAGCACCCCATCCATCCATCTCCCTACCCAATGCTTGTTTGGCCTCACACCCTCTCTGCCAATTGTCCTTGTCCGGGTCACCACCATGCTGGATGCCAATCTGTCAGTGCCAGCTGAAACGACCCTGCCCCACGCCTCTTTTTGTCGCTCCCCACCCCTCCACCCCTCCACCCTCCCCTCCAAAAATCCCATTTGTCATGGATTCTTCCTGTGAATCTGCTGTAGCAGACCCTGCTGCTTTCACTTAATTAAGTAGCTGTGTGCAGTGTTGGTGGCGTGGTGAGAAATGTGGAGGAATGAGGGGAGACAGAGAGGAGGGGGGAGAAAAAGAGTAAACCCTGCGCGATTTATGACCCTCATTTGCATAATGGGATTAATAGGACCTCTGTATGTATTCAGAAATGGTGTGTGGGAGAGGGAGGGGGATGGGAAGGGGGGTCGTGGCAGTGGGGAATACATAGATCAAGGCGGCGCAGACAAGTGCAAGAATACACCTGCTTGACTGGCTAGTGACAGGAGCGGCTGGATCCCCCCACCCCGCTGTGATGTTTTGATAACATGGCCTCTGAGTGTGAGTGTGTGCGTGCGTGCGTGTGTGTGTGTGTGTGTGTGTGTGTGTGTCAGTTGGACCAAAATGTACATCTCATTTGTTTAGCGGAGGAGCTGGAGGCCTCTCCTCGGAGGCCTTGTCAGATGGCCTGCAGTCTGGGCTGAGCACGTCATCGTACACCACATCTTCGCTCTCGCCTCTTCACACAAAACATATTCAGCTTCCCCAAAGGACGCCCTTGAAGGCCTTTACACATCTGTTTTTTTTTTATTGTATTGTTTTTTGCAATTCATTTGCCTGAATGTTTTTGAACTGTTGCTAAAAAAGCAAGGGGATTTTTTTCTAGAACAAGTTTGATTTTGTGAGCATTCGTGCCACCACTACAGACCTCAAGTCACATTGACAAAATGTACACTGTACTGTACTACAACACAACTTTATTACTCATTTCATCTTGACAAAAGCAGAGCAGATCAGCGACTCCTCTGGTTTTATAGAAGTCTATGCTTCATGTGTTAAAGCTGCATTATCTCTCCTGACCACCAGGGGGTGACTCCTCTGGTTGTATAGAAGTCTATGCTTCATGTGTTAAAGCTGCATTCTCTCTCCTGACCACCAGGGGGCGACTCCTCTGATTGTATAGAAGTCTATGCTTCATGTGTTAAAGCTGCATTCTCTCTCCTGACCACCAGGGGGCGACTCCTCTGGTTGTATAGAAGTCTATGCTTCATGTGTTAAAGCTGCATTCTCTCTTCTGACCACCAGGGGGCGACTCCTATGGTTGTATAGAAGTCTATGCTTCATGTGTTAAAGCTGCATTCTCTCTCCTGACCACCAGGGGGCGACTCCTCTGGTTGTATAGAAGTCTATGCTTCATGTGTTAAAGCTGCATTCTCTCTCCTGACCACCAGGGGGCGACTCCTCAGGTTGTATAGAAGTCTATGCTTCATGTGTTAAAGCTGCATTCTCTCTCCTGACCACCAGTGGGTGACTCCTCTGGTTGTATAGAAGTCTATGCTTCATGTGTTAAAGCTGCATTCTCTCTCCTGACCACCAGGGGGCGACTCCTCTGATTGTATAGAAGTCTATGCTTCATGTGTTAAAGCTGCATTCTCTCTTCTGACCACCAGGGGGCGACTCCTATGGTTGTATAGAAGTCTATGCTTCATGTGTTAAAGCTGCATTCTCTCTCCTGACCACCAGGGGGCGACTCCTCTGGTTGTATAGAAGTCTATGCTTCATGTGTTAAAGCTGCATTCTCTCTCCTGACCACCAGGGGGCGACTCCTCAGGTTGTATAGAAGTCTATGCTTCATGTGTTAAAGCTGCATTCTCTCTCCTGACCACCAGTGGGTGACTCCTCTGGTTGTATAGAAGTCTATGCTTCATGTGTTAAAGCTGCATTCTCTCTCCTGACCACCAGGGGGCGACTCCTCTGATTGTATAGAAGTCTATGCTTCATGTGTTAAAGCTGCATTCTCTCTCCTGACCACCAGGGGGCGACTCCTCTGGTTGTATAGAAGTCTATGCTTCATGTGTTAAAGCTGCATTCTCTCTCCTGACCACCAGGGGGCGACTCCTCAGGTTGTATAGAAGTCTATGCTTCATGTGTTAAAGCTGCATTCTCTCTCCTGACCACCAGGGGGAGACTCCTCTGGTTGTATAGAAGTCTATGCTTCATGTGTTAAAGCTGCATTCTCTCTTCTGACCACCAGGGGGCGACTCCTATGGTTGTATAGAAGTATATGCTTCATGTGTTAAAGCTGCATTCTCTCTCCTGACCACCAGGGGGCGACTCCTCTGGTTGTATAGAAGTCTATGCTTCATGTGTTAAAGCTGCATTCTCTCTCCTGACCACCAGGGGGCGACTCCTCTGGTTGTATAGAAGTCTATGCTTCATGTGTTAAAGCTGCATTCTCTCTTCTGACCACCAGGGGGCGACTCCTATGGTTGTATAGAAGTCTATGCTTCATGTGTTAAAGCTGCATTCTCTCTCCTGACCACCAGGGGGCGACTCCTCTGGTTGTATAGAAGTCTATGCTTCATGTGTTAAAGCTGCATTCTCTCTACTGACCACCAGGGGGCGACTCCTCAGGTTGTATAGAAGTCTATGCTTCATGTGTTAAAGCTGCATTCTCTCTCCTGACCACCAGGGGGCGACTCCTCTGGTTGTGTAGAAGTCTATGCTTCATGTGTTAAAGCTGCATTCTCTCTTCTGACCACCAGGGGGCGACTCCTATGGTTGTATAGAAGTCTATGCTTCATGTGTTAAAGCTGCATTCTCTCTCCTGACCACCAGGGGGCGACTCATCTGGTTGTATAGAAGTCTATGCTTCATGTGTTAAAGCTGCATTCTCTCTCCTGACCACCAGGGGGCGACTCCTCTGGTTGTATAGAAGTCTATGCTTCATGTGTTAAAGCTGCATTCTCTCTCCTGACCACCAGGGGTGACTCCTCAGGTTGTATAGAAGTCTATGCTTCATGTGTTAAAGCTGCATTCTCTCTCCTGACCACCAGGGGGCGACTCCTCTGGTTGTGTAGAAGTCTATATAAATGACTCTACTTCTCTCTTGATGTATTCCCTCAGTAAACATTGTAAACATGAGTTTATGTCTCAATCTCTAGTTTCAAGTCTTCTTCAATACAGCATTGTTGGGCAAGTTGTGGTCCATTTAGTGTCATATATACCATAAAGCAGATTAGGCTTTTGGTCACTATTACAAAAAAAGACATTACATTTTATTTTTAAGACCAAATCCAAGATGGCATCGACCAACATCCAAGATAGCGAGTGCTAAAATGACGAACTCAAGGCTCCTAAACTGCAGTCCATAAACCAATGTGTGACATCACAATGACTACGTACACTCCTTACATACAGGCTGTGGGTAAGAACCAAAGCAAAATAAGACTGTGATTAACTATTCGATACTTCTCTGCATCGTATATTTACCTTTTTACCAAAAGATGTGAAGCAGGTTTTTATCATACAGCAACAGTACCACAACATTGAGACCTCAGTAACAACTTTGTTATCTAATTTATAGAGTAGTATAAAGTATATCAACATCATGAAACAGATAACAGACACGTTCAAATATGTCATGTAAATATAGTGCTAACAGAATAAAAATTGTAACATTTATTATAATAATGATTGGCAGCTGATATCATCTGTAACGATCAGTGCGGCTAGAAAATGACAAGCTGCCACCTGGATGTATTTGTACGGTGCTCCTCGCCACTAAGAGAGAATCAGTATAACTTTATATATTATTATTATTATAATTATTATTTTGCCAATCCGAGTTCTGTCATGTGAGTTAAACAGTGCACTGTGAAGCCCTGCTGCTAAAGGAGAGCATAACAAAGCAAAGAAACTATACAGTAAGTTATGTTTTCCCATGTTTGCGCGGTTAGGTTAGTTTTTGATATATATTAATATATCATAATAGTATATCACTCTATGGAGGACAGCTATATGTTGATAAATCTGAAGGTTCTGAGAAGTACTGCGCCTGTGGTTCTGCCGAGTGAAACCATTGAGGAAGTGTCTTAAACTTGCATTATCTCAACTGAACAGCAGGGGGCGAATCCACCTGTTGTAAAAGTAAGTGCCGATTGTATAGAAGTTAATGAGAAAATGACTAGTTCTCATATATTACCTTCGTAAACATTATAACCTCTAGTTTTAAGTCTTCTTCAATCCAACATGAAGTTCATTTAGTTTTTCAGCAAAAGTAGCTCTCATGATTTATCCCGAAACGCAAAGCCTAAACTATGCAGTGCACGTAGAAGGTGCATTATTGATAAAATAGCATGTCTATTATAATCAAGCAAACAGTTTCACCAAATGATCCCTCCCCTGTTGCTCTCCTACAGGTTTCTTCCTAGAGGTGTGTGTGTGTGTGTGTGGGGGGGGGGGGGGGGGGGGGCTAATTTGAATTCAATTGTATTTGTACTATTACTACTACTACTAAAAAGGCAACTGCATGTTTTTCCTTGACTGTAATGCTCATTTGGAGGCCCTGTGGTGCCTGTGTGGCCCCCTCTTCTCGTTAGAGTGCTACAATACACATGTGATGATCTTTCAGGTGGACTCGCGCAACAAACTAGACTCTCGTGGTCTAAGTGTCCTGCAATAGCCCCGTGTGACAGACATCAACACCTGTGACAGTGTTGTTCTGGCTAGTCTCAGACATTACACAGGGCCTCTAACACTGTGAACGTTGCACCCTTTACCTGATAATGTTTGTTATTCCAACCGTGAGCAGATGGCGTGTGAATTTCAATGTGATAGCGATCATGTGTACACATGAGAATCTGTCTTGTGTTGTGGGTAGAGCAGATTTACTGTGTTACCGAGAGACGGGAAACAATGAATGCCGGGGATCGGGCTAAAATCCCCCATGCCTTGTTCAGCCTCCAGGTTGCCGGAGTGCCACCCCTAATTGAATTACCTCCCTGTGTCTGACAGCCCCCACTGCCTGCGCTGGCTCCCATCCCTGCATTACATTAAACATACACCACTGGGGAAAAGGTGCCGACGGCAGAGGCCAGCCTTTCAGAGATGAAGCAGGCCGGCGCGAGCGTGTGAGCGCACACACACGGACACACAAACAGTGGCACAATCCCTTCTGAGCAGGTGAGAGCTGTGCAGATGCTCTTCAGTCTGCGGGAAAAATAAGCCCTTAATTACCACCCAGTCTGGCTCGCTCTTCCTCCGTTCCTCTCCCTCCCCCTTCATCTTCCACTCCTTCGCCCGCGCTGCACTGCGGTTTGTGATGCCTGCCTCGGGGCTGGTGATTGCGGTGCGGGGCTCCTCCGAGAGTCGTCCCCTGTTATTATCCTTAAACAAGCAATTACAGCCGAGTCCCAGAGTGGAGCAAAATAGAGAGGGCACACCCATTGAAAAGCTCTGGGTTGCTCTGACGACGAATAGCAAAGCTCTCCAAGGCAATTTTGTTTCTGGAATTGGCTGCATGGTCCCACCAGCGCTGTGATGATGGAAGAAAAAACGATATGGTTTATCATGAAACGGAGAGGGGGGGGAACAAAGTTTAAATAGCAGCGCCGAAAACAACAGCAAGCACAATTGCTATGTTTGACATAGGACTGCTGCGAAACACATTTTTTGTCTTTTTTTGTTTTGTTGCAAAAGCATCGTAGTCATTTGCGTGCTGTCTGGGCAGCACAGGCCTCAGGAGGGCAGCTCCAGCTCTGATGTTCTGCAGCCCAGGGACCAACCGAGAGTAGAGCCAGTTTAATGGACCTGTTGGAGTTGGGGGGAGGCATTGTTTTCAATGACCTCACACCAGTCACTCAGAAATCCAGTCTGGGTAATTCCCCTTTGGAGCCCAACCATTTTTCAGCCAAAATTGCAGATGCTTTTATCTCCTACTAAATCCTGATTATCTCCTCATTCACAAGGTCTATTTGAAAAAATAAAAAGCTATAATATACAGAAAACCCTTATAAAGTATAAAGTATTTTTAATAATTATTTTAGTTCAGACATGTCGTGAACTCATGTCATCTCCGCTGAAGCATGAAAGTTCCCACAGTCCTCGGTGGTCCCTGAACGGGGCTCGTTTCATTGCAGCAGGGTGCTCTGTGGCCTTACCTGTGAGGAGGTAGCAGGAAGGCCTGGAATATTCATATTTCAGCCATAAGTAAGTCAATTTTCATATTTTTTGCTGGACACAAATTACATTCTTGTGCATATCTTTATGATGCTTTGTGTGAGAGTGGAATGGTTGGTATTGAACTCTGTAGGCTCTATGGATTTACAAAAGGAAAGGAGATAATGCCGCCCCACAATTCCTTGCGCCAGCATCATTTAAAGTGACACACCATTCAGCCGTTCATGAGAACAAACGATTGTGAAGACAAACGCATATCATGTAAATAACCGATGCCATAACTTGGAAATGTTTAGATGTTGTGAACTTTTAATAATGTGTTAAACCTGCTGGCAAACTATGAACGTTACATTGCTATAAAGTGATCAAACTGCTGTAAAGTGATCAAACTGCTGTAAAGTGATCAAACTGCTATAAAGTGATCAAACTGTTGTAAAGTGATCAAACTGCTGTAAAGTGATCAAACTGCTGTAAAGTGATCAAACTGCTGTAAAGTGATCAAACTGCTATAAAGTGATCAAACTGCTGTAAAGTGATCAAACTGCTGTAAAGTGATCAAACTGCTGTAAAGTGATCAAACTGCTATAAAGTGATCAAACTGCTGTAAAGGGATCCACTGACGTATTAGATGTTCTCTCTCTGGTGTTGTTCTACAGCCTCAGCCCTCATTCTTTGATTTGACTTCAGTCACAGAAGCTTTCATACTTCAGTGGGATGTTTGAGTCATGTTTCTGATTATCATCTTCTGAATCAACTATTTTGTCTCAGTGAAATTTTAAAACTGAACAATGAGACATCGGTGCTCTTGTGACAATCCCTTGGTTTCACTTTCATATTCCTTATTTAATTTCAATTTCAACCATGTTAATAAAGTAACACTTTGAACTAGGTGGTTAATGTTGTCTGTTTGACGCAACACAGTAAGAACACACGGACAAAGTATCTAAGATGTGCTTTTTTGTAGTCCATCTTTGGAACTACACTACTAGTTTCACCGAAGCAGACCAACATTCGCCATCGCTTCATTTTACTATTTGACCCGAGATGAAAAATGACTGCACCATTTACCAAACTTCCAAGTTCTTCCTTTTCAGAGGGCCATTAACAGTACGTTCTTTATTGGTTACCAGGGTCACATGAGCCTCGTTCATATTCGGTCCCAGAGTGCCCCTTCCTATTGCACAAATAACTCAATCATCCACTCCACAAAATACATCTGCAGTGTTTTTTAGGGTCATTAAAGATAAAGTAAAATCTGACTACGTGATGACAGTCATAAAGACCTTTCATGTCTAGCTTTTTGAAGAATTGAGCCTCCTGTCAACATAATTTTACAAAACATAATTCTTATACATAAAATATATTTACAAAACAATGAGGCAGATTACTTGATGTTTGCTTTGCTGATGTCTCTGGTGTGTAAGGGAACCTGCTACTTTTCTCTCTGACTGACGGCTGTCTGCCTCCATGCAAAGTCATAAAATGAAATAGCGACAATGAAATTGCATTGTATTGTAATGAAGATATATATCATACATTATATAGGATGCAAATATGTAACAGATCTCACTCCTAATTATCTTTTCTCTTTTGACTGTGTGACATAGGGTTCAAACAGGTGACAAGGGCGGGCAATAAGTGGAACGGAATTTACAGATAACACATGACGTCTGAAACAGATGCGATCATTGAATACGCTGCAAGTGTTTCTGTGTATGTATGTAAGTTTGTTGTGTATGTGTGTCTGAAGAAGAAAGATAAAATACTTAAATAAATGTAATATATATCATATAATAAAAATAATACATATTATTATTACAATATTATAGATATATCTAATAAATGTCTATTAATCAATTAATAGTACGGTACCTCCTCCTTGGTGTAGCACGAGAAGGAGGCACCCAAAAAGGGGGAACAAAGTCTACCGTTCCTTTTCTCTTCTCTTTTTTTTTGGTCACTGCCGTTCAATGTTACAAAAAAAAGACACAATGGTGAAAATGCCGAACTGAAGGCTTCATAACGGCAGTCTACAAACCAAAGTGTGACATCACGACGACTACATCTACTCCTTATCTAGTCTGTGGAGAGGAAAGTTGTTTTCTTTGTCTCCTCTTGTGTTAGTAGAACTACTTCTTTCTGCTGACCATAACAAGGTTTGAGCCCCGGAGAGTAATTCTGAACTACATGTACAAAACCCACATGACCAGTCTGTATGTAATCCACGTATAGGTGAGCCAGGACAGGTGACGTAGTTTAAAGGAAGGGGGTGTTTGTGTTACGTGTGGAAGTCAATGGTGACCTGTCACGTAACTTCTTTACTCAATGAGGCCACTTCCATAGTTAATTTAACCCCAACTTTTACTTTTTTGTCACCTAACTTCCGTAACAAAGTAACACCACTTCAGTAGATACATACCCGAAACCATGATTCTATTTTTGTAGACCTAACTAAGTAGTTTTGGGCCGAAACACCTCAGAGGCTTCACAGGAGCACAGCTTGCTTGTGTTGCTGGACATTTGTAGGGCAACTACAATGAATTAACTTTTCATAAGACGCTATGCGGTCGTAGGATACGTTGAGTCAACACATGACACCTGGACTTGTTTTGGAGGGGCTTTACCACAAAGATGCTTTTTGCAGTCCCACTTGTGATATGGAACGTCACAAAAAGCGAAGAGGTTCCTTGGACCAGCTCTGTTACTGGGCGGCCTCTGTTTCCTACATAACACTGTGTGCTGTGGTCTGGCAGACGCTAGTGCCAATCCCACCGTTGCCCCCTACAGTACGCAGTCCCCTCTTTCTGCTGTTGGCTTCCTTGAAGTTACATCACAGGCATTACCTCATGTACAGCACAGCCGAGGCTAAACACACTCACTGTGATGTTGCCATAACAATGTGCTCGCTGGCTCCCGGCTCAGCCAGCCCGTCCAGCACTGAGGCAGTCCATCACTCATAAAGCTGTAGTGCCTCTCACCCGAGGGGCCTGCAGGACTCCACGCCGCCCACCCCTCCATCGCCGCGATGACGACCGACTGTTTTTCACTTGGAGAGCCGGAGAGGAGAATGGATTCACCAGATGTACTGTATTAAATAGACAAATGGAGCATGGGAAAGCTCTTTACAAAAAATAATGATAATAAGCAATTTTGAAAATTAAAGAACTCCAGGGACTCAAAAAAGAAAGCATTAGCTTTAAGCTTACTGCAAGTATTATTCGGTTTGCAGTTTCCTGATGAGGACGGCTGATTTTCATGTTCGGAAGACGCCAAGGTAAAGAAAGCATAACAGGTGTTCTTTCTATCCAAAGTCTCTCTTGATATATTGCACAGACAACACGAATGTCAGAAGGCTCAAACACATACAAGTCACCACACCCCCTGCTGGCTATAATGTACTTCCAGGGACCCACATGGAAGGATACTGTTGTTGATTTACTGTTGAATAGTCCAATCCAACTATCTATCCATTTTCTTTAGCTTATCCGGAGCCGGGTCGCAAAGACAGCAACACTTCATGGTACTTCAGACCCTCTCCCAGGAACGTTGTCCAGCTCCTCCTGGTGGACCTGAGGCGTCCCCAGGCCAAATGAAATAATCCCTCCAGTGGGTTCTGGGTCTGACCCAGGGGCTCCAGTTGGATGTGTCCGGAAAACCTCAAACAAGGAGACACATTTTCCAGAAGAGGTTCATTTCTATGAAACTACAGTAGTATTATGGTATAGTTGGGGTTCCCTGCAATAGTTTCAAGAACCCTTCTTTGCAACCAAAATCCTGTTAGGCTCCAATATCCAGGCCTTTCAGGATTGTGTGGAATTGTTTTCCACTTGTTTTCTTGCTTGTTATGTTTAAGGTAGTTTTGATTTGGTAACTTTTTCAGACCTGTAGTTTGTTTGCTTTTTTCCGATTTTGGGACTAGATTAACGTACTTCTTTCATTTGCCTCGAGAGTTCTCTCGGACTGGTTTTGTTTGGTATCATGCGTCAGCTCCAGGTAGCTTCACCATTCGGCCTAAAAAACTTTCCCTGGAGGTCCATTCAATGTTCCTAACAGTTGCCTAACATCCAAAAACCTGGAGTTGGCTGAAATCTGTAACATCCGTGAATTCATATATGTATATCATTTGGGATTGTTAGTTTTACTTTTCATTTCATATTTTATTACAATAAACCATGTGATGTGCTGCTAACCATGACCCTTGTTCATAAACATATCTGTAACTGTGCAGCCTTAAGCTGCGTCTCGTCTAAGCTCTCTACGCACTGAATGAACATTGTGTTGATAGTTACATGCAATCAATCAAATTGGACTTCCCTTCTTGTGTAACTTTAACAATTATGAAGTATGCATCGATCCAAAATATGATACGCTTTGGAAAATAGTTGGGAATACAATATTTACGATGTGAAGACTTTTGGCTAAAAATGAAAAATCACAAGTGCAGTCTTTTTGAAAGGTTATGTATGTTGAAGTTTTGCTAAGACCCACTGGCATTTTTATTAGTTTTTCATTTTAATGTTTGGATTGCATACTGAAGCATCGGAAACAGTCATTATTGCTTTTATAAATGTATGGTTTATTGTTGTTCATGTTATTGTGGCTCCTGCTAACACAATGCAAACACCAACACAGCTATGCATGTAGCTAACACGCTGATTGTCTTAATGCACGGCTCCTACGAGTCACATCTGTTTTGCAGAAGTTGACTTCCTCCCAATGCTCCCAAAGACTTGATAGCTATGTCAGAGTTAAACACATAGCGTGCACACACACACACACACACACACACACATGCACACACATGCACAGTGTACCGAGCCTATGATGAGTCAAATTGAGGGTTGCTAATTATAGCCCGGGGGAAGTTTTGCCTTTTTACTCGCCATCAGCTCTCTTTGGGAAGAGCAGAGAAAGAGAAGCTGTTGGTGAGGGCTGATGGGAGGTGGGCGGCGGATTCTTTCTCCCGGCATCCGGCTTGTCCTCTTCCTCCCGCACATGCTCATCATGCACGTTCTTTGCATTTGGACCTCTTCATCAAGCTCCCCAACTCCAAACTTATTTCTCCTTCTAATGCTTATACTGTCTCGTTTAATAGCGGGATTTGTTGTTTTTGTCTGAGTAGTCTTGTCCTCTTTTGTCTGCTGTTCTCTTTTTGTCATATGGGGGAGCAGGGCTTCCTGTTGTCCCACTATAATACAAGATATACTGACAAATGAAAAGGACAAGTTTAATGTCAACCAGCAAAACCGAGAAACAGTTAAGTCTGGTGTTATTCCTTATGTTTGTCGGGGTCAACAAATCCGATAAAAAGCAACAATTCATTAGTTTCAGACTTCTCTCTCACAGCTGCAAAATAGATTGCTTCATTGTATTGGCTTCAGTTATTTACTAAAACAGCCTTGTTTTTTTTGAACAAACAATATTTAAATAGAATAAAGTAGTTAATTTGTTGGGGACTATTTTAGTGGCAGAGAAATCCACATTTTGATGAAGGACCATGAACACAACAGTGAGGCTCATTGATGTTTTTTTCAGTATCTCTTGTTAGTATGTGTTTACAATTGTGTACTGATTATATCCAGATTTTACTAAGAAGATACAAATTAATTTAGTTCATGTTTCTGCAATGACAGTGAATAGCATATGGGTTCTATAGGGTGTATAGAGGTTGTCTAGAGGGGCAGAGACGTCTACCACTGACTGATGAGGTCAACACTATGTGCTGGAGTTGCCAGCGACTTGTGTGGAAATAACATGAATAAAAATGACGAGTGGGAATCGCGAACATTATCAAGCTATGTTTTTGCAAGTGTTTAATGAGAAATGTTCAAAGGCATAAGAGCACACAGAGGAGGGTTTGGTATGTATGGGTGCCTTTAAGGGATTACATGCAAAACAATTCCAAATGTAATTGAATGAGCTTTTGCATCAAGTAGATATTGGAAAGAATGGCCTGCAATTATAATTTAAAATACAGCAACAATTTATATGCTATTATCATTCTTCACATTTTCCCCATATGTCTACAAGAAACTTCTCTGTTTTTGAAAAAAGAAAAGTGGGAAAGAGGGGGGATGGAGCGAGACGCCTCTTTCCTGTGTTTGCATGTTCTCAGGACCCTGTGTGAAGTCAGGGCATGGTGGTTGAGACTTGGGAAACAGAGGTATCAGATGGATCCAAAGCCTGAAGCTGTTGGTCCAGAGGATCCTCCAGAAGCAGGATGCATCACTCTGCTTCCCGTGTGAATGGAAACACAGAGGCTCCGTCCTGGAGATCCCCCCTCACACACACACACACACACACACACAGCATCACATCCCCAAACCCCACCAGGCCCTGGCACCGCACATCCAGCTCCTTGTTGCCCTCCCCCTCGTCTCTGCTCTCTCCCCCTGGCCCCTAAATGCTTTTATGCCTTTATTCTCACAGTGAGAGAAGGTTTGACAATGTACATAAACGAAATTCCAGAATAGCAGCGGGTTATGGAAAAAGCACATGTGGAAGCAGTTTGCCGCGCTTTTGGAGAAGAACTATAATCTCCAGTTTTATAGATTTCTTCTGAGGAGGATGCCACTATTAGCTCAAGGCCCACTCTGACCCGTCTGTGCGTTACAGGGACTGAATTCTACGGTGGCCCTGAGGGCTCAACACAATGCAAATTAAGAAAACACATGCAAATCGAAAAAGAAACAAAAAACATGTGTAATACGTGTGTAGCATTTAGAAAAGTGTATGTAAATAGAGAAAACACATTCAAATACAAAAAGTGCTGCAAATAGTGAAAACAACCAAATACAGACAAGTGCATCAACTAATTAAACCCACCTCATTCATTTTCAAATGCTGCACGTGTTGTCAAATTGCTATTTCCTTCTTGTGTTTTGTCAATATGCAGTACTTTGAGCTCACAAGGCCACGGTTGCTTTTTAGACCTGGGTGCAGAACACAGGCCTATGTTCAGCCCTGTGGGCTGCAACAAGGTCTAAAGTGTGTTCGTCCGTTCCTTGTATAACTACTCTGAGGTACCACACTCTCAAGTTGTTCTGTATCAAAGCAAAGGGAATTCCACATGAGAGTGAATGGGCACCAGCCAAGTAATTGTTCAAAAAGTATGAGGAAAAACACAAAGCAATGCTTCTTCATGATGTATGGAGGAAAAGAGAAAATAGCCACCAGATGTTTAAAATGTAACAAGGAATTAAATGTATAAGTTTAAAATGAAAAAATAGTGAAAATACTTTTATAATGTGAAATGTATGGAATAAGTAGCATTAAAGGTATACTTCATCAACAAATTATCCTTTATCAAGTACTGCCTGTGTTATCTTGAATACTTAAAGAATAAATAATGTATTTTGCCTCCTCGGTGAGGTCTGTGTATATGTGACAAACGTAAAAGTATAAAACAAGCATCAAACACACAAACAAGTGGGCAAACTACACAGAACTGGGTGATATTCTGAAAGTCAGTATGTGGGAGTATGCGAGAGCCTTCTTACAGTGTTAATATTTGATTATTGTTTTATTATCTCCTCTGTTATTTGCCAAAAACAGCATCCCGATCCACCTATTGCAAAATTCAGTGGGAGCTAAAGGATTTCATCATCCTAAGCACTATTGAGAACCTCAATGGCTATTCAACAGCCGGCGATAAAACAGGCTCCAAACAGCAGAATTATGGATGTATGTGTGGGACTTTGCTGACAGATTAATATCCCCATTAAATCCCTCAACCAGTAGATTAACCCTGTTTAAAATAGCTACATGAATGCGGTGTAAAGGCATTCAGTGAGGATTTACATAATGCCTCGTCTTGAGCAGCTGTGTGGGCACTGTTTACCTTCAGACACGTCTTAGACGTTGTCCTGTTGACCTGCTCGGCGGTCGTCATGTGGGCACGAACAGAAACGTCTTCGATGCCTTTGTGTTCTGCTGCTCTGCTCCACCAAACCCAGGCTGGATGGAAGTGATGACCCGTTTGGTGCTGTTTAACAAGGGAATTCAACTCTCATTTGATGGAGTGTGTGTGTGGGGGGGCTCTGCAGATGTGGGTCCGTCAAGTAAATCCACCACAGACTGTAACATATAAATCAGAAGACTGAGGCTATAAAAACAGGTTCTCCCTGTGTCTTCACTGACATTATTGCTCTATCTTCAGTAACAACTTGGCAGTGCAACCCAGAAGGGGAAACATTCCACCTCAGCTGCGCTCCTTTCGCAACTGGAATTCTGAAAGTGCATTATCTGTCTTTACTTTGGCCTTGTCTTGTTTCATTTTGGAAACCATCTTTGATTCTTTGGAGGCACACGCTGTACATTTACAGTTAACAGAACGTTAAAGAAAAAACAAAACCGAAGAGAAAAAAGACAAAACATGTAAACACACAGAGGAGCCAGCACAGCACCATCATGCAAAAGTTGTATTCAATTATTATATTAAAAAGGACTCCCCAGGAAGCTACAGTGTGTAATGAAATGTTTCATGCATGTCATGTTTGTTTGTGTAAAATATATCGAACATATCGGCTGTAAAATGTTGTTTTGTATTTTAGTGCATAGTTTTCAAAACATTTTGTTGTGGCAGAAAAGAAAGAAAAACACTTGGAAACCACCAGTTTTCAATGGAAGCCCCATTTAAAAATAATACCAACAAAAATGACATAAAGCTTGCATATTTGTAGGCCTTTATACAAGCACTACCACCGCCTGTAATTCATGCGGAGAGGAAATGTGAATGGGATGATGATGGAAAGTATGGAAGGGGCTGTGTGTATGTTGGGAGGTGGTCTGCAAATATTTAGTCAGGGCAAATAAAGGCTGGGCGAGATGGAAGACACAACATTTGAGCAGCGAGTTCAGAGGCTTTGCAGGTCACAGCTACTGTTTCCATTCACACGCACACGCAGAGCGGTGTGGCCCATTTGTGAACGGAGTTCAAGTTCACAGGTAAACAGAGGGGGGTTGTGAAGGTGGAATGTGCCCAGAGCTATGAGCCGCTTCCCTTGACAGACTGGCTTCAAACGGGGTCAGCCGAGGGACGGGGGCGGGGTCCCAGCAGCACCCGTCACTGCAGCACCCGCAGGACAGGCTCCATACCGAAGGTGCTGAATGTTCCACTCGCTCCCTCAGTGACAGTCTGAGGAAGTCTTTCCACGCTTATTCATGAGACCATTTTAACTCTGCTGGTGCTGGCTCACTGCATTCAAAATGACATTAAGGAAGTCAGCCCTGAACGGAGCAGTCTTTTATTTATTTGCCGTCCTGCCCAACGTGACTCAAAAAGACGACTGGGACACTTAAAAGAATCAATGGCATCAGTGGATCCATTTACAGAAACTCACAGATTGTATATGGTTAGATTATTTGATATGCAAATTTGTGCTGTTGACCTTATGTGTCCGTCTATACGTCCATCGTCTTGCCTGAAAAATAACCCATATCGATGAGCATATTGCCACTGCTCTTGAACAGGGCCTTTCAAAAATTAGCTGCTTGTGGAATAAGTACTGAAAAATATTTCATTGAAGTGAAAGTAACAATACCACATAGTGAAATACTGCATTTCGATGTTTACTTAGAAAAGTGCAAAAGTAACAGCTTCAAAATACATCAAAAGCAAAAGTACTCATAATGCAGAATAGCTTATTTCAGAGTAATGTTTAGTCCATTCTTGGATTATAAATAATGATACATTATTGTGCACGGCACTTACATGTTTCATTTATGTTGATATAATGCTGGACAGCTCAATAATTCAAGTCTCATCTTACACAATATCCTGAATCATTTGTTGAATACATTGTGTATTAGTAATCTGAATCTTCAAAAATAATGTAGCGCTCCGCTGAGGCTGCCAGATCAATGTAGTGGAGTAATAAATATGTGAAGTGAAGTAGCTCAAAAGGCTGCGAGGGTTAGGGTTTGGTTAAACCCACAAATTGTTGTTTTGTACTTCTTTCTGAACCATAGAAGAACCTGTTTCCACTGCTTCAATTATTTATGCTAAGCTAGGCTAACAATGTCTTACTGCATAGACATGTAGGTGATGTATGTGTACACATTGTAAAGCCTTCTGGGGAAAATGTGTTATTCTGGGCTATACAAAATAAACTAAAACTTAATTGAATGTTGATCTTCTCATCCAAAATTCCAAGAAAGAAAGTAGTTCATAAGCTATTGTTCTTAACTGACTATTATGTTATATATTAAATATTGAGCTAAATACTAAATATTCAATGCAGAGATCAAAGTTTCATTTTAATGCGGTGGGAACTATATGCTTCCCTCAGCAGAAGTTGTAGCAACTCTGTGCTGAATTAATGTCTAAAATGGCCAGAATACTAAAATCACTTTCATCTTTGAGAATACAAAATAAATGCTGATCTCATTTTCTTCGACAAAACTTATTTTCAGGAACTAATACTTGTAAATGTGTGTGTGTGTGTGCACAGTATGTGTGTGTTTTTCGGGGAAATGGCACTGCTGCTTTTATTCATTCTGACAAATACAACCATGCATATTTTTCACACACACACACACACACACACACACACACACACACACACAGGATGATCTGATCAAACTGAGTTTGTGTGTGTTTTCTATGAGTGTGAGAATATCTTTTTAACAGCAATGATTCAGACTAAATTGTTACATTTCAAGTGTCTGCTCAGCTTCACATGTAGCAGTGTTTTGTCTTTGTGTGTGTGTTTGTGTGTGTGTGTGTGTGTGTGTGTGTGTGTGTGTGTGTGTGTGTGTGTGTGTGTGTGTGTGTGTGTGTGTGTGTGAGTGCAAGTGCCCGAGCAGTGAGGAATGTTAACAGCATCCAGATGTGGGGAGATGAGGGAGGGAGGCACAGCGTTTACTGGTGACTCACTGGAATGTTACCTGAGCACCGAGAGACGCACCCTCGGGATGTTTAACACAATCCTATGTGGGGAAATATATACACAACAGCAGTTAGTGTACCGTGTGTTTTGAACTTTAGTCCGTTCTGGACTAGTTCCTGGTGTGACCTCTGAAGCTGAGCAGGTGCTCACATAACAAGTGGAAATGCTTCAGCTCGAGTTCCCCAGCCTTTTTGTATGTTGTCATCAATCAAGTCTGTGGAAGTATGGGTTCCGACCAACATAAACAAGATGTAATACAAATCATGCATGTTCCATAAAGGTGATCTCCGATTTGAGGCACAGCCTCTGTGATTTTAACCTGCAATTGCTTCTCAATTCAAATGCTTACATATAAAGCATTACATAAACCATAGCCATCGAATTATTTTGTTGATTTTGTTTTGGCGACCTGAGATAAAAGAACTTGATGTTTCCCTCCAGCAGAGTGACTCAGAGTTGATGGATTCATAGATTGTTTTAAACAAACCAACCTTGGTGTGGTCACACTGACTCTCATGATCATGTGACAGCAGGCCTCCAGTGCTGACTCTGCTCCAGCCAAATTCAATTTAACTTGCTGTGGGAGCTTTTGTGGTTATACTCCCTGTCTGTTCCCCCCGACCCCCACCAGAAGATTAATGCAAACGTGATGGTAGTTATGAGTTGATGAGCATATCTCTTACACAAAGCTCCAAACAAGAGAGCTGGGACCTTCCACAAGGCCTCAGGAAGTGACTGGAGCTGCAGTGACATTACCCAGCTTGACGTTATGACAATAGGAGAGCTCTTCTGTGGCGGTGCATGGTAGCACGTGATTAAAAAGGCTCATTTACATACGTGAACCACAGTTGATCATGTTGATCTTCCAATCCAGTGTCTAGCAGGGACACACTGGACATCAGGTGAGCACCCAGAGGGCACAAGGCTTAGATATGTGTTAGCTATTTAACCACGTATAACATATTTTAAGGGTATACAGAGAATCTGATGATGCTGAAAACCTTCAAGACACTTTGTGACGTCTCGTCTTTGTGATGTTCTTCCTCAGTTTGGGTCGCACGTCACCACTGCACTAAATCAAAACAGGACTAGTGTGCAAGATGAGATATTTTCTTTGGTGGTTCCTTTTGTAATTTTAGAAGTGAAGCTGGATGATAAAGCAAGATTTGCCTGTTTCAGCTCAGAGTTTCTGAGCTGGCTGGCGGTGCATGTTTTCTCAAACAGCTCTCATAAGTTCTGAGCAGAAACTGTTATGCTAATGTACCATTTGAGCACAACTCAGATTGGAAACACATTTCTGGCACCATAGGCTCACAAATGGAAGAGGAGGAAGAGGGAGGAGAGTGTTGCTGTAAGGAAAGCTTGTGGAGTGTCATAAATTAACAGGGTTCATCCTCTTGGGAGGATGAATGTGCTCAGTAAATTCTCAGGTAATCTGCGCATTAGATTTCAATGTTTGGGGTTGTAAGTGGAAATGTTGGCCTGATGGAGATGCAAAAAGAAAGGTTGATGAGGCCCGTAGCTGTTGAGATGTTCCCTCTTGATATCGGCGTTGGACAGACTGACTGACACTGACAATAACTTTTCCATTGCAAAACGCTGGTCAGAGAAGATTTTCAAACATAAAATGGAACCAGAACAAGCACAATGGTTTAGGGCTGGGGACAAATCATTTTTTAAATTTTCTTTCCTCTCACTATAACAGGGGTCGGCAACCCTCGGCTGTTCAGCCCTCTCTGCGTGGATGTATTCATTTGCAATATTCATACATCTTTCAAGCAACCAGCACCATTCACGTTTAAGTGACCATCAGGCAATAGACGGTAACTTTAAAAAGAAAACTTTCCTAGTGGCTTTTATGTTACTTTTTCACTCCTTGTAATGAAGAGCCAAGCACAGTGGAGTGGGAGTTTGGTTTATGCCCGCGATCAACTGTGCTGAGTGAACCGCTGCTGCTGCGAGGCTTGAAATCCCGGAGGGACTGCAAAGAAGATGTCGGTGTTGCAGAGCTGGCACGAAGCTGAAGGCGAAGAGAAGGAAACTTAAACCACCGGTATCAGCGATTTTAATGGGGAATGTGAGGTCACTGGTCAATAAGACGGATGAGCTCGGCCCGCTGGTAAAGACGCAGAGCAAGTATTTCCTGAAATTCCTGGACCACAGTGCGGCTGTACACCCCCCAAACACCTCTGCTGAACGTGGCCGAGACCGGAGAGATCGTGGTCGACTTCAGGAGGAAGACGGCGGCTACACGACCTCTCCTCCACGATGTTCTACCAGTCTGTTGTGGTGGAGATGTTCTACCACTCTGTTATGGTGGAGATGTTCTACCAGTCTGTTGTGGTGGAGATGTTCTACCAGTCTGTTGTGGTGGAGATGTTCTACCAGTCTGTTGTGGTGGAGATGTTCTACCAGTCTGTTGTGGTGGAGATGTTCTACCAGTCTGTTGGGGTGGAGATGTTCTACCAGTCTGTTGGGGTGGAGATGTTCTACCAGTCTGTTGTGGTGGAGATGTTCTACCAGTCTGCTGTGGTGGAGATGTTCTACCAGTCTGTTGTGGTGCAGATGTTCTACTAGTCTGTTGTGGTGGAGATGTTCTACTAGTCTGTTGTGGTGGAGATGTTCTACTAGTCTGTTGGGGTGGAGATGTTCTACCACTCTGTTATGGTGGAGATGTTCTACTAGTCTGTTGTGGTGGAGATGTTCTACTAGTCTGTTGTGGTGGAAATGTTCTACCACTCTGTTATGGTGGAGATGTTCTACCAGTCTGTTGTGGTGGAGATGTTCTACCAGTCTGTTGTGGTGGAGATGTTCTACCAGTCTGTTGTGGTGGAGATGTTCTACCAGTCTGCTGTGGTGGAGATGTTCTACCACTCTGTTATGGTGGAGATGTTCTACTAGTCTGTTGTGGTGGAGATGTTCTACTAGTCTGTTGTGGTGGAAATGTTCTACCACTCTGTTATGGTGGAGATGTTCTACTAGTCTGTTGTGGTGGAGATGTTCTACCAGTCTGTTATTGTGGAGATGTTCTACCAGTCTGTTGGGGTGGAGATGTTCTACCAGTCTGCTGTGGTGGAGATGTTCTACCAGTCTGTTGGGGTGGAGATGTTCTACCAGTCTTTTGGGGTGGAGATGTTCTACCAGTCTGTTGGGGTGGAGATGTTCTACCAGTCTGTTGGGGTGGAGATGTTCTATCAGTCTGTTGGGGTGGAGATGTTCTACCAGTCTGTTGGGGTGGAGATGTTCTACCAGTCTGTTGAGGTGGAGATGTTCTACCAGTCTGTTGGGGTGGAGATGTTCTTCCAGTCTGTTGGGGTGGAGATGTTCTACCACTCTGTTGGGGTGGAGATGTTCTATCAGTCTGTTGGGGTGGAGATGTTCTACCAGTCTGTTGGGGTGGAGATGTTCTACCAGTCTGTTGTGGTGGAGATGTTCTACCAGTCTGTTGGGGTGGAGATGTTCTACCAGTCTGTTGAGGTGGAGATGTTCTACCAGTCTGTTGGGGTGGAGATGTTCTACCAGTCTGTTGGGGTGGAGATGTTCTTCCAGTCTGTTGGGGTGGAGATGTTCTACCAGTCTGTTGGGGTGGAGATGTTCTACCAGTCTGTTGGGGTGGAGATGTTCTACCAGTCTGTTGGGGTGGAGATGTTCTACCAGTCTGTTGGGGTGGAGATGTTCTACCAGTCTGTTGGGGTGGAGATGTTCTACCACTCTGTTGGGGTGGAGATGTTCTACCAGTCTGTTGGGGTGGAGATGTTCTTCCAGTCTGTTGGGGTGGAGATGTTCTACCACTCTGTTGGGGTGGAGATGTTCTACCACTCTGTTGGGGTGGAGATGTTCTACCAGTCTGTTGGGGTGGAGATGTTCTACCAGTCTGCTCTGGCCAGAGCTCTGTTCTCCTCCATAGTCTGCTGGGGAGCAGCCTTGGAGCCGGTGACACCAACAGACTCAAGAAGGCCGGCTCCATCATTGGCTGTAAACAGGACGTCCGGAACAGGTGGTGGAGGAGAGGACACTGAAGAAATCATTGTTCATATTGGATATCCGGACCACCCTCTCCACCACCTACTGCAGAGAGAGAGGAGCACTTTCTCCATCAGACTCCTCCAGCTCCGCTGTCACAAGGACAGATACAGGAGAACTTACTTCCCATGGCAATAAGAATAAGAATAAGAATAAATCACCTCTGGCCACATCAATCACTCAACTATAACACTGTTACACTACGTTTGCTTAATTAATTTAATATTATTCTATTTTTGTGTTTATTGTGCATTTTTATTATTATTCTATTTGTTTGTATATTGTTCA
Source organism: Cottus gobio (assembly GCA_023566465.1). Lineage (NCBI taxonomy): Eukaryota > Metazoa > Chordata > Actinopteri > Perciformes > Cottidae > Cottus > Cottus gobio. The sequence continues at coordinate 28,678,418 of CM042215.1, read as the reverse complement.
TTTTCTATATTGTATTGCTTACCTGTATGTATAAATGCTGCTGTAGCGAAGAACTTTAACTATATAGGCAAATCATAGAGTTTTAGTTCTTACACTTTAAATACCCTTATAGAATCATATGACACAGCTTCAGTTCCAGCTGTGGCATGTTCCCGGTTGAGGGGGAAGAACGAGAGAAGACTTTTGTACTAAAGTCTTCATGGACTGAGGGGATGCAGAGAGGGATGGATCCCTGGGAGGGAAGGCTATACCAGCACATTTTACAAGACATGTAAATGGATCAATAAGTGAGCAGCTGTCAGCACTGATACAACCTCATTTATAAATCAATGTTTCTAAGTTCTGTGCATGGATGGCCTGTGGACTAATATAAGTAAAATGGTGTGAGGTTTAAAAGCGGTCACACATCTCAAAGCTCTATGACAGACAGTGTCCAACAGATGGAGAGAAAGAGCTGAAGAGTCCATGCACATAACATCCCCACCGTCCAGAAGGTCAACAACGTGGCAGGACAAGCCCCTTTTTGGCATAAATGGTGGAAAATCAATACAAATGGTGGGAGACGAGTTCTTCCACAATATAATAGTGAATAGTGAAAGAAGTGGATCTGTCTGTGCTGCCTTTGTGAAAGTTGAAAGCGGTAATAAGGTTTGCCGTCCTCGTTTGGACTCCAGAGTACATACAGCATGGGGAAACACAAGTCAAGAAATGAGAGATGATGTTAATAACATAATCTGTGGAACCTATAAAGAAGTCAATCATCCTAATCTGTGTCATCTCTAGCTGTTTAATTGCTGCTTTTATTGTATCAAAACATCAAATATGTATTGTGTTTACTTCTGTAGCACTTGGAGTAGATGAAGTTAATGTACTTTGATATGATTTGTGCACTTTTTGTGGTTGTGCCCACATGGTTGAATGCACTCATTGTAAATAGCTTTGGATAAAAATGTCAGCTAAATAATTCTGAAAGAGTCTGTTGTAGGATGTGAAACTTAACATGATGTAATCATGTGAGTGAGCTTGCCTTTTGGCCATGCTGAACACATTTTATTTCTTACTTGCATACTCTGTATTGCTTCTATTTTCCAGTTTTCAACAAGGCTGTCATCCTCTTCTCTGTTTCAAATTAATTTTCATAAATGTGCCTTGTGGCTTTCATGCAGCCCTCTTTTTATATTAAACAAATAGCTCAACATTTTTGGAAATAAGCCTGTTTGCATCCTTTCTGGAATTTCAATTAGTCATCTGAACAACAATTCATTTGTAAACAGTAAGAAGACAGTCCAATGATGCAGATTACAAAAGGTACATATTCTACTGAGGTAATCAGCAGGAATGAGGCCCAGGTGAGGCAGCGGATGGAACAGATGAGGTTGTGAAACTGGAGGGAAAGGGGTATGGCAGCAAGAGGGAGTGGCTGGTCTTATATGACAATATGGTTAAAACAGGTCAAAATGAATTTGAAGTGATCAGGAAGGAGTCGTGAAAGAAAGATGAACTGGATCGGCAGCAGGGTCTTTGTGATGATTATGTCTATGGTGAACACCCACTTTCGATCCGGGAGATGGTGGATCCCAGAAACCTGAAGGTTTCCACAGCAGACACAGTGCTGTTGAGTATGGTGATGGGGACAGTATAGGGGGCTCCTCCTCCACTATAATACATTGTATGTATACAATAGTAGACACTAATAACCTGCTCTACAGGGAGTTAATGTCCTCTGCTAAATATGAAAATATTATTTATGTCTCTGGTTTGTTGGAAAGAACTGCATTCAGGGACCCCATGGCTGAACAGTGAAAAGTCTAAAATCTGCAGAAAATCAAACTTAATCAGATGTCACAGTACTGCCGGCACAGCTTGAATGACGCGTGCTCTCTGGGTAGCAGAGTGCAGGAGCAGCTAAGCATCGGGCTCTTTGCACCAAAGACGGAGACAAAATCAAGAAAAACACGGATTTCCCGAATTACCACTTGTGGGCCGCAGACACCAAATCTTAAAAAACATAAAATACTTGGACGCAGCCCCAACTACTGTCTGCGAGAGAACATGCACTTCTCTGGGCGGCTGAGTGCTTAACTGGCATGCCGAGCCCACGTCTGGTCTGGGAAGCAAGGGGTTAAGCTGTCGGCGGCTGGTGTGTTCGCAGCAGGAAGGCAGCGGCCAGGTCTGGGCCGGCCTCCAAACAGATGTTGGTTTGTTTCAGGGCTGTGGTTAAATAGTTGGATGGCGGTCCAGCACACGGGGGAGAGAGGAGGGGATTAGAGCTGTGAGGGCTGCAGCTGCAGAAGAACGAGAGCAGGAGGGAGACAGGCTCTGATAAAAAGAGAGAGACTGGAAACCAATGATGCGGCGCTGAATTAAAAAGATGCTAAGCTGCGTGACCTGCAGTCCTTGATCACCATAATGCAAACCACCAGCAGACACTAAAATGAATTATGCTTTCAGAACATGGTACATTTATGTTTGATTTTATTCTGTCATTTGTCTTTGCAGAGCTCTTACTGTAGTCTTTTCCGCAGTGCTCTGCTCACACATGTCTGTCAAACAAATCTGGCTACTACTTTTTTCCATTTTCTTTTTGGTACATTATAGAGTTCCACATTTTGGGTAATGGGCTTATTTGCTTTATTTCCAAGGACAAAAACAATGGGTTCTTGATTTCCCACAGATGTAAAGCAGGCTCTCATTTCTAGAGGACGGAGAATTCAATTTTGCCATCTGAATCAGGGATGGGAGGACTGATACTGGGGTATTGATACTTCTAATCTCACAAGTTACTCATTTGGTATTGATTCCCTTAAAACAGATATTGATAGTACAATTGTTGACCCACCCCTCCATCAGACCTGCTGCCTAGACAGACCTCCACAGACTGCGATTAGAAATGTATTGTATGTTATTGACAATGCACTTTTGGACTTTGGGGACATCATCTTTAGGAGACCGACTTCGGTGGACAGGGGGGTTTATTGATGAGTCCTCCATAAAGGGTTTTTGGCAAGTCATTTGGCAGAGTGGTCATCAAGGGCAAGCTACAGTACCAGAGGCAGCAATCAACCAAACAGGGACTGCACTAGTAATTATGAAATTTCATCTAAGAAGAAAAACAAACTATTTTTGATTGAATCAAGATACATGTGAAGGGTAAAATTACATCTCTGGCAGAAAATTGGGATAGAAAATATAGTTGAGGGCACTCCACTGGTACCATATTACTGACGATATCCCTCTTAATGGAATATTTAGCACTGACTGTTTAGCACGTTTTCGGATATTGTTAGAGGAAAGCCAGCAATGGTCAATGTCAGCAGGACACAATAACTGGATCTTAAAGAGTTGTGGTGTTTTTTCATGTTCAAACTGAAACCCTCACAACTTTGCTTGTAATTTCTCCTCCACTTCAATCGCCAACACCTGTCGGCATCCAAGTCCCCCTCTCATTCTCTCTCTTTCCGAGGGGGGATACCGAGGCAGTTGTCCCAACTCTTTCTGGTTTCTCTGTCCACCAAAGTGGCTATGGCTTTGCAATTTACCTGCATTTGGCTGGAAGGTGGGGGTTAATTTCAGATCCTGGCTGGTACTGTCTCAAAGTATTTGTCCTTGTATAAATACATGTTTGAGCTCCAGAATTAGTTACATTATGTTATTCACTTGCTTTTTGAAAAGAGGGCAAATTCTAGTTTTAATTTAAACAGTGTTCTTCAAAAACCAAGGTGGATATAACTTGGTGGGTTTATCTAGAAAAATGAAAAAGGGTTGAAGAGAAAATCCAAGAAAGAGATCTAGGAGCAAAAGATAGATAGAGAATACAGAAAACAACAAGTGGGCAACTGAGGTGCAGGGCTAACATAAGAAGAGGAGAATGTTTTATATGGGTTTTTTTCTAACAAAAATAAAGTGGAGATAAGTTCCAAAAATGAACTTGTACCTCCAGGGAGGAGGGAGCAAGGACAGGAAAACTCCACCAGTTTTTGCATAAATAGCACTTTGAAGTCAGGGATGGGAAGATGGGGCAGTAGGAGGAGAAGAAGGAGGAGAAGAAGAAGGAGAGAAAAAAAAAGTGACTGTGGATATGAAAGAAGTACAGTGTCAAAACTTTTTCAAGTGCAGCTCTAGTTAAATATGCCTTCTTGGCCCTCAGGGGCTGTACTTGCATGCTTAGTGTTCACCTCTTTCCTTCCCTCCTCACCTTCTTTCTGCATCTCTCCCTCCATTAAAACTGCAGCTATTGCCTTAGTCCTTAGCTTTAGCTCACACATTGGCCTTGATCTCTTTAGACAGCAAGTGTGAGAGCTGCATTTCAAAGTAGATTAGTCCCTATAGTATTCCTTAAACTAGCACTTTTTAAGTCCAGGTGTCCACGATTAAAACCAAGTAGCTCATAGAGTCTAAAGGCCTTTACACACCAAAGGCATTTTTTTTCTGCGATTAATTTGCATGTACATTTATTTTCGAACTGGTTTTTTTTTTAGAGAATGCTTATACTTCACATTCATGAAAAGGCTTCAAGCTTCGTATCATAAAAATTAAGCCAATGTGGATGTTCCTCAAACCTGCATTATTTCTAATGGCCAGCAGAGGGCGACTGCTCTGGTTGTAAATAAATCTAAGAGAATTTTTTTCTAATTCTCACTTAATGTATCCCCTCAGTACACTCTATAAACATGAGTTTATGGTCTCAATTGTCAGTGTAAAGTATTTTTTTTAATACAAAATGATGTTCATTTAGTAAATTATGGTCCATTTAGAAGCAAACAGACCATAAAGCAGGGTATACTTTAGGGCGGGGCCACGTGATTTTCAGGTTGGGAGTCAGCTGTATTGTCAACTCTTTTAGTCGTATTTATCAGATCGATCTCAGTTTGTATATGTAAACGATGAAGCCTTGATGTACACCGGCTTTCGTCATGGAGTTCCTCAAAGTTCTGTACTTGGACCAGTTTTATTCACCTTATACATGCTTCCTTTAGGCAATATTATCAGGAAACACTGGATAAGCTTCCATTGTTATGCCGATGATACCCAGCTATATATATCGATCAAGCCAGATGAAACCAACCAGGTGGCTAAACTTCAAGCGTGTCTTAAAGACATAAAAACCTGGATGACCTGCAACTTCTTGATGTTGAACTCGGACAAGACTGAAGTTATTTTGCTTGGCCCAGAACTTCTTAGAAATCAATTATCGAATTATATTGTTTCTCTTGATGGCATTGCTCTGGCATCCAGCACCACCGTAAAGAATCTAGGAGTTGTCTTTGATCAAGACTTGTCCTTCGGCTCCCACGTGAAACAGATCTCAAGGTCTGCTTTTTTTCACCTACGCAACATTTCAAGGATCAGGCACATCCTGTCTCAAAGGGATGCAGAAACATTGATCCACACATTTGTTACTTCAAGACTGGACTACTGTAACTCTGTATTATCAGGCTGCTCTGCTAAGTCTCTTAGGTCTCTCCAGTTGATCCAGAATGCTGCAGCTTGTGTACTAACGAGGACTAGGAGAAGAGATCACATTACTCCTGTATTAGCTGATCTCCACTGGCTTCCTGTAAGACAGAGAATTGTATTTAAGGTCCTTCTTCTTAACTACAAAGCCTTAACTGGTGATGCACCATCATATCTCAACCTTCCTCTTGTGTTAGGGTCGGCACCGACCCGTTTTAGGTTTTAAATGCATAAAAGAACCACATAAATATTTTTTTATGCATCAAGGCTTTTTGACTTTGTCAGGAACCTCTATTTCAACAAAATAAAACAAAAATCATTTTTTTACTAAATTATAAAATGCTCTGGTTGAAATTATGACCTTTGTGTTGTTATGGTCGGTTTTGACCCGGTTATATTATTAAGATTATAAAGCAATAATTAGAGCTAAAACTGAAATCATAAGTGCACTGTCAGCCAACACATTGACAGACAGCCTCTCTCCCAATCATGTGAGCTTCAGGGGATTCTCATTTTGCCTTTTTAGCCAGTATACCTGCCCAAAAACAAAACAAACAAAGACGCATAGTGATATGGATGAGCAAGTTTCTGAGGAGGAAGATAATGTGGAGTATCATCCAGAAGACACAGACACATCTGATGAGGAGGACAACGGTGGTGAAGCTGCCCCCACTGAACAATTTTAAGATCTATTGGAGTTCAGTACCTCATGATGTAGAATGCAGGTTAGATGCTGCAAATGTCATCAAAATGACCCCAGGAATCACAAGGCTTTCTGTGACGAGAGTCAGTGACATCAAGACAAGTTTTGAGCTATTTATGCCAAAAAAAGTCTATGGCAACATGTGGAAAGAAATTGATGAGGAATACCTGGATGCTTATATTAGTGTTCTTCTTAATGCTGGAGTTTACAGAACCTGCAATGAGGGCACTGATAGTCTCTGGGACACATTGACAGGCAGAAATATTTTTTTTATCAATGTCACGTCAGACCTTTCAAATGATATCAAGAGTCCTCAGATTTGACAACAGAGATACCAAGATAAGCAAGATCTGGCTATGGTTGGAATCTACAGAGTTACACATGCAAAGTTGTGAGTGGCATCCCTGAGCAAAACTAAGGAAAACGTGTGATATGACTACTGGACTGCACGGTCACAGTATGACTTGTGACAATGTCTTTACCAGCTATGTCCTTGGAAACTTACCATGGTGGGCACAGAGAAGAAATTATTCCTGGAAAAAATACTTTTTAGCCTTTTTCTTGAAGTAAATATATATTATATATATTAAAATTAAAAAATAAATAAAACAAATGTATTTAAGAGATGTGTTCTAATACCCCTCAGTAATACTTAGGTAACACAACAACCTTTTATTTAGTTATATATTTCTCTTGAGGTTCATTTTACCATTTTTTTTCATTGAAATCGAGGGGTGTACTGACAAAGAAAAGACCCAGAGGGCAACACCAAAAATATTCAAATCAATATTTTCATGGATAAGGAAGCCTAACAAGGTAACCAACATATGGGAAACAAATTGGATGATAAATAATAGTTTTTAATGTATTTTACAGCTGACTTAAGACACGGGTCAAAACCGACCCGCTAACATAAGGGATGGTAACAGAAAGCTAACACAAGAGAAAGGTTAGGGAGCTTATAGCACCATATTGTCCCACCAGAGAGCTGCGCTCACTGAATGTGGGGCTACTTGTGGTTCCTAGAGTCTTAAAAAGTAGGATGGGGGCCAGAGCCTTCAGTTATCAAGCTCCTTTTCTGTGGAACCAGCTTCCACTTTCAGTCCGGGGGGCAGACACAGTCACCTCATTTAAGAGTAGACTTAAGACTTTTCTCTTTGATAGTGCTTATAGTTAGGGCTGGCTCAGGCCGGCCCTGGTCCAGCCCCTTGATATGCTGCCATAGGCCTGGACTGCTGGGGAACATCTTAGGATACAATGAGCTCGAACTTTTCGGTGCTCCTGGGGCGCTCCTATAGGCTTATATTGCTTCGGAACATCTAAGGATACACTGAGCTTCTCTCTCATTTTCTCCTCTCTCTCCTTATGGATAAATTAATGTCTCTTTAATGCACATCACTAACTCTACTTCTTCTCGGGAGCCTCTGTGCTTCCTCTCCTCAAGCTTCCATGGATCATGTCTGTCTGGATCCGGTCCTGGTCCCTGCCATGGCGGCCCTGCTGATGCCCCTCATCTCTACCTCCTTCTACTGACATGGATCGTGGTCATCTGGATCGTGGTCCATGCCTACTACTCATGACATGAATAATTTCTGTGATATTCATTGAATGTGCTGTAACTCTGTTATGTTGATTCTGGTCACATGACATCTATTGCTTCTGTCCATCCGGGGAGAGGGATCCTCCTCTGTTGCTCTCCTGAAGGTTTCTTCACTTTGTTCCCTGTAAAAGGGTTTCCACTATTTTTGGGGAGTTTTTCCTGATTCGATGTGAGGACAGGGATGTCGTATGTGTACAGATTGTAAAGCCCTCAGAGGATAATTTGTATTTGTGATTTTGGGCTATACAAAATAAACTGAATTGAAATTGAAAAAAATTAATCTGTTTACAGTTTGCTTTTAGTTCAAGAAAGTTCATTGCTTTTGGTCATTTCAAAATGTATTATTCAGCACTGGGCGTTGCTCTCTCACGTCACTTCTGGTTGCAAAGACCAACGATGCCGACAATCAAAATGCAGAACTTGAGGCTTCAATACTGAAGTCCACAAATGAATGGGTGATGTCACAGTGACTGTGTCTACTGCTTATATACAGTCTGTGTTGATGTAACAGTAACACAAGCTCAGTAGTCCGAACCAAGAAGACAAACTTTATTACTCATTCAACCTTGGCAAAGGCCAATCCAAATCCTTCCATTCATACCTTTCACAATGAAAGCTCAAAACATTTTGACATTTGCAGGCGAGTATTTTGAATTTTCCTGCTGTTTATTTGTCATGCCATCATTACGTAAAGGCATTTAGGTTGCAGATGATATCTGAGATTATGTGCATGGATATACTCGTGTAGGGTAGCAAGACGGCTAACATATCTGACTGAAGATCTTTACTTAATACACTTTTTTTACTTTCCTGTCTGTATAAATGTCTGTAGTACACAAACTTTAACACATGCCCAATGCAACCTTATTTCCAGCTAAGGATAGCTAGCTTTGACTGGATATACTGATGGACAACTTTGGCTTGGCTGTATATTTGACAACATTTGATATATTCACTTTTATATAAACCTTCTCATTTATTTTTGAATCAATGAATGAATGAAGACATTGTGTCATGATACTGTAGTACTATACCAAGTGTGTATGGGCTTAAGAGATGCAAACCAAGACAGCAGGGCAGTGCACACATCCCCAAACCACAAAGAAAGAAAAAATAAAGGATCTTTCACAATTATATATTTAGATCATTGAGAACAATGCAATTCTCAAAAAGTAGACAAATTGGTAGCACTTTATAATAAGTACACACTATTTAAAGTATGAACAAACACTGAATTCATCATTTAAAAAGCATTGTTCCAACATGAATCCTCATTAGTAACTCATTAGTATGCAATTCGTAAACACAGTTATAAATGTTTCATTCTTGATTAATAAGCTTGGGTTTTCATACTGTATAAATGATGGATTCCCCATTTGTAAATGAATCATTTGTAAAGTGTTAGTAAATTGTAAAAACGAATTCATGATTAATTCAATAGTTACTACTCGTTAGTTAAGTATTAGTTAGTGAAGACTATGCTTTACAAAGCATTTATAAGTAGTGCCTCAAAGCTAGCAGAAGTCTCAGTTACCTTCTCAACAGAAAAGGGAAATAGACACAACACAAAGTGATAAATAACATTAATATGATGGTGCTGGGAGGCCAGCATAGTTTGTTGGCACATAGCTACATATTATTGATTATGCTAGCTATGGCTAGGCCGCTAGCTCGCGAACAAATTTAAATAGCAAATTACAATGAGTGTCATTTAATACACACAGGTATTCAGTGTTCAAATCTTGTTCTAAATACTTCATGTTTATTAAATTACCTGGACTGAAGTGTCTCTAGCTCACACCAAGATGAAAGTGCAAAAAAATTAAAAAGCACTTTCACCAAAAACCACATCATCAAAAGTTGCAGCTACTGATAGTTTTATAAAGACTTATAAAGCATACCAATGTTCCATTCTATAAAGAGGACAAACCAACATCCATATACAACTACAATGATGTTTGTGGACACCAGAATTAGAGACAAATCATATTGCAGCATTATATACAAATTTACAATAATCAAAAGTGTTGAGGAATGTTAAGGTGGAAAAGAAAAGTGACACAATCTGGGGATGGACTGTAAACCAACCCATAACTGGAAGTGAAAATGGTCCAATACAATTGCAAAACATTCTGGATTCTGACCCTGTCATCACCTGGAATTATTATTTGATCAAAATCATATTGTAACAGGTAAACATGAGCAAAATGGACTGTAAATAGTTAAAGTTCCTTTAATGGTTATGGCAAATTCAGGGATACAGCTGACTTTATATGAAATATAATTGGGTGATTTTAAACTCACCAGTAAAATATTGGTAAAGTGGTACGGACAGGAGTCTGTGTTTTTCCAACCTGAGCTCTGTGAGAACATTCCTCTGGCATAGTGGTGTGTGTACAACTATTTGCCTGTCTGGCAGCTGGGAGACATGACGGCAATGAGGATGATGATGAGGATGATGGTGGTATGAGTGGGTAAGCTGTTTGATGAAGGGACGGGGTTTTTGAGAGTAGTTTAGGAAATGTGTGCATGTGTGGGAGGCTGGAATGTGAACCCTCATCCAGCTGCACAGTCTTGGATACACCTGGACCTAAACAGCCTGGTGCTGTTTTGCATGGCTGCCCCTGCAAACAATGTGTGTGTGCGTATGTGTGTGTGTGTGTGTGTGTGTGTGTGTGTGTGTGTGTGTGTGTGCGTGTGCGTGTGTGTGCTTTTTGTGGAGTGATCAGTTCATAGACGTGCAGTGCACATTTTTGGAAATTGGAAAGCATATATTGTCCTTGCAGGTCCTAAAATGTGGACTTATTAAACCAAAACCTGTAACAAAAATAGTCGACCTTGATTCCCTAGTGTTGTCTGTGCTCTGTTATGGGGCAGTCCTAAGCCAGTGAAAACGAAGAAAATTCTGTATGAATGATATAAAAAGATGGGGTTTTGGTGTTCTGTATGCTTACATATTAATATAATCTTAACGATCCCATGTAAGGACAACTAAAACAGCCCTCAACCCCAATCAGCTGACAGGAGCTGAACAAGACTCCAAACAAACCCCACGGAAATGGAAACAAAGTCCATATCTCTATTGATCCAAAATGACTTGGATCTTAACTGTGAGAAGCCATTTGAGGAACTGCAGTTCTGGTGCTGCATTGGCTTCACTTCTCAGCACCAGACGTTGCTGCTTGACAGACACAGGGCTCTTCAAATGCTAACATCAGAGCTCCCTTCTCTTCTTTTCATATCTACTCTGGCCTGAATCTATTTAATTCTATGCTTGTTATATTTATTCATTTTAAAACATCATTAAGAGAAGCCTCTGCTCTGTTATCTTGGCTCTAAACCTGAGCTTGCCCTGAATAGTGTCCCTTATGACAGGCATTGTCCCGACTGGCTTTAAGACTGCTGTGGTTAAACCTTCACACCTCTAAATGATGATCAACCAGTCTCTAATCTCTTTCGAAGTACGAGAGTGGGGTCTCAACAACTGTGATCCTAGATTCATCTTTTTTTTTTTAACTTTTTCAATGTCCATAATGTATCCATGGACATCAGACAGTCTGAATCTGTTGACGCTTTTAATCCAAACTTTTTAGATTCACTTTCAATGAATTGTGTATTCTTTCAATATCCGGATGTCTATTCTTCTAAATCTCAATTTAGCCCCAAGCCTAGTAATAGCCCATGTTTGTCCTCTCAAGCAGAACAATGTAAACTCTCTGAAAAGACACTGAATATTTGAATCCCCTTTTTGGTTTGTGTCCCATGAACACAGCCGTCTCTTTCTCTCTCCGCCTGTTCCTACACCCCTCTCCAAGTCTCTTCTCTCTTTTCTCATGCTCTTCTGTGTTGGATCATCTGGTGTCCTGGGATCTCTCTCTCTCTCTCTCTCTCTCTCTCTCTCTCTCTCTCTCTCTCTCTCTCACTCACTCTATCCTCGTTGTCGGTGCCTCTTTCCAGATGTTTGGATCTAGAACTTTGTCCTCCAGTAGATGCAGCCTCCCCTCTTGTCCCCCTCTCCCTCTGTGTGTTAGTTTCATCCTCCTATCTGTGTCAATGGTGTGCCTCAGATTTGACTTGGACCATTTGGACCTTTTTTCCAGGTCCCCATGGTGGAGAGGAGGTCTGGAGACACCTGAAGCTGCTCTTCATCCTGCTGGATCCATTCTTCATACATATTTAGTCCATCTCTAATTGTGTCATCGTGATTGTCACTGTAATTATAGTATGTTGGTTTATCCTGTACACATATTTTACACATATATGTCTGGCCTGTCCAGGGAGAGGGATCCCTCCCTGTTGATCCAACTAATATTTCTTCCCTTTTTCCCTCTTAAAACATTTTTGGGGAGTTGATCTGTCTGTTAAAGACCACTTCTGAATAAAAATGACCCTTCAAAACATAACAATATACTGACTACAGACCTGATTTAGGTCTGATTGACAGGTCTTCTGGGTTCAGGGTGTTGGATCTACCATCTCAGGATGGGTAGATACTGATGGTAGAAAGTGAAGAACTTGTCCTCCTCTTCTTACCTTTACTGTTCCTTCTATGTCCTTAAAACTCTGTTCTTGCTGAAACTGTGAGTTGCATACATTAATACTTTGCAAGCATATTTTGTTATGTTATGTTAAGATTATATCACCCATTCCTTTGCCCAATTATCGTGAGAGTTTTCAGCTGGAAGGGCTGAGAAATTTAGATACATTTGTCCATGTCCATACTACATGATATCCAAAATAAGGTCCAAAAAATGTGAATCTGACTCCTAGCTCAGCATGACATATTCATGGAAAGCATATGGACATTCTAGGAAGCCTAAGGGCGTACCACCTTTGGTTGTCAGGAGTCGGGTCAGATACTGGCTGTCTGCACACATTGCTCAAATTGTTGGACGTGTCTGCAATTCACAGATTGCTTTAACCCTTAACCCCCCGCCCATTCTGCTATAGTCCAAACCAAGGTATGAAAGTGGAATGACACTGATGTGCTTTCTCGATGCCTGTTTTTAGGGATATGGTCTCTGAGGTAGTGAGCCACATAATGCTCACATAATCCCCTGCCAAGCCAGACAGTGAGTCACCCTTCAAAACAATAGTGTAAGGGCCAACTGTTTCCTCACTGCATTGCGAAAGTAGTGGTGTGTGGTTCCTTGTAAACATTACCTTGCATGCCTGTGTGAGATAAACGATTATATTTGACTTAACCTGTTTGAAGTAGCACCTGGGCGGGGTGTACCACATCCGGACAGTATCAGGTATTACTCATCAAACACTGAGAACTGTGCCACACTGACCGTCCCGTGACACACTTGTTGTCCCATGGGCAAAACTGTGCTTGTGTCACAGCCCAGGCTCATTGAGCTATAGACAAAGACCTCACATGATTTCATTTCAACAATATTCTATTTAAAAAATATCTCTCCTCAGCATGTGGTCCTGCTGATCGGGTCCCAATGCAAGCAAGATCCGACCTACAAGCCTGACAAAAGTTCCTTTGGAAAAAGTGTCAGAGTTGTGAAGGCAAAACCAAGAGGAAACCCAAAATGTAAAGGTAGATGGAACAGGAAGAGAGCTAGAGCAGTTTTATCAATCCCAAAAATGTTTTTAACAAATGCCAAACTGGAATGAATTATTTCTTACTATTACAGTCTTAAGACAGAAACAGATTACTTTATCTTTTTAATTGTTGTCGGGATGTAATAAGAAGAGCTATTTGGGAAAAGCCACCTCGGGACCACAGCACAAGCTGAAAACATCTTATAATCTTAGTTTGGCAAACAGCTGCATGTTAGCACACCCTGCAGACACAGACAACGTCATCATTAGTTAGGAAGGATGTTTGTGTCCACCTGATGAGTCCAACATTCACTCGCTTTTAGCTCCACCCACTAGAGCCACCGAGTTGGCTGTTGATTGGGTACATCATCTCTTTGGTTCATCACAAGGCACGCCTTTCATTTTACAGTCACTTGATCAGTTGTCAACATTGTAACATTTTGATTATTGCAACTTTAGGGTTTTTTATTTTCCTTAGTGTCCCTACAATTGGAAATGTAGAAGGTACATGCTCAGAGAGCATTAAGAGGGGATTGTTAGGGCTGTGTTACACCCAGACCCTCTGGGTAGATCTGTGTCTCTGTCTGTTTTCTGTTGTGATGTCTGTCACTCACCTTGCAATCCCCACCCTCATTGTTTCCACCTGTGCCTCGTTCCCCTGTGTATTTAGTCTATGTCAACTCCTTGTCTGTGGCCAGTTGGTCTCTAATGGTACCTGAGAGTACCTGCTGGGCTTTTGCTGTGTTCTGTTCCCAAAGTAAACCTTGCTTTTTGCACCCGTTTTTGCCTTGCCTCTCTGAGTCTGCTTTTGGGTCCTGCCCACCGTGGTTCAAGTTCCTTAACAGGCTGGTCCTAAGCAAGACCAAGTTCAGACACGGAGACAGTAAGGCAGGTGAAGGAAGGGTTTATTCAGAGTTCACTGGTGGTCTCACAGCCAGAGGGGAACAGGTAGGGAGGTGTGGCGGCATGAGCGCCGGTGGCTGGAGAGCAGGCACAGGAATCCTGGGAACAGGTCTTAGTAATAAAGTCAATACGAGGTAAAAGACAAAAAGTACACACACACACACACGTATACAAAGTGAACGGACAGGGGACTCTAGAGTCATAGGGAAGCAGCAGAATTGTTACAGGAATGTCAGAACAGAGCGAGTTTCTTCGGAGTTGAGGTCAGTCAAGTTGAAATGCTGCCTGCCGCCATGTTTGTGTTTCAGCTGCTCTTTGTTACACTGGGCACCTGGTTTCGCAGCAGAAGACTGCCAGAAGAACAAAAAGAGAAAGAGAGCATGGGACTTCAGAAACAATGCATAGAGGCAGGCGCGGAATAAATCAACCCAAGTTCATTCAGCCCTTATGTCCTTAATCAATTTAACTCTCCCAAAAAAGTGTTTGTTACATAAAATAAGTATGCTGTTATGATACATAAGTATCCAGTGTGAGTTACCAAAAGTAACTAATACTAATAACTAATAAGTCAAGACTGACATGGTTTCACACAGGACAGGTCTCCTGGCCTCTAAGTGTCTGTATGAGTCAAAACACTTCGGGACACCAGTCTCAAACATTGGTTGCCTGCGTCACGTGCACCTGCCCACCAAGAGGGGTCTGTCTCATGATTCATATGCAATGTATGTTTCTGTGCTGAGGAACATTGACAATGTGTAAAAATACTTACACACTAGCAGAGCCTCCCACTTCTCAACACTGCTGAGGTGCAATGCTCAGGCTACTTGTACCACTGCTCTGCCCACTCTCATGATGTGGTCTCTCATGATGTGGTCTCTCATGATGTGGTCTCTCATGATGTGGTCTCTCATGATGTGGTCTCTCATGCTGAAGTCTCTCATGCTGTGGTCTCTCATGATGTGGTCTCTCATGATGTGGTCTCATGATGTGGTCTCTCATGATGTGGTCTCATGATGTGGTCTCTCATGATGTGGTCTCTCATGATGTGGTCTCTCATGATGTGGTCTCATGATGTGGTCTCTCATGATGTGGTCTCTCATGCTGTGGTCTCTCATGATGTGGTCTCATGATGTGGTCTCTCATGATGTGGTCTCTCATGATGTGGTCTCATGATGTGGTCTCTCATGATGTGGTCTCTCATGATGTGGTCTCTCATGATGTGGTCTCATGATGTGGTCTCTCATGATGTGGTCTCTCATGCTGTGGTCTCTCATGATGTGGTCTCATGATGTGGTCTCTCATGATGTGGTCTCTCATGATGTGGTCTCATGATGTGGTCTCTCATGATGTGGTCTCTCATGATGTGGTCTCTCATGATGTGGTCTCTCATGATGTGGTCTCTCATGCTGTGGTCTCTCATGATGTGGTCTCATGATGTGGTCTCTCATGATGTGGTCTCTCATGATGTGGTCTCATGATGTGGTCTCTCAAGATGTGGTCTCTCATGATGTGGTCTCTCATGATGTGGTCTCTCATGATGTGGTCTCTCATGATGTGGTCTCATGATGTGGTCTCTCATGCTGTGGTCTCTCATGCTGAGGTCTCTCATGCTGTGGTCTCTCATGATGTGGTCTCTCATGATGTGGTCTCTCATGATGTGGTCTCTCATGATGTGGTCTCATGATGTGGTCTCTCATGATGTGGTCTCTCATGATGTGGTCTCATGATGTGGTCTCTCATGCTGTGGTCTCTCATGCTGAGGTCTCTCATGATGTGGTCTCTCATGCTGTGGTCTCTCATGATGTGGTCTCTCATGATGTGGTCTCATGATGTGGTCTCTCATGATGTGGTCTCTCATGCTGTGGTCTCTCATGCTGAGGTCTCTCATGCTGTGATCTCTCATGATGTGGTCTCTCATGCTGTGGTCTCTCATGATGTGGTCTCTCATGATGTGGTCTCATGATGTGGTCTCTCATGATGTGGTCTCTCATGATGTGGTCTCATGATGTGGTCTCTCATGATGTGGTCTCTCATGCTGTGGTCTCTCATGATGTGGTCTCATGATGTGGTCTCTCATGATGTGGTCTCTCATGATGTGGTCTCATGATGTGGTCTCTCATGATGTGGTCTCTCATGATGTGGTCTCTCATGATGTGGTCTCTCATGATGTGGTCTCATGATGTGGTCTCTCATGATGTGGTCTCTCATGATGTGGTCTCATGATGTGGTCTCTCAAGATGTGGTCTCTCATGATGTGGTCTCTCATGATGTGGTCTCTCATGATGTGGTCTCTCATGATGTGGTCTCTCATGATGTGGTCTCATGATGTGGTCTCTCATGCTGTGGTCTCTCATGCTGAGGTATCTCATGCTGTGGTCTCTCATGATGTGGTCTCTCATGATGTGGTCTCTCATGATGTGGTCTCTCATGATGTGGTCTCTCATGATGTGGTCTCTCATGATGTGGTCTCTCATGATGTGGTCTCATGATGTGGTCTCTCATGATGTGGTCTCTCATGATGTGGTCTCATGATGTGGTCTCTCATGCTGTGGTCTCTCATGATGTGGTCTCATGATGTGGTCTCTCATGCTGTGGTGTCTCATGCTGAGGTCTCTCATGATGTGGTCTCTCATGCTGTGGTCTCTCATGATGTGGTCTCTCATGATGTGGTCTCATGATGTGGTCTCTCATGATGTGGTCTCTCATGCTGTGGTCTCTCATGCTGTGGTCTCATGATGTGGTCTCTCATGATGTGGTCTCTCATGCTGTGGTCTCTCATGCTGAGGTCTCTCATGCTGTGATCTCTCATGATGTGGTCTCTCATGCTGTGGTCTCTCATGATGTGGTCTCTCATGATGTGGTCTCATGATGTGGTCTCTCATGATGTGGTCTCTCATGATGTGGTCTCTCATGATGTGGTCTCATGATGTGGTCTCTCATGATGTGGTCTCTCATGCTGTGGTCTCTCATGATGTGGTCTCATGATGTGGTCTCTCATGATGTGGTCTCTCATGATGTGGTCTCATGATGTGGTCTCTCATGATGTGGTCTCTCATGATGTGGTCTCTCATGATGTGGTCTCATGATGTGGTCTCTCAAGATGTGGTCTCTCATGATGTGGTCTCTCATGATGTGGTCTCTCATGATGTGGTCTCTCATGATGTGGTCTCTCATGATGTGGTCTCTCATGCTGTGGTCTCTCATGATGTGGTCTCTCATGATGTGGTCTCTCATGATGTGGTCTCTCATGATGTGGTCTCATGATGTGGTCTCTCATGATGTGGTCTCTCATGATGTGGTCTCATGATGTGGTCTCTCATGATGTGGTCTCTCATGATGTGGTCTCATGATGTGGTCTCTCATGATGTGGTCTCTCATGATGTGGTCTCATGATGTGGTCTCTCATGCTGTGGTCTCTCATTCTGAGGTCTCTCATGATGTGGTCTCTCATGCTGTGGTCTCTCATGATGTGGTCTCTCATGATGTGGTCTCATGATGTGGTCTCTCATGATGTGGTCTCTCATGCTGTGGTCTCTCATGCTGAGGTCTCTCATGCTGTGATCTCATGATGTGGTCTCTCATGATGTGGTCTCTCATGATGTGGTCTCTCATGATGTGGTCTCATGATGTGGTCTCTCATGATGTGGTCTCTCATGCTGTGGTCTCTCATGATGTGGTCTCATGCTGTGGTCTCTCATGATGTGGTCTCATGATGTGGTCTCTCATGATGTGGTCTCTCATGATGTGGTCTCTCATGATGTGGTCTCATGATGTGGTCTCTCATGATGTGGTCTCTCATGATGTGGTCTCTCATGATGTGGTCTCATGATGTGGTCTCTCATGATGTGGTCTCTCATGATGTGGTCTCTCATGCTGTGGTATCTCATGATGTGGTCTCTCATGATGTGGTCTCTCATGCTGTGGTCTCTCATGATGTGGTCTCATGATGTGGTCTCTCATGATGTGGTCTCTGATGATGTGGTCTCATGATGTTGTCTCTCATGATGTGGTCTCTCATGATGTGGTCTCATGATGTGGTCTCTCATGATGTGGTCTCTCATGATGTGGTCTCTCATGCTGTGGTCTCTCATGCTGTGGTCTCTCATGCTGTGGTCTCTCATGATGTGGTCTCTCATGATGTGGTCTCTCATGATGTGGTCTCTCATGATGTGGTCTCATGATGTGGTCTCTCATGCTGAGGTCTCTCATGCTGTGGTCTCTCATGATGTGGTCTCTCATGATGTGGTCTCTCATGCTGTGGTCTCTCATGATGTGGTCTCTCATGATGTGGTCTCTCATGATGTGGTCTCTCATGATGTGGTCTCTCATGCTGAGGTCTCTCATGCTGTGGTCTCTCATGATGTGGTCTCTCATGCTGTGGTCTCTCATGATGTGGTCTCTCATGATGTGGTCTCTCATGATGTGGTCTCTCATGCTGTGGTCTCTCATGATGTGGTCTCTCGTGATGTGGTCTCATGATGTGGTCTCTCATGCTGTGGTCTCTCATGCTGAGGTCTCTCATGCTGTGGTCTCTCATGATGTGGTCTCTCATGATGTGGTCTCATGATGTGGTCTCTCATGATGTGGTCTCTCATGATGTGGTCTCATGATGTGGTCTCATGATGTGGTCTCTCATGATGTGGTCTCTCATGATGTGGTCTCTCATGCTGTGGTCTCTCATGCTGTGGTCTCTCATGATGTGGTCTCTCATGATGTGGTCTCTCATGATGTGGTCTCTCATGATGTGGTCTCTCATGATGTGGTCTCTCATGATGTGGTCTCTCATGCTGTGGTCTCTCATGCTGTGGTCTCTCATGCTGTGGTCTCTCATGCTCTCATGGTCTGTGTTACTGGAGTTTATCTGGAGGCGGTTCCGCTGGCACCATCCTAAAAAGTCCTGGTTCAGTTCCCTGTACTCCCTGTCATCATCGGCAGAGATGAGGCCGACGATTGCAGAGTCGTCAGAGAACTTTTGCATGTGGCAGTTGGCAGAGTTGTGTTTAAAGTCCGAGGTGTAAATGGAGAACAGGAATGGAGCCACAACGGTTCCCTGTGGAGCCCCCGTGCTGCAGGACACCTGATCTGACTCACACTCCCGTATCCGCACATACTGTGGACGGTTGGTGAGGTAGTCCAGGATCCATGCAGTGAGGTGGTGGTCCACCCCTGTCTGCTCCAGCTTGTCCCTCAGAAGCAAAGGCTGAATGGTGTTGAAGGCACTGGAGAAGTCGAAAAACATGACCCTCACAGTGCTTCCAGCCTTTTCCAGGTGAGAGAGGCATCTCTGTAGCAGGTAGATGTCGGCGTCATCCACCCCGATGCCAGACTGGTAGGCAAACTGAAGTGGGTCCAGGGATGAGCTCACCAGGGGGCGGAGATGGGCAAGGACCAGCCTCTCCAGGGTCTTCATCAGGTGGGATGTTAATGCTGTGGTCTCTCATGATGTGGTATCTCATGCTGTAGTCTCTAATGCTGTAGTCTCATGATGTGGTCTCTCATGATGTGGTCTCTCATGCTGTAGTCTCTCATGCTGTAGTCTCATGATGTGGTCTCTCATGATGTGGTCTCTCATGCTGTGGTCTCTCATGCTGTGGTCTCATGCTGTGGTCTCTCATGCTGTAGTCTCATGATGTGGTCTCTCATACTGTAGTCTCATGCTGTAGACTCTCATGCTGTGGTCTCTCATACTGTAGTCAAATGCTGTGGTCTCTCATGATGTGGTCTCATGATGTGGTCTCTCATGCTGTAGTCTCTCATGCTGTGGTCTCTCATGATGTGGTCTCTCATGCTGTGGTCTCTCATGATGTGGTCTCTCATGCTGTAGTCTCTCATGCTGTGGTCTCTCATACTGTAGTCTCATGCTGTGGTCTCTCATGATGTGGTCTCTCATGCTGTGGTCTCTCATGATGTGGTCTCTCATGCTGTGGTCTCTCATGCTGTGGTCTCTCATGATGTGGTCTCTCATGCTGTGGTCTCTCATGCTGTGGTCTCTCATGATGTGGTCGCTCATGCTGATGTCTCTCATGCTGATGTCTCTCATGCTGTGGTCTCTCATGATGTGGTCTCTCATGATGTGGTCGCTCATGCTGAGGTCTCTCATGCTGAGGTCTCTCATGCTGTGGTCTCTCATAATGTAGTCTCATGCTGTGGTCTCTCATGATGTGGTCTCTCATGATGTGGTCTCTCATGCTGTAGTCTCTCATGCTGTGGTCTCTCATGATGTGGTCTCTCATGATGTGGTCTCTCATGATGTGGTCTCTCATGCTGTAGTCTCTCATGCTGTGGTCTCTCATGATGTGGTCTCTCATGATGTGGTCTCTCATGATGTGGTCTCTCATGCTGTAGTCTCTCATGATGTGGTCTCTCATGATGTGGTCGCTCATGCTGAGGTCTCTCATGCTGAGGTCTCTCATGCTGTGGTCTCTCATACTGTAGTCTCATGCTGTGGTCTCTCATGATGTGGTCTCTCATGATGTGGTCTCTCATGCTGTAGTCTCTCATGCTGTAGTCTCTCATGCTGTGGTCTCTCATACTGTGGTCTCTCATGCTGTAGTCTCTCATGCTGTGGTCTCTCATGATGTGGTCTCTCATGATGTGGTCTCTCATACTGTAGTCTCATGCTGTAGTCTCTCATGATGTGGTCTCTCATGATGTGGTCTCTCATACTGTAGTCTCATGCTGTGGTCTCTCATACTGTGGTCTCTCATACTGTAGTCTCATGCTGTGGTCTCTCATGATGTGGTCGCTCATGATGAGGTCTCTCATGCTGTGGTCTCTCATGCTGTGGTCTCTCATACTGTAGTCTCATGCTGTGGTCTCTTATGATGTGGTATCTCATGCTGTGGTCTCTCATGATGTGGTCTCTCATGCTGTGGTCTCTCATGCTGTGGTCTCTCATGATGTGGTCTCTCATGCTGTGGTCTCTCATGCTGTGGTCTCTCATGATGTGGTCGCTCATGCTGAGGTCTCTCATGCTGATGTCTCTCATGCTGTGGTCTCTCATGATGTGGTCTCTCATGATGTGGTCTCTCATGCTGTGGTCGCTCATGCTGAGGTCTCTCATGCTGAGGTCTCTCATGCTGTGGTCTCTCATACTGTAGTCTCATGATGTGGTCTCTCATGATGTGGTCTCTCATGATGTGGTCGCTCATGCTGAGGTCTCTCATGCTGTGGTCTCTCATGCTGTGGTCTCTCATGCTGTAGTCTCTCATGCTGTGGTCTCTCATGCTGTAGTCTCTCATGATGTGGTCTCTCATGCTGTGGTCGCTCATGCTGAGGTCTCTCATGCTGAGGTCTCTCATGCTGTGGTCTCTCATGCTGTAGTCTCTCATACTGTAGTCTCATGCTGTGGTCTCTCATGCTGTGGTCTCTCATGATGTGGTCGCTCATGCTGAGGTCTCTCATGATGTGGTCTCATGATGTGGTCTCTCATGCTGTGGTCTCATGCTGTGGTCTCTCATGATGTGGTCTCATGATGTGGTCTCTCATGCTGTGGTCTCTCATACTGTAGTCTCATGCTGTAGACTCTCATGCTGTGGTCTCTCATACTGTAGTCTCATGCTGTGGTCTCTCATGATGTGGTCTCATGATGTGGTCTCTCATGCTGTAGTCTCTCATGCTGTAGTCTCTCATGCTGTGGTCTCTCATACTGTAGTCTCATGCTGTGGTCTCTCATGATGTGGTCTCTCATGCTGTAGTCTCTCATGCTGTGGTCTCTCATACTGTAGTCTCATGCTGTGGTCTCTCATGATATGGTCTCTCATGCTGTGGTCTCTCATGATGTGGTCTCTCATGCTGTGGTCTCTCATGCTGTGGTCTCTCATGATGTGGTCTCTCATGCTGTGGTCTCTCATGCTGTGGTCTCTCATGATGTGGTCGCTCATGCTGAGGTCTCTCATGCTGATGTCTCTCATGCTGTGGTCTCTCATGATGTGGTCTCTCATGATGTGGTCGCTCATGCTGAGGTCTCTCATTTTGAGGTCTCTCATGCTGTGGTCTCTCATACTGTAGTCTCATGCTGTGGTCTCTCATGATGTGGTCTCTCATGATGTGGTCTCTCATGCTGTAGTCTCTCATGCTGTGGTCTCTCATGATGTGGTCTCTCATGATGTGGTCTCTCATGATGTGGTCTCTCATGCTGTGGTCTCTCATGCTGTGGTCTCTCATGATGTGGTCTCTCATGATGTGGTCTCTCATGATGTGGTCGCTCATGCTGAGGTCTCTCATGCTGAGGTCTCTCATGCTGAGGTCTCTCATGATGTGGTCTCTCATGCTGAGGTCTCTCATACTGTAGTCTCATGCTGTGGTCTCTCATGATGTGGTCTCTCATGATGTGGTCTCTCATGATGTGGTCTCTCATACTGTAGTCTCATGCTGTGGTCTCTCATGATGTGGTCTCTCATGATGTGGTCTCTCATGCTGTAGTCTCTCATGCTGTAGTCTCTCATGCTGTGGTCTCTCATACTGTGGTCTCTCATGCTGTAGTCTCTCATGCTGTGGTCTCTCATGATGTGGTCTCTCATGATGTGGTCTCTCATACTGTAGTCTCATGCTGTAGTCTCTCATACTGTGGTCTCTCATACTGTAGTCTCATGCTGTGGTCTCTCATGATGTGGTCGCTCATGCTGAGGTCTCTCATGCTGTGGTCTCTCATACTGTAGTCTCATGCTGTGGTCTCTCATGATGTGGTCTCTCATGCTGTGGTCTCTCATGATGTGGTCTCTCATGCTGTGGTCTCTCATGCTGTGGTCTCTCATGATGTGGTCTCTCATGATGTGGTCTCTCATGCTGTGGTCTCTCATGCTGTGGTCTCTCATGATGTGGTCGCTCATGCTGTGGTCTCTCATGATGTGGTCTCTCATGCTGTGGTCTCTCATGCTGAGGTATCTCATGCTGATGTCTCTCATGCTGTGGTCTCTCATGATGTGGTCTCTCATGATGTGGTCTCTCATGATGTGGTCTCTCATGATGTGGTCTCTCATGCTGTGGTCTCTCATGCTGTGGTCTCTCATGCTGTGGTCTCTCATGATGTGGTCTCTCATGCTGTGGTCGCTCATGCTGAGGTCTCTCATGCTGAGGTCTCTCATGATGTGGTCTCTCATGCTGTGGTCTCTCATGATGTGGTCTCTCATGATGTGGTCGCTCATGCTGAGGTCTCTCATGCTGAGGTCTCTCATGCTGAGGTCTCTCATGCTGAGGTCTCTCATGCTGCACATATTGTTCTCACCACTTCTTTCCTCAACTTTCGGGATCACATGATGATCAGGATGACGGATACAATTCTTCTATTTTTGATTAATTTGGGAGGAATTTTTGGCAACAAGCCATCCTGCCCCATGCTCTAACATTTACACACACAGTCAAACAGCCACATTATGTCTTGATAGATACAATTTCCAGTTGTGAAGAAGGAGCAGGGCCTCTTCATGCTCCAGGTTTTGTTTCTAGCAGCACATTTTTGCCAAGTGTGGCATCAGATTGATCGAAATGGTGCGGTGGGGGAGAGGTGGATAAACAGTGAAGGAAAATATGGGATATATTTCTTCCATCTGTACTGCTGGGTTGTATTTCAGCGGCTGGCAGCACACTGCAGAGGTGAAGTCACCGGTGCAACGCAGAGTGAAGAAACACAGAGCAGGCCAAGCACACTGGCAGAGGAAGGTGTGCAGCCATGCAGCACAGGCGTCGCCTGTGTAAACACACTGCACACACACACAAGACACACACACTCACTGACTGCTTTCGAACAAACACCATCAATGTCCAATGTTGATATCAGTGGATACATTTGTATTTCGTTGTAATTGCTAAAACTGTACTTATCAGTATTTATATAATGCACAATTAGGTTAGTAAGTATAACTTGTAGTGACAATTCCACTAATATATAACACCCTTTGCAGTTCCCCTACAGCTTCATGTTTAGTCTCTTTGTATTGATTTTATGAGCCACAACTTTACTGTTTTAGTTAAGTCTCTCAGCTCTCATTGGCCTCTTTTACTAGCAGCAACAGCAGGCAGCTGTTTTCAGTAAAACAAACTTTTGATAAACCCACTGCACACTACACAATAAGGCCTTGTTCAGACTGGCAGCAGAAATCACTTTTTGGCATATCCAGATTGTATCCAGATTGATTTTAGAAAGTCTGGACAGTAAAAAGCAAAAAGCACTTGAAATGCAATTTCTTTTTAAACTGGATGCAAACTACATTTAGAGGTTTGGAATGGGATTCCCATCGGATTTCCACAGATCGCTATACTGTTTGTTGTGATATTGTATCGATTCTGAAGAGCACTAAAGATTTTGAATTAATAGTTTTCATGCCAAGATTTGTGGAAGCATATGCCTACGATTGCTCAAAAAGCATAGCTATGATATTGGATGTTCGGGGCTGTGTTGGATGCAACATCAGATAAAAACGTTTTTTAACTCTTTAATTTATGAGAGTTTTGCTCAAATTAGATGAACACAGCACCCCAATATATACCAGCCTGGTCCGTCGCTGCGTTTGTCTTTGCAACGGAGGAGTTCTGCATCACTACCATTTCTCACACTTCCGCGTTGGAGAGCCATTTCATAATTGACTGTCATCATGTGGTTTCCACAGAAACCCATGGAGATGGGTTTGTCCGTCTGTAAGATCTGACGAGTAACAAAATGGATTTGCCTTCAGTGTGAACATAGTGGAGCATTCAGCTGATTAAGAACAAGATATTTCCCACAGGAGTTGGTGGAGACCAAAATCCAAACAAAAGAAAAAGATGAAGGACTTGCATTAATCAGGTGGCAGGCTTTACACTTTTCATACTTTATTATTTCTCATTTTCTACTTTTTTATTTTATTTACATATTCTTATTTAACGCTGTTGTTACTGGTATGTTTATTGCCCAGTAGTTCTTGAACTAATCTCAACCATTTCACAGCCACATTTAATCTGGGGTTACGTTTTTTTTCAATTGGCACATTCATATGCACACTTATATATTTATGTCTAGTTACATCTGTTCTATTGTAGGTGAGCCCTCACCAGCTCCAGGTGAAGGCTCAGTCTTCCACATGGTGTTGGATATAGCTGCAGCCGTACTCCTCTTACATGACATATATGCTGAATCATTGTCTGAGACTGTGGTGAGAGGAAATGGCCACAGCAGATGACACAATGGAAATTGAAAACCAGTGCATTGTAAATCGGCACCACTGAACTGTGAGTGACTCACAATACGAGGATGAAGGCCAAAGCTGTTTGATGAAGGTTGGGCTCGTTAAATGAGGAAACCTGATAGTGTTTTCATCCACCACCTTCACACTGTGGTTTTCACTTACTCATAGATTGTGTTCACAGGGTTTACAGAGTTCAGCGTTTCAAAAATAACTGAATCAAAAAGAATAATTCTGAAACTTGTGTCCAAAATTTAAAAAAGGTGTCATGTTCAATAAAAGTTATGTATTTCCTGTCCAAGCATTGGATGGTCAGGCAATAAGGAATAGCAATAATAACCAATAATCAATCATTATTTCTTATTGTCCAAATCACAGCAGCAAATGCCGAGATATCCTTACTTTTAGAACCATTCTACATTTCCTTCAGTAAACGCACAACCCCATTTTATAGTAAGTCATTATCAGGCAGGGTTCAGAATATGGAGGAACTACAGGGAGCTCCCATGGAAGACACATGAGCACCCCAGTAAACCTCATTCGAGACATTTATCGGAAATGTATACTTTATTGTCTGGTAAATTTGTGAATGCTGAAAGATCTTTTTATTCTGCTGTGAGGTTGGTCCTGCACTAATCTGCACTGGTTGTCCATGATATAATTGGAGCTTTCCCTGTTAGGATGAAAGACCTTTTTTTGGGGCCTTCGTAAAACATGGAAGATTTACAGTGAAACCGGTTAGAGCAGTTGTCTTGGGGGCACGTCCCTGGACATGAAGGAGTAGCTGTTGGTGCTGTTGCCTTCCTCATTGGGGTTTTTTTAGTGCATAAATACTTACCCTAAATAACAACAGTAATTAGGGTTGAGTTGAATGAATTGCGAGGTAGGTGGGAGGGCTCTATTTTGTACTGCGCCTCAGTTCAAGATTAAGATTGCCCTGTTATGGGTACTGTTGTTAGTTTTGTTCACTTTCAGTCTGAGGAACCTTTGAATAGTTTTACAACTACACAACTTTAAAAACATGTTGAAGTAAAATAGTTAAAGGAGGAAATTAAAGGGTTCTTGAGGGCTGCTTCAATGGAAAATTGTGTTTTGCTGGCTACATTGCAGAGTCCAAGTGGCAGTGTTGGTGAGTCTGTGGTCTCTCATACAGTAGCTTTAACCTTTGAGTAGCAAATGGAGAGGGATAGATTGAGTATAGAAAGGGAACAGCTAAGGTAGCCTTTGGAAAAGGAAAATTGTAGTTGCAGCAGTACCAGTTGAACCAAGTTTGGGCAGTCAGGCAATGCTGTTACTTAGGGTTCAGATGAGTCACATTTTTTGAAGCTCAACAGTACATCATTGCTGTAACGTAATTCGCCATTGGCTAGGTCCCACCCCCTGCTGCTATTCCATCAATCTGAGCAAAGTTACCACGGAGCCCACACTGTCACTAACTGCACTCGCTGAATACATATGATGTACTATGTGCATTATACACAAACTTGGCAACTCAATTTACAGTATTGGTGGTTGGGGGCTGCTGCTTTAACTGACTCATTACGGACACCCTCAATAGACTAATGTCTAGAATTCACTACCCCAAAAACAATGATGTGGTCCATGACCAGGCAAGGCCTTGAATAATAATGAGTGACACAATCAATTAAAACTGCCCAGTAATTGAAGTATCAGTTTATACTTGTGTACATAAAAAATAATTTAAACATTCAGCCTCACACTTTTCTCTTTTGTCTCCATTAACTTTACTGACCATAAAGATGATTGCTGCTTTTCATGATATTTCGTTGTAAAGTTGGCTGATGTCTGTTTACTATTTGGATCGTCTTAGCTGCCATATAAAACCACCATAAGTTGCAAAATGTCAAACTGCAGAAATATATTGAACTTCAATAATAAACCAAGTGAGCTCAGACTTGGATAACTCTCCGCAGAGAATCACATAACATGCACGATGACTCGCAATGATACAGTTGATACTGTATCAAAACTATCAGATCTAAGAAAAGCACCTCAAGAGGCAACACAAACTTGCACGGGTAATTCAAACTTGCATATCAATTATGTATCAATGGAGTTATGCCAAAAGAGTGTGGAAGTTAGGCCGAGTTCTCATGTGATGACTCCCGAATGCCCACTCACAACCCCCAAAAGAGAGCTATTGAAACAAGACAAGGAGAGAGCGAAGCTAGTTTTCTTGGCAGGTTTCAGCATGAGACTCCTCTCCATCATCAGTCATCATCCTCAGCAGTTGATGGTTCCCAGCAACATTGCTTTTGCGTCTCAGGTCAACTTGAATTAGCGTGGAGAAGGGCAAGCAGTGGAGGAGAGGGATTTTTCAAAGACTTTCAGGACTTGCCATCCAGTCTGCTCCCTTTCCCCCCCCTCAGATCACTCTCTTACTGAGGGGGCCTTAAGTGAGTGAACGCTGCTAGCGTTAATTAAGCTGGCGAAGATGGCGCGGGCCTCGGCACCAGCAGAAAGCCAGGGATAAAAGCTGCATTAATGAATCAGAATGCCGTGACGACACTGATAATTACCTCCATGGGCAAGATGAGGTCTAAGAAAAAATATGGGTACTTTACTTAGCTGAAGAATACCCAAGTGAGGTTTGGGCTCAAGGAACTTTCTTAACCTACAACCAGTGGACTAGGAAGTGATCTCTGTGAGTGTGTGTCTGTATGTGTTCTTCACAACAGCCCTGGGGTCAAATGAACATGTATAAATGTATAATATTGAATGAGTAACTCATGATTTAATTCCATTAAATGAAAACTCCAACATTTTGTTATTATAACTCATTATTTTTTAATCCAGGAATAGAGAGGTAGATTCATGATGTGTTTAGTCTAGCCCCAGTTTGTGTCTCATGATTTACAATTACAAGAGTCAGACGTTTCTTTTATTTATTTTGTACCATGATAGCCACTATGGCAATGTTCAGACGGAAATATCTCAATATAGGATGGATTCCTATAACATTTTGTACAGCCCTGTGATCCTCAGTGGAAGATCCCCATGCATTGTTGTGTTTTATGGCCATGACATTTAGAACAGATATCAGAGAGAATTAATTTGATGACTTTGTTGAACTTTTCAATTAGCTCCACCATGAGGTCCAGATCTTGATTTATCTAACCCGAACTCGCTAGATTATTTCAAGATCGTCAGAGATATAAATCTGACCTGCTGGTTTGTTTCACAGATCTATCTGAGGAGCCGTCATTGGTAGCCATTTTAGAAAATTGCAGGCACTTTGAAAATATACTTGTCATTATTGTCGAGACAACAGTCGCTTCTCCGTGTCGTTTCACACACGCTGGTCGGCCTGTCCTCTGGCGGCTGATAAGGTGGTTAGGTCCTGAGTCTATTAACTTTAACTGAATGCAGATTATGACCGATTATTTTGCTCCACAGTCCCCGAAGTAAATATTAGACCCATTTTTCATAAACCACTTATCTTCCCAACATTCTGACACTGAAATTGTATTTTTCATAATCAAAATCAATCCGTCTCAACAACGCACTCTCTCCAGATCTGGCGAGCGAACATATAAATACATTATAAAAACATAACCCAATCAGCTTTCTTCCAGCCACACATCTACACTTCCAAACGAGGTGGGCGGATAGGGGAGTGGGGCGAACAGGCCATGACCACACCCACTTAGGAGCCAGGAAGTGTCTGGCTTCATCGAGAGTAACAGATAATAAAGAAAGCCCCTCAGCAATCGAAGCAGCCTTTATTGACAATGTCTCTTGTTAGCTAGCAATCAATACCTTTATGACGTGTTTTTTTCAAAGTTAAAAGATGTGTCAGCTTCACTGAAGACAAAGCATCTGAAATGCTGCATTTCATAACTGCTTGTTAAGAGCTTTCTGTTTCAACATGTTAAATTCACTCCTACAGCATGTCAATAAGACGCCTTTAGATTGTAGTGGAAAGCAACTTTGACAGAGTGAGGCTCGCTGTTTCCTGTTGGGAATTGATCAGTGTGAAATGGAAAATCCTGGGTTGTGTTGTGCAAACCAACCTGCTGACCTGAGATACAGTGAGATGCTAATAATGAAGACCAAAGCCATCTTCATCATACAGCTTACAAGACATGGATTCACCAACATATAACACCTTAGATCAGCTCATCACCTTCATCTCAACAAAACATGAAACAATAACATTTCTAGAAAATGGATGTCATAACCAGAAAACTACTATTTAAATGTCTAGCACTAATCTTTCGTGTTGACTCTAAAGTTGAAAATATGATATCATCACAGAACAAAAGCTACACAGAGCTACAAACTTGAAGTCCAATTTGTGTTATACACTATCTGTAAATAAGGTAAAATGTTTAACCACCCCTGTTTTGACAAAAATTGCAACTGTGTTGCAGCGACACTAAATAGTGATTATCTCCACAAGTACAAGGTCTATTTGAATAATTTCAACAGCTATAACATACAGAAAACCCTCGTGGAAATAGATTACATGTGGTATATTAGTTTATGAAAATACACAGAAAAGAAAAAACAAACAATATTAAAAACGTAACAATATTCACAAAGGCACAAAGTATTTCTAACAACTATTTTAGTTCAGACATTTTAAAAAATCGCAGCAACTTGGCTGCCACTGAAAGCCTCATAACTTCTTCCAGCTCCCTTAAAGGCGTCTCAGACATAAGTAAGTCAATTTCAATTTTTTTGCTGGACAAAAAGGACATTCTTGTGTGTATCTCTGCGAGGCTTTGTCTGAGAGTTGAATGGTTAGCGAACTCTGTAGGCTCTAAGGATCCCACACCCGTTATGCTTTCACATGTAGCATTCGGCTAACGTTTTTAATCAGCATGTTTTTCAAAACTCGGGGTGCATTCTCAGACACTTTGGGGGGTCACTTTGAGTCACTTTGAGTCATATTTATATTTTATGTTAATGTTTATGGTGAAATTGTGTTTCTTTATTCACATATTATATGCATTTGACTATGAAGTTTAGACTTTGCTGAATCTTTTGTATATTGACATCAAATGGGTCTGATACTGATTATGGGTTCATATGATCAACTGAACACATGACTAGGGATCAGTTTTAGGGGTTCTGGACCACATATGGGGCGCTCGGTGTCCATCAGGTTTTAACCAATGAATAGCATCATGAAACGTCCTCAGTTGATAACTTATCATTAAGATTAATGTTTTTTGTGTTACAGGTTTTCCAAAATTGTATGTCAAAATATGCAAATGAGGGATCATCTCATGCTAAAAGTAAATTAAAGCAAAATCTACAGACCCAAATAGACAAACGTATTTGAATAAACACGTAATGTGTATTTTAGATCTGTTCTGTAAACCAGTCTGAAAGAAGTGTTATAGAAAAATAGCCCAAGATCTCAAAATTGATTCCTGAAAGCACTTGCACTAGGGGAAAAAAAGGTGAAGTACTTGGTTAGCAGGTGTAACTTCCAATCATTAATACGTCCTGCTGCAGTTGTAAAGTAACAGAGCCGTTTTCCCACCACATTTAGGCCAGTACAGCATGATATACAGCTGAAGAATAGCTGAGATTATGAGATCAGGCCGGGTAGACATAACATGCAGGCCTGTTTACATTCTTGCTGTGCAGGCAGGATGCTCTGGTGTCTCGGGGCCAATCTCGCCATCTATTCAGGGAGAGGAGGCAACAGAAACCTCCACCCGCCAGGGGAACCGGACAGGATGTGCCAAATACAGCCTGCATCGCTTGGTTATTCAGCTGTCGCTAACAATAGGATCCTCGTTTAGGGATTTGATTCATAAAGAGAGAGTGGGGGATATTTGGGGCATTGTTCAGAGGCAGGGATTTCTGAATGTGGCCGGTCAAGATTTCCTCCGCACCATAGCTATTATTGGGGTGGGCCTGGTAAACAACTTAGCACAAAGTTTCACATGAGACTGACGGTGGACCCTCAGACTCAATGTGACCATCGTCAGGCAATCATCACCAAGCAGCTGATCTGTATAACTTGAAGCTTTTCTCCTGTTTGCTGGTGGCTGTTGTTGGCTGTTGTTGGCTGTTGTTGGCTGTTGTTGACATTTGTCAATACCTATGGCAGATATAAGGTCACATACACATGTTTAGCAAGCTATCTGTACAAGCAGAGCCAATACAGCCAATGAGCTGCCTAAAAGAGAGAGAGAGGTGCTGAGAGCCAGCTGTGGGGATGAGAGGTTTGCTTGTCTACCTGTTGTGCAGATCTGTGAGTGCACACAGCAAATTCTCATCTTTGTTCATCACGTCTTCTCCACTGGAAGGACACCCTGAAGGGCACGTCATCAACCCTTCTCCACTGGAAGGACACCCTGAAGGGCACGTCATCAACCCTTCTCCACTGGAAGGACACCCTGAAGGGCACGTCATCAAACCTTCTCCACTGGAAGGACACCCTGAAGGGCACGTCATCAACCCTTCTCCACTGGAAGGACACCCTGAAGGGCACGTCATCAACCCTTCTCCACTGGAAGGACACCCTGAAGGGCACGTCATCAACCCTTCTCCACTGGAAGGACACCCTGAAGGGCACGTCATCAACCCTTCTCCACTGGAAGGACACCCTGAAGGGCACGTCATCAACCCTTCTCCACTGGTCATGTTGCAATCCTCGTTGCTGCTGCCTCAGATATTGTAAGTCTATATGGGCTGGGCACAATGAAATAAAACAAATCATTCAATCAATCAATATAACAGGAACAACATTGTCTATGCAAAAGTTATTGTAGTCTGTCATAGTCGGTCTTTCAATCAGAAGGTCGGTGGTTCGATCCCCGACTCCGGCAGTCTGTGTCGTTGTGTCCTTGAGCAAGACACTTAACCCTCATTGCTCACCGTTGCTGTGTCTACGGTCTACTGTATATCATGTAAGTCACTTTGGATAAAAGCGTCAGCTAAATGAAATGTAATGTAAAAGGCCATTTCCATAAATTACAAAAAATGAGTGCATTCATCCTGTGATGAGTTTGATGGATACGCATTCATTCGGCACTCTTCCACCAACTTTTATGAAAATACGTTTTTCTGTTAGAGAGGAACAAGAACACCTTTATATGCTTCCGTTAGGCAATATTATCAGGAAACACTCAATAAAATTTCATTTCTACACCGATGATACCCAGCTATATATATCGATCAAGCCAGATGAAACCAGCCAGGTGGCTAAACTTCAAGCGTGTCTTAAAGACATAAAAACCTGGATGACCTGCAACTTCCTGATGCTGAACTCGGACAAGACTGAGGTTATTTTGCTTGGCCCAGAGCCACTGAGAAATCAATTATCGAATGATATTGTTTCTCTTGATGGCATTGCTCTGGCGTCAACCACCACCGTGAGGAATCTGGGAGTTGTCTTTGATCAAGACTTGTCCTTCGGTTCCCACGTGAAACAGATCTCAAAGACTGCCTTCTTCCACCTACGCAACATTGCAAAGATCAGGCACATCCTGTCTCGAAGGGATACAGAAACATTGATCCACGCATTTGTTACTTCAAGACTGGACTACTGTAACTCTGTATTATCGGGCTGCTCTGCTGGGTCTCTCAGGTCTCTACAGTTGATCCAGAATGCTGCAGCTTGTGTACTAACGAGGACTAGGAGAAGAGATCACATTACTCCTGTATTAGCTGATCTCCACTGGCTTCCTGTAAGACAGAGAATCTTATTTAAAGTCCTTCTTCTTACCTACAAAGCCTTAACTGGTGATGCACCATCATATTTTAGGGAGCTTATAGCACCATATTGTCCCACCAGAGAGCTGCGCTCACTGAATGTGGGGCTACTTGTGGTTCCTAGAGTCTTAAAAAGTAGGATGGGGGCCAGAGCCTTCAGTTATCAAGCTCCTTTTCTGTGGAACCAGCTTCCACTTTCAGTCCGGGGGGCAGACACAGTCACCTCATTTAAGAGTAGACTTAAGACTTTTCTCTTTGATAGTGATTATAGTTAGGGCTGGCTCAGGTCAGCCCTGGTCCAGCCCCTAGATATGCTGTTATAGGCCTAGACTGCTGGGGAACATCTTAGGATACAATGAGCTCCTCTCTCCTGTTCTCTCTCTCTCCTCCTCTTCCCCTCCTCAGGTGCTCCTGGGGTGCTCCTATGGACTTATATTGCCAGGGAGCATCTTAGGGAAACACAGAGGGATTTATATATATATATATATATATATATATATATATATATATATATAACTTTATTTCACAGACTCAAGGTCCAAAAACAAGAATCAAAAACAAAAACAGCACACACACAACAGATGAGGGGTACCAACAAACCCACAAACATAAATACATAAATGCAGACAACACTGACCACATATTACATAAAGAAACATACAAAACATACAATACAAACATACATTCATACCTACATATAAACATACAAATACCTATGCAAAATAATTAAAACAAGTACAACTGCTTATTCCAGTGTTTCCAGAGTTGGGAGGTGTATCTGGTGTCACTAAGTAAAGGATTAGTTAGGGCATTTAAAATGTTGTTCTTTGACTCTGTTAGTCGACACATGAATCTGTACATAAAATTCCTCAGTACAGCATGGAAGGTGGGAACATTACTCGTCACAAACAAATGGCTAGCACTAGTCCATCTTGGACACTTCAACAAGATTCTAAGTGCATCATTGTATGCCACCTTTATCTTATTTATCTTTGCTTTACTGTAGCTGCACCATAGGTGAGCTGTATACAGTGGAGTACAGTATGCTCTGAAGAGAGATGTTTTAACTTCTTCAGTACACATATGAAATTTGCGTGCCAGCATATTTGCTTGTCCATATAATTTACCGCACTGGCGTTGTATATCATCATCGTCACAAAAGTCATCCCTGATAATGTGGCCCAAGTATTTTACTTTAGTAACTACGTTTAGCTCTTGCCCTGCCAAGTAAAAAGAGGGAAAGCACAGCTTCCTGTCCTCATTAGTGCAGGCAATCATTACAACACTCTTTTTTGCATTAAATTTGATGTCAAACTGTAGTCCATAGTTTGA
Organism: Cottus gobio; assembly: GCA_023566465.1. NCBI lineage: Eukaryota > Metazoa > Chordata > Actinopteri > Perciformes > Cottidae > Cottus > Cottus gobio. The sequence goes on along the minus strand of CM042215.1, from coordinate 28,644,013 downwards.
ACAAACTCTAAGCAATTGCTGTAGGCCAGCACTATATGGAGACATAACAATTAAATCATCTGCATACATCAGATGATTAATACACGTATCCCCCACCTTACAGCCAGTTTTGCACACATCTAATGTCCTAGAGAGATCATCCATATACAAATTAAAAAGAACAGGTGACAATATTCCACCTTGTCTAACCCCATTGGTAACTGTGAAAGGAGCCGATGTGGTCTTCCCCCATCTAGCTTGCATAGTTTGATGGGAGTACCAATAATGCAAGATACGTATTAGGTATGGGGGGACCCCTCGCTCTTGTAATTTTATAAACAGTTTACCGTGATTAACACGGTCAAAAGCTTTAGAAGCATCAAGGAAACATAAAAACATTGTTGAACCATGGCTTTTATACTTGGTAACAAGTTCTTTCAGTGCATATATACACAAATCTGTGCCATGTTTCTTTTTAAAACCAAATTGATTATCAGTGGTTGTTATATATTCTCGTAGTCTATCAAATAGAATTTGTTCAAACACTTTAGAGAGTATACTCGCTAGAGCAATTGGCCTGTAGTTTTCTATGCTTGATACCTTACAGGTTTTGTCCTTAATAACTGGCATTAATAGCACAGGTAACATAGAGTCAGGTAATATGCCATGCGCTAATAATCCCGAGAAACATATAGCAAGTAACACTGAGATTCTATGACTTGCATACTTCAGGTGTTCAGCTGTTATTTGGTCAAGACCACATGCTTTGTTCACTGCCAATTTCTCAATAGCATGACACACTTCATCAGATCTAATGACCACCCCATCATTATTAATGATATCACCAACATGATATTCAGCACTCTCAACACAGTTAAAAATCTCTCTAAAATGTTTCCCCCATAACTCAGCAATGTTTTCATCCCCAGAGATCCCATCAATACTTGATGGCAAAGGCATCTTGCTGTTATTGATAACCTTCACTTCCTTCCAGAATTCATTAAAATCATTCTGCTGAAACTTTCTGGCCATAGAATTTGCCCTCATTGTCTGCTCATTACTTTTGATAAAGCGTACAGCATATTTAAACCTGGCATTTGCCATTTTCTTATGTTCAAACTCTGGGCCATACCTAGCTTTTCCAGATGAAACCCAGCTCCATAAAGCTTCCTTAGCCTCCACATGAAGTTCAGACACATATTCATTCCATCCTGGTCTAATCCTATGATTACTTTTCTCTTGGATGAATAATTTACTGACATTAGTTAAACAGTTCACAATTTTGTCATACATAAAAACTATATCACTATGATGTTTATGACTCTTACAATTTAAGTTGCCACACGAAATAGCTTCAAGCGGTATATCAATATCACTAAGACTTTTATCACTCAGTGCGTTGTACTTCCATAGATCATGTTCTGTGAGCTTTGCCCAGTCCATCCCAGTTATATCTTCTTCTCCCTCTCATTTTCTCCTCTCTATACTTCTAGCTAAATTAATGTCTCTTTAATGCACATTACTAACTCTACTTCTTCTCTGGAGCCTCTGTGCTTCCTCTCCTCAAGCGTCCATGGATCGTGGTTGTCTGAAGCCGGTCCTGTTCCCTTCCATGGCGGCCCTGCTGATGCCCTTCATCTTCACCTCCGTCTGCTGTCGTGGATCATAGTCATCTGGGTCGTGGCCATGCCTACTACTCATGAATAATTTCTGTGACATCCATTGAATGTGCTGTAACTCTGTTATGTTGATTCTGTACACATGACATCTATTGCTTCTGTCCATCCGGGGAGAGGGATCCTCCTCTGTTGCTCTCCTGAAGGTTTCTTCCCCTTGTTTTTTAGTGGGAGTTTTTCCTGATCCGATGTGAGGTTCCGGGACAGGGATGTCGTATGTGTACAGATTGTGAAGCCCTCAGAGGCAAATTTGTATTTGTGATTTTGGGCTATACAAAATAAACTGAATTGAATTGTCAACCAATCACATCACTGCCGTCCTGCTGTTGCTGAAGCAGCTCTGGAAGCGGCCGTCGTTCAGAAGTAGTTGTGCGACTACGGATAATATTATGAACCCAGACACGGGGGAGTTTGATGGTCCGACGTTTGAAGGACTTCCACAACAAGTATAAAGCAAAACTAGTGGTTAGTTCAATATATATTTAAACTATATGTGGTTAAATCACGGTATTCAATTCATTTGCGCCAGAAAGGGGGCGTGGCTTATCTCTGTGACTTGTCTCTGTAAAACCAGTTACCATTTCCGGGATCCAGAAATAAATAATACATACATTATCCTTATATGAACCACGACATGGGGGCGTTTGATGATCCGCCGTTTGAGGGACTTCCACAACAAGTACAAAGCAGAACTAGTGGTTAGTTCAGTGGTGGAGGGTGAAGTGTGTTGAGCACTGAACCCCCAGTTGCTCCCCGGGGCGCCTCACAGCAGCACACTGCTCCTTAACTACAAAGAATGGGTTAAATGCAGAGAATAATATCCCTACGGGAATTAATAAAGGATAATGTATGTCATCTTTCTTTCTGGAAATGTGTTTTACAGAGATAAGTCACGGAGATAAGCCACGCCCCCTTTCCGGCGCATAGTAACCACATATAGTTTAAATATATATTGAACTAACCACTAGTTTTGCTTTATACTTGTTGTGGAAGTCCTTCAAACGTCGGACCATCAAACTCCCCTGTGTCTGGGTTCATAATATTATCCGTAGTCGCACAACAGCGTCTGAATGACGGCCGCTTCCAGAGCTGCTTCAGCAGCGGCAGGATGGCAGTGATGTGATTGGTTGAAAATGAGGGCGACATCTGATTGGCTACAGATAGGTCCATGTTGAAAAACTCATTTGTGGATCAGGCGACGTCAGGGGAGTCTCAAAAAACCAACATACGAATGTGTAGCGATTCACACACGAATGCAGTGTGATCCACAAATAAATACATACAAATCCACATTTGTGCATTGGAATGTATTTGTAGTTCGATCTATGTGCATTTGTGAGTCACATTTATTTGTCAAATGTATTTGTAAATCCTTCTGTGTGCATTTGTAAATCAAATATATTTGTAAATTGTTCTGTGTGCATTTGTGGATTGTTCTGTGTGCATTTGTGAATTATGAGACCGATCTGACCCCATATTCTTCTTATAGTTTCTTGCCTCACTGTCTGAAGGTCAGCAGTGTGGCCAGGGGCAGACTGTGGGAAAAAGGTGGAGGAGTTACCTTCAGACCGGCCCACTCAATGCATGGCGTGTTGCCCACTCAATGCATCGCACGTATCGACCGGTCAGTGGCCTACTTGGAAAAATACCCATACACTTAACATTTTGGATGACTATAAAGAAATTACATCAATTTTTAATATCATTTGGATCCCACAATTTTCCTGAATGGACACATGGAATAAAATGATACTGGCTCATGTAACACTCGAAAGTAGGTATAGTTAGATGAATATGCTTAACTCTGGGCTAGTATCAATGGTAACTACAGAGCCTTAAGGAATGAATGTCAGCAGAGAAAGACCACAATAAAGGAACTGGAATCAGAGGGTAGAATTAGTATGAACTTTTTTCCCCATGGTTTACAGTTTGCTTTTTTTGGGGGGGGGATCCCGAGGTCAAGAAGCCAAGAAACGGTGAGTCGCTCATGCGCAAGTGTAACCTGTAACAGCGTAACATAAAAATGTAATCAAAAGTACAGGCTGCAAGAGGGTCTCCTGCAGCCTGTTGCGGATGTATGTCTTTAACTGCAAATAAATGAACTGTTGCCATCTTCACCCTGGGAGCTTCAACAACGCAGATTCAGCTGTCCGCTTTTCACGCAGCATATTTGTCGACGTTCAGTAGTGTTGCATGCTGGGTGTATGCTTGTGTTTGTGTGTAGGGGTGTTGAAGGTGCATAAAAACAGCTCAAAAATGGCTTTGTCTGCCAGTGAGTGACGGAGGTTTTGAGAAGACTAGAGTGATTGATATTTAATAACAGCTAAAACAAAGTTAGACTAACGTAAGAGATGAGACGAGTAACGGAGATAGAAACCATGAGTGTGAATACAGATCGCGGAAAGTATAAAACTCAGTCAGTGATTACTCAATGCAGTTATTAGAGTAACTTTAATGTGTTCTGTGGAGCATACAATATAGCCGGGCCCAGCGATGTCAGAGGGAGGTCTGGCTAGTGATGGCCAGCCCAACCCTGTCGGCCTACTGGGGATCTCCCCGGTATTCCCTATGGCCAGTCCGCCCCTGAGTGTGTCTAATGCTGCTATTGAGACTGTCTACTCTGCTACTCACTCGTTACAGTTTTGAACAACCTATAGTCTAACTAACCCACATCCAGTTCAACGGATTAGAGATTAAATGCAGAACCCAGTTTAGTTAATAGTATACTTTTAAAATGGACATTTCCATAACACGTTTGGTAATTTTCTGCCCATTGACATGCAGTGGATCTGAAGCAGAATGCCCTGTTTGTATACAAGCCTTTACGTAAGAGATTGACTTTGACACAATAGATTGGAGATGGTGTCCCGTCATCTTCAAACAGTCAACAGTATTTGGCTCTTCTTTTTTTTCTTTAACCATCATGGTTTATTGTATTATTTATATTCTTAACTCCTGGTCTTAAATAACTCACAAGCATTAACAATTCTGGAAAGAAAAATCATTAGGCATAACACCTACATACACTGCCCATTGCAATGCACACAGAATGAGTCGTGTCCATTTTTGGTTCCATGTTGGGCTCGGTGGGCTGCCGGGTTGCTGTGTCAAGGAACGAACCCCACCTTAAACCTGCATTCTCTCTCCTGACCACCAGGGGGCGACTCCTCTGGTTGTATAGAAGTCTATGCTTCATGTGTTAAAGCTGCATTCTCTCTCCTGACCACCATGGGGCGACTCCTCTGGTTGTATAGAAGTCTATGCTTCATGAGTTAAAGCTGCATTCTCTCTCCTGACCACCAGGGGGCGACTCCTCTGGTTGTATAGAAGTCTATATAAATGACTCTACTTCTCTCTTGATGGATTCCCTCAGTAAACATTGTAAACATGAGTTTATGTCTCAATCTCTAGTTTCAAGTCTTCTTCGATACAGCATGATGTTCATTTAGTAAATTGTGGTGCATTGTGCGGCAACTGTGGCTCAGTGGTTAGCAAGTCAGTCTTTCAATCAGAGGGTCGGTGGTTCAATCCCAGTCTCCGCTAGTCCATGTCGTTGTGTCCTTGAGCAAGACACTTAACCCTCATTGCTCACCGTTGCTGTGTCTACGGTCTACTGTATAGCATGTAAGTCGCTTTGGATAAAAGCGTCAGCTAAATGTAATTTAGAGTCAAACAGCCTTTACGTAAGAGATTGACTTTGACACAATAGATTGGAGATGGTGTCCCGTCATCTTCAAACAGTCAACAGTATTCGGCTCTTCTTTTTTTTCTTTAACCATCATGGTTTATTGTATTATTTATATTCTTAACTCCTGGTCTTAAATAACTCACAAGCATTAATAATTCTGGAAAGAAAAATCATTAGGCATAACACCTACATACAGCAGGAGATGCTGTAGGGCGGGGCTACTGTGATTGACAGGGCTTTTGAAAAGACTTGGCCATAACAGGGTTTTGGATAAGCCATCAAGGGTGTGTTTTACGTTAATCAGACTACACAAGGCTAAATGTAAATGGGAATTTAGTAGAATATTCAATGTTAACAACCAAGTTGGAATGCTGTCTTTTTTCGTGAAGAAACTGAACATTCTGTGTATGTTATTGTTAGTGTAGGGTGCTGCTTGTGGTTATGTTACTTACAGGCAACCCTCTGCCTGCAGACTCACTGATCTGAAATCAGTCGCCTTCTTTGTCCTGATACGCCTCTCACACAAATTGGTTCCCTCTGTGCACATGTATCCGGCCACAGGACACAAATAACTAGATGCAGCTCCCTGTAATGATATATAGTGGACAAAAAAGGCTAGAATTATGGAGGGAGGAATAAAATCACTACTTTCATCTGGCCTGCTGGGGCTGTCGTGCTCTTAAAAAGCCTCTGGTTGTGAATTTAGAAATGTTGCTATGCCTCTGGGGGGAAGGAACTCACGAGCGCACAATAACATACATGCACATAGACATGAGGCCTCTGGTGCCCGTGGGCATTCACGGGGGGTCGCTTTTCAAAGCCTGCAATTTGGAGTGTTTTCAACCTCGATGCCTTGCACCATTCCATGTCGCTAATGTTGGGTGACTCAAGGTCAGTCAATGAGGGGAATGTTAAGTGAGACGCTGAACCCAGACCTGCTCCTCAAACCATCTGTGCGTCCTTGTGTGTTATATGTGCTGCTCTTTGCACAGCAGGAGGACAATACTTTCAGCCACAGAATCAGGTGATGGATCCTTGCGCTCGGTCAGTAATGAGGTGGAATTCATGTAAAATTACACACATGAGTAGAGAGAGACTACTTCATCACTATGCAACCCTCTAGTAACAGTTGTGCACTTGTGTGTTCACTACATGCATACAATGTATGTTAAAAATACACTTGGTAAGGTTTAGGGAGAAATCGTGATTTGGGTTGAAATTAGTATGTTTATTACCTAGTTTATTACAAGTGTGATACATGCGCGTCGCAAGTTAAGTTGCGTAACATTGCGTAAGCTGAATAAGTCGGTGATGACATTTGGTTTCACATGGAACACGAACACTGGCCTCCTGAGTGAATATCCTAATTTGTTTTGACACATCACTCCATCTGCTCAGATCACTATCCTTAGGTGGACTTTGTGGTCTTTATTCTACTTACTTCTTTACCCACGCTGTAACAGGAGCGTCATAGAAGACCAGGAAGAACCAGGAGGTGGTCAGGAGGATGCGAGGCGTTGCCTGTGATGCGTAACAGGTTTGTACAGCACCCTGTTATGTTATGTGTTATTAGATACTTTCACTGGTAATTAGACAAATATACTTGACAGGATTTTACGTTCTTGCAGTGTGCTGTTTATGTCTGGCTGAGAGAGAGGCGGTCTGGCTGTAATTAGCCAGGTGTGGAGTTTTACGCTGCTCATTTTCTGGAAAAGATGAGGGGAATGGGGGCATGCATGGCCCCAAAGCCAGGATGACTTTCCAGCAGAAACAGAGGCCCCCTCTGTCTCCACTGCATCTGGACTGAAGCAGAACTGGCGAAACAAGGGCCTCCCGCCAGAGCAGGTAACGCAGAGTTCAACAGGAAATGGAGTACAGGGAGGTGGAAGGGACTATTTGCTGTGTCTGTGGAGGTGTCCCAGGTCTAGATTTTGGCCTGTTCAAAACCAGCTCATTTGTGTTGAGCAGACAGTAAAGAGCTTTGTTTAAACTAAAGTAAATAGATTGTCATGTGAGATTTTGACTTTTTCATTTTTAACTCAGGTGGGGAGAGTAGCCTGTCCTGTAGTTTGCAAAAATAGTTCTCAAATAGAAGTAATAGTGAGCATCAAATAACTGCTTGAGTGAGAGTACATGAGTAAGTTACTGAAAAATAAATAAAATACTTAAATAATTAATACTATTTTTTTTAAACACAGTAGCATATCGCTACCTTTTCCCCCAAAATATTTTGTTTGATATGGAAATGACTGAAATTATATTTAAAAATGTAACGTTAAAAAAGTTAACATATCTGTAGTGATGACGTGACATAATTTGTTTATTAGAAAACCTGACAAATATACATAAGACAATATTCTGTAATAATAGTAAGTAATAATAATAAGATGTTTTAAATATCATTTAAATGTGTGAATATGTTGTTAAACTCATTAGCGGTAAAACGACAGACACACCCGGTGGTCTGGTGTACTGACTTCAGATCAGTGTTCACCACCACAGCCTGCTGGCTCTATTTGAAAGCTAAAGTGCTAGCTTCAGCCTCGCTGCTTTAATATGTCATGTGGAGGCGTGATTTTGGTAGAAAAACATGCCTCAGATTATGAATGCATAAAATACAAAATGTAATAAAAGTAGAGAGATATATCCAAATGCAACGGTGTAAAAATCATGATTTTTTTGGAGTAAAAAGTACTCTGACGAGTGCAATTTACTCCAAAATATTATATATACGTAACGGAGTAAATGCAACTATCAAGATTAACAGCAATCCCCCTGTTACATTGTTACTCTGTATGTAAGACATGTATGTTCTATATAGTCCTCATTGGTGAGTTCAATCTGTAATATTTATTCTGACGGCAAACATGCGAATGAACATGTGAACAAAAGACAGGAATAATAGCCCTGCTCCCGCAGTGGATTTATTAACTTGTACATCAATGTATCAGCCTCACTGTTTTCATCAAGAACCCATGAAAAGAACAGCTCATATACACGTTATCTCACCTTCCAGTCTCAACAGCAAGGTGCGGTGTTGGGAATATAGATGGAACGAAGGGGCCAGCGGCCTGGGAGGGGGCCGTATTTCCATCACCTTCATCATCCGAGTGTGATGCCACTGTATTGTTCACACCAGAGCTCACACACTGACACGAGCGGCAGAGGACTGCAGGGATAACATATTGGCGTAGGCCAAGCAGGAAGTTAGCATGGCACTGGTTCCCTCCACACAAAGCCAACAGGATTCTTCCTTTGGCTTTTTGATTATTGCAGAAAAAAAACAAACATTTGTGATACTTCTAATACTACTAATCCTAACACATAAACACAGTTTATATGATTCATGAAGCCTGAATGTAATCATGAGAAGTAAAAAGCTAATGTTAGGCTATAAAGGAACTACACCACGGTCACATGGATTCACCATCACTAAGCTAAAGGAGGACTAGTATCATAATCAGGACGTTTAGTCGTCTTGTTTAGACTCTTGTTAGCAACCAACTTTTTTAAACATTTTAGAAGTGGGAAGTTCGGCACTCACTCTTATTAAAAAGTATAAATCCTGTCAAGCTGACTCCAAAAGGAGCTTGAATCAAGTGACCCTTTCTTTGAACGTGTAGTGGCATTTACATGATTCAAATTGTAATATGGTTCTGTTTATCACTATGAAACAGTATTAAGTTTAAAGGTTATGAATACAGATATTTCCCATGGCGAGTGCAATTATGAGGGTGTCACTGGAACATTGTCTCCCCTGTTGAGGCTCCCTGGCCCCAACAAACTAGTATTTCCCTACGTCTTTATGTGCTTAGATAAAAGCTGTACTGATGCTGCATGAGATTTAAATGTGAAGTCCTCAGCGATCCCTATAGATGATGATTCTGAATGCAGTTGGCTGCATGACCTTTGTTTGGCCAGAGCTCTCACTTATCACACTCTAATGATAAGACAACACAGAAAAGCTGCTTTTCTTTCAAGAATCTCTTTATTGCTGTTGCCTCTTGTCAGTCAAAGCTTCATACCAACATTTAACTGAGATGTCAAGCAGTATTAACACCAGACTCTAAACGCCCTGTGAACCAGCAGCTATGCTGAGTGTGCATCGCTCCCCTGTGGTGCAGTAGCGGGGAGCTGTCAGCTTGTGCAAGAAGCTATAACCTTTATCCTCCTCTCGTCACCAAGACTCATTCACTTTAATCTGCCTTGCCGAACACGCTGGGTCAGAACCCCCTATACCTGCGAGACCAGGTCTGGTTCCTTCCCGGGCAACAGGGATGTCAGCAATCACCTTGAGAAAAAAAAAGAGCCCACTCCCAGGCCTCCTCGTGCTGCGCTACATGATAAGGTTAATGAGAGAGGCAGGGGAGCACGGCCCCTGCAATGCTCCATCCTCTCCACCCGGGGCTCCGTACCTCCAGAGACGATATCGAGCTATTCCCTTTGAACTGGTTCAGTCTGCACCCTAATGACCCTCCACATGTCTTGACACAATCTGTGTCACCGCCTGAACTGATGCATCTCTGCGTTTGATGTTCCAGCGGGAAAAATGTGAGAAGTCAGCTGAGTGTTGTTGTTGTCGGTGTCCAGATGAGGGAAGTCATTGATGAGGAGAGGTGTGGGGGCCAGACTGTTAGAACATGCAGCGTCAGTTAGCAGTTTTAAAGGCACAGGGACGAGACGTAATGATGGGGTTGGTGTATGTGTGTGTCTTCAGAGAGGAGGGGGAGCTTTAAGGAGGTCCCAGTGGAACTGATTATCCCCATTTTAACTTAGGGGGGGCAGGAAGCAAGGGTGGAGGTGGCGGTGGTGGGATGCTATGGCTCTGAACAGCAGGCTAATTAATTACACATTGGCTTGAGGGAATATTCTGCCTAAATGCCAGTCAGGTCCCTGTGAGGCGACACACTTAACGGCTCTAGTGCTGCACACACATTCCGTAAATCACACATGCTAACAGTGGGAGCAAAAAAACAAACATTGTAATATCATTTATGATATCATTAACTGCACATTCTGCCATTATGGAAATACGTTATAACATGTTATATATAGATATTTACTTAAGGCCTTTACACACTGGATGTGTATATATAAACAACACAAAAATTCAAAATAGCCTGAAAGTATTTTTAATCTATTCAGGCAGAGGACCATATTACATTTACTTTAAGCAAAATGCTCTGAGTGAATTTAAGTTTTCACTGGAAAACATGTCTGTATATGTCTAGGGATTTTATTGTGAAAGGTAAAAAAAAAAAAAAAGGTGTGGATTTGCTATGCACGGCCTTTGTCAAGGTCGAAATGAGTAATACAGTTTGACATCTTGGTTTGGACTACAGAGCCTGCGTGCTGTTGTACACAAAAAGTGCTCTGCTAGCACTAAAAAATGTGTTATCTATCATCTATTTTTTGCTATAGATACCAAAAAAAAAATTGCAACAAAAAACAACTTTAGCCTTGTTTGTCTTTATGCTTCAACGTAGTATATTATATGGGCGACTGTGGCTCAGTGGCTAGCAAGTCTGTCTTTCAATCAGAGGGTCGGTGGTTCGAGCTCCGGCAGTCTGCGTCGTTGTGTCCTTGAGCAAGACACTTAACCCTCATTGCTCACCGTTGCTGTGTCTACGGTCTACTGTATATCATGTAAGTCGCTTTGGATAAAAGTGTCAGCTACGTGTTCAAGGTGTTATAAACAGTGGTTGTAATGTGATTACCTTTTCTTGCAGCTATCTTTATGCAAATATTCAAGCTATTTTTTGTGTTTTCATTGTCAGTGCGAGTAACAGCAAGGGGCATTTTAGTTCAAATCTGGTGCCCATTTTGTTTGTATTCTGTTTACAGCACAAGCATGAAGGTGAAGAGGTACTTATTCCTGATTCTTCAACAGCCTTTTCAGAGGATTGGTATGCACCAAGGCAGTTAGCTGTGTGCCAGCAAACGCAGTAAAGAATATGGCTGCTCGCTTACAAGGCACGCTTCAAAAGGTTTTTAATAATCAAGCATTTCACACGTTGGCGAGTTAACACTATTTAACACTAGTTAACACTAAATGTGGCGGTCAGGAGGACTGAACCACAGTCGCCCCTTCTGATATCATTTGTTTATAAAAGTGGTTATAATTGGCCAGTAGATACCAAACAATTTGACACCAACAACCTTCTAGTTCATAAAAGAATCACTGAAATCACTGTCTGTAGCCTCAGGGAAATGACAGAGTGCTATTTAAAACCCCAATAGACCCATCAACTTTTACTCAAGTTTTTAGGTTAACTTGTTTTGGTTTATGCAACAAAACTACTTGGTAAGGCTTATGAGACATTGTGGTTAGGGTACATTTATTACGTACTGTGACATTACTTAAGTACGTGGTTTGGCTTTGACCATCTAATACTGACTTGGATTGGTTTACACTGGAGTCAGTTGAAGGTCCATTGCTTCTCTTACAATGTCTTGGTTTTAGACGTCGAGGGGCACGAATCAAACGGTGGTAATTTAGCTGTAACGCTCAGGCAACACTCCTTGTTGACTGCTGGTGTCCACAAAGACAACATTGCTGATGCGCCCAGTCCTTCTTTTTACATTGAGTTTGTCTTTCACAATGGCCAGAATGTATTTATTTTAGACTAATTCAAAATAAAAAACAATCCACAATTAGAAGCCAGTACTTATTTATAGAGCCGTGCGTGACACTGTATTCTCCACATCACTGTCCTGAAAATAGTTCAATCAGGGGAGACTTGTTTAGAGTTTAACAATCATTTATTACAATTCCATAACATATGCAGTCTTTGGCGATCGGACTCCATCCTGAAGTAGGATAATCGAGTGGTAGTGACGCTGGAGTCTGCTAAGACAGAATCCCCCTGGAGTCCAGACACTGGTGGTGGTGGTGAGGATGGTGTAGCTGAAACCCGATGACGAATGAGGAGCAGGACTGGTGCTGACTGGAGGAGCCTGGGGGAGGAGGGCCACATCTGATAGCAGCAGAGAGGAGAACCTATGTAAATGTCTGACAGCAACAATATGATTGGCTTTCAAAAACTGGCAGAATCTGACCCGGCTAATTTAAAGTCCCCCACTCAGCTGATGGAATAATCGCTGGGAGAATTCTAGACTGAGATTATGAATGAGTGTAAGTGTCTTCCTGACTGAACTTCTGCCTGAGCTTCATTTCAAAATAAGAATCCTTGTGTGGGGAAATGAAGGGACTCTATTCACAGAACGAGCAAGATAGCTTCTATTTTGAAACAGAAACAGGAAGGGTTGAGTTGAAAATAAATATGAACTATTTTTTTCTGACATATGTTCTTCAGACATTTAAACTGCAATGTTGCCAGTATGATTCCAATAAACGTTCACTGGATCATTTTCACTGTCTGTTGGGAAACAAACGGCACAGCTAGAAACATAGATGAGAACTCGTTCCTCTAGAAGAGATGCAGCACGCAGCTGAGCCGCTCAGGGGGCGTGGCCACACGGACCTGCTGACACGGGCAGCGGAATAAAGGCATTAACAAAACATTCACTTTTTTTCAAATTCCTCACAGCTACAATTTCCGCACAAATTGTAATTGCACATGAAAACCGCGGGATGGAAATGTACACAATGAACCAAATGAACTCTTTGGAGCTATTGTACTGCTATGTACATGGCAACCATTAATAATTACATGGTTTGAGATATTGCAGGAAGTTCCTTGTCTTGAGAGGACTCTCCTAATAACTCACCCTCTAAGTTAAGTTAAGCAAGCATAATTCATGTTAAGTGCTATGGGAGGAAAATGATTCAGATGTCAGTGTAGGAAACCCTCTCATCCTGCTCATGCTGTGAGGGGATTTTGGAGAGGATGTTGCTTCTTAATCATTGTATGGAATTATGTATGAGGGCTGCGTTGTGGATTGCAGAGCTATAATGCATGTCAGCTGCCTTGCCGGTCGATACTGCTAGTGTTTCGAAGATCCTTCCAGGAGCCCATGTAAATTTTATTTTGATGAGATGAGTCATTTGCAATATGCAAAACTAATTATAACTATAGTTCTATATAAGTGTTGATTGCCACATCAGACATTTCTCTCCTCCGCCCACAGCGAGGCCTACAACAAGCTGTCCTGCGGTATCAGACGTCCCTTGTCTGTGGGTGTGCTGTTCTATAGCCCACATGTCTGGAGGGTTCACATAAGTAGCTTCACCTCCTCCGGTGCCAGGTTCCCTTAGCATTAGCAGACTGATGACTGTTTGTTCAATACTGATGTCATTCATCTTCCACCGCTCACGGAGAGGCCGCCTGCTGTGGCTCAGCACAGCGGGCTAAAGTTAATGGCTCTGCTCTGTGTGTGTGTGTGTGTGTGTGTGTGTTTACACAGAGGGGGGGTCTTACACATGGTAAAAGACAGTATCTGTATCCGAGTGTGGTAGTATGTCTTGAGCAGCACATGTTCCTGTGTGTATACTTTGAGCATTGACATGTTAACGGTGTGTGTGTGTGTGTGTGTGTGTGTGTGTGTGTGTGTGTGCACTTGCGTGTGTGTGTGTGTGTGTGTGCATGTGTGCATGTGTAGAACATTTCCTGTCTCGTGTGTGTGTGTGTGTGTCCTAATGCATACGGTCTGCTTCCCAGTCCACATCAGACAGAGGAAAAATTAGATGAAAGGGATGGCAGACGCAGCAAAATGACAGAGCTCCCAGAGAGAAGTCCGGAGTGGATCGCCACAGATTCTCCCCATATGCTGCTTTGGCCCTTGTCTGGTTAGACTGTGGAGGTCATACACAATCCCCACACGGCTCCTAGCACGCCATTTTGCCATGCTGCCTTTCCCCAATGCCCTCATATTAACGTGTGCATTTGTGTGTGAGTGGCCGTCTATTTGGAAGTGTGAATTAAAGTTATTTTTTGTGTATACATTTTCAGTGTAATGATCTGACAAAAAAAAAATTCCACTTTTTCTGCATTCAAGCTTATACACACCCGAAATTTGTAAAAGACAAAAACGTCTTTCAAAATACGTGATTTATTAATGCCTTAATTGGCGGTGCTGCAAAACATCTCTATTCATTTAAGTTTATCATCAAACACCACATTTTACAAGATTACATTTGATCACATCATGATAGCTTTATAATTTACCTCTGTTCAGTAGAATTGTTCTACTGTTCCAGACCCATAGACGTAGTCATAGTGACGTCACCTATTGGTACATGGGCTGTACTTGTATATCAGGAACCGCGACCAGCTAATTCAGCATTCCTTTAGCGGCTCCAATTTGTCAAAATGTGAACAAATGAAGGCTAAGCACAAGTATTGCTCTATTGAGGACATGTTAATTGTACATCTCTGTTCACACAACAAACACACAGAGAGAGAGAGAGAGTGTACCCTACAAGTGAAGAAAGAAAGGCAGGAACAGGGATGGTTAACATGGTAATTGTTGCAGAGCTCCGTACAGATATGCTGGAGCTTTAGGTGATGCCTTGTAGCTTTTAGTGGAAAAAATAACGTAAGAGAAACTCGCCTCTCAATCTATCTCCACCTTTCATTGGAAAAAGGACTTCTTTTGCCAGCAGTGTACAGTAGTATTCATCACCCAGAGTGGCTGTGCCAAATACTGAAGGACTGAAGGAAGGTGAAGGTTCTTTATTTTCCATTTGATGTCTCTCGAGTTGTATCTCCACCACAGAAGGTCTTTGATATCCTGCTAAAGGATGTCTCAGAGGAAGCCTTTTATGATAAGCCAAGCTGGGTCGACCCTGAGAGCGATGCATGTAACTCGTCGCTAAGCCAGCCAGCATTCTCATTTTCACGCCTCTTTTTCCAAATAGGCTGGGGTTTCCTTTTGTCTTTCCGTGCTCGAGTCCGCTGGCCCCAGAGATCAGTGAGGACACTTTGTTCTCCCTGTAAAATAGGGCTCTGCAGTAGGAAATATTCCTGCAGTTTAGGCCAAGAAATCACAAGTCTTAAAAGTGTTCAGCTTGGTACAGACACCTTTGCTGCAGCTCATGTGTACTGTATGGGAAGGTTTGATATGTACATTCAGAGCATTGACGTGGACTCTTGCATGTTAAATATGGGGAGATAAGGGTGAGTGTGATAGTAATGGTAGAACATTGTTTCAACAGTTTAAGCAGTTTGTAAACAAAACAAAATATCGACAAATGTCGATAAAGTAACTGAGTGCTCTCCTGAGCTCAAGGGTTCAACAGTCGGCGACAATCTTCCTCGCCCGCTTCAGAGTCTTTGAAGCGAACAAGTCTTGGAGGGACGGCAGATTGCAGTCAATCACCCTCTCAGCAGAGCGAATGATGCGCTGCAGCCTGGCCTTGTCCTTGGCAGTGGCTGCAGCATACCAGACGCTGATGGAGGAGCAGAGGATGGACTCGATGATGGCAGTGTAGAAGTGCACCATCATTGTCTTTGGCAGGTTGAATTTCCTCAGCTGCCTCAGGAAGAACATCCTCTGCTGTGCCTTCTTGGAGATGGAGCTGATGTTTAGCTCCCACTTGAGGTCCTGGGTAATGATGGAGCCCAGGAAGCGGAAGGACTCCACAGCTTTGACGGGGGAGTCACACAGGGTGAGAGGGGCTGGTGGGGCTGAGATCTTTCTGAAGTCCACAACCATCTCCACGGTCTTCAGAGCGTTGAGTTCCAGGTTGTTTTGGCTGCATCAGGTCACCAGGTGGTCAGCCTCCCACCTGTAGGCGGACTCGTCCCCACCAGAGATGAGTCCAATGAGGGTGGTGTCATCTGCAAACTTCAGGAGCTTGACGGACTGGTGACTGGAGGTGCAGCTGTTGGTGTACAGGGAGAAGAGCAGAGGGGAAAGAACGCAGCCTTGGGGGGAACCGGTGCTGATGGACCGAGAGGCTGAGACGTGTTTCCCCAGCCTCACCTGCTGCTTCCTGTCAGACAGGAAGTCTGTGATCCACTTGCAGGTGGAGTCGGGCACGTGCAGCTGGGAGAGCTTGTCCTGCAGCAGAGACGGGATGATGGTGTTGAAGGCAGAGCTCAAGTCCACAAACAGGATCCTGGCGTAGGTTCCTGGGGAGTCCAGATGCTGGAGGATGGAGTGGAGGGCCATGTTGACTGCATCGTCCACAGACCTGTTGGCTCTGTAGGCGAACTGCAGGGGGTCCAGGAGTGGGTCGGTGAGGGTTTTGAGGTGGGACAGGACCAGGCACTCAAAGGACTTCATGACCACAGAGGTTACGGCGACGGGCCTGTAGTCATTGAGTCCTGTGATCCTAGGTTTTTTGGGGACGGAGATGATGGTGGAGGCCTTGAAGCAGGCTGGTACATGGCATGTCTCCAGGGAGGTGTTGAAGATGTCTGTAAACATGGCTGACTCTCTCCATCATAGTTCCATTGATGAAGAAGGGGGCATGTAGAGACTGCACGGTGTTGCATCTCTCTGTTTCCAGAGGCTTTCCTTTGTGTTTTATGTGTGTTTTATCATTATATCATGTATTTTATTGAGGTTTAGTTTTACCGGTCTCTCGTCACCCATCCTCCTGCTCACCTCTTCCCTTTACTTCGTCCCAATGTATACCAGTTCAGTTTTTTAGTTCCTCGTTGGTTTGTCTTCAATTATGTTGGGAGTTGTGGACCAGTTTGCCCGTGTCCCTGCCTGCTGCTTCCTGCCTGTTACGTTGGTCTCTTGCTCGGAAGCTTTTACAAGTTGAATCATTGCATTGTTTCTGCTGCTTCCTCGTTTTTTATTGCATTTTGGTCCATCCCCTGCTGCCTATTCTCCAACCCTGACATGCCGTCAGCGATCAGGCAGAGGACGGCCTCGTGTTGAGTGTCAGGGTAGAGGATATGGTGGTGCCTGGCCTTTCAGCTGGGGGTAGGAAGGAAGTTCCTGATCCAGTCACAGGAGACGGTCCCTGGTCACTGAGTTTGATGGACAGAAGGAGGAGGCCGGTTTGCATGTTTCCTCAGCCTGACCAGAACCCCGACCAGCAACCCTTGTTTCCTTCGCTGCCTCAGTTCTCCAGGATTCTACTAGTCCATGTCGGCTATGTTGCTTTTTTAAAATGATGTATTGTGTACTGTTTTTTGTAATGTAGTAATGTCATTGCAGCAAATATCATGGGACATTTAAGCAGACAACTGTAATTGTAGACTTGGTAAAGGAAAGAGAAATAAACGTCTAGCTTGTGAAATAAAGAATGAAGTTACGCTGCTGTTTCTCACGCATGAATACTCACAGCGTCTTGCAGCTCTGGTCTGCTCTCCGCTATGTTCACATTTTAGAGAAATGTAATTCATATTTTCGTCATTATTAATGTTTTAATACATCCTCCCACAGGCCATGCCTATTAATCAGTTTAATTGTTATGACCTGAGCGCCTAATCTGCAAATTGACTGCAATCAATGCATCTCTTGCGCCTATGTATACATTGTGTGTAGATTTGGAGAATAGATCAGTGATTTCAATATACCACTTGACCCCTGAATTGTAAAAGAAATTGCTCCTGTTGCTATACGGTGTATGAATGTGTGTTTGAATCTGTATGAATGTAATTTACTCCTGATGGGCAGGTGGCACCTTAACCACTGTCATCAGTGCGTGAATGGGTAAATGATGACAAGTTGTGTTAAAGGGCTTTGAGTAGTCAGAAGACTAGAAAGGTACGCTATACAAGTACGGGACCATTCACCATCCATTGTAAAGATAATATTTAACTAAGACATATTAAAGAGGGGGATGTTCCCTTCAATGGAGTGTGAAATCGTCAGGACCTGTCTGATGGTTGCTGGTCTGCAGAGAGTGGGCCGTATGTGTTGAAGCAGAGCCACAGGCAAGGGGCTGGTGCCAGAGGTCAGTGCCTCTGCCATCATACGCACAGAGAGGACAGTGTCAGCCTGTTTGCTGCACAAGAGCTCAGCATCATAACCTTGCGCTCTCTGAAATATCTATATGTTAGACACCTTTCAAACACGTGAAGAACATTTATCTTGTGCTGCCCTGCCCAAGAATCAGTGAAATAAATGGAGATTTGGAAATGTTCTCCAATGTTTCAACTTTTCATCCACATGTTTGTGCTTCTACTGTTTCTGAGCCATAACTAACACCGTGCTTTTATTCTGTCATGGCAACAGGAAGCAGCAGACTGAGCCAGCTTGGTTTTACTATGAGAGCTGATCAGACACAGGCTTTGGTTTTTCGTAATATAAAGTCAATCATTGTTGTTCATTTTGTCAAATGTTGTATTGTCAATAACAACTTTTTGGATTGTATGAAAGGATACCTATAACTGTAAGTTACAGTTAAAAATGTGCAAAAATTACAACTTGCAGGTCCATATTTTGATCATTACTTTTGGTGCTCATTAGTGTCAGCAGCAAAACTGGCAAACCAAAATGGATTTAAACATTGCAAAATACAGTAGTGGCATCTATTCAGCAAGGTTCTATTACATTACATTATTATATAACATTCCATTTCATTTAGCTGACGCTTTTATCCAAAGTGACTTACAATAAGTGATTCCACCGTGAGTACAAACAAGAATCAGAACAACAAGAATCAAGAAGGTACAATTTCATCAATAAAGTTCAACTACAAAGTGCTATCAGTAAGAGCCATTTCAGTGCTACTATAGTGCTACTTCCTTTATTCAAGGTATAGTCGGAAAAGATGTGTTTTTAGTTTGCGACGGAAGATGTAGAGACTTTCTGCTGTTCTGATGTCAATGGGGAGCTCATTCCACCATCGAGGAGCCAGGACAGAGAACAGTCGAGATTTTGTGGAGTGTTTAGCTCTCAGTGACGGAGCTACAAGGCGATTGGCAGAAGCAGTGAAGGAGCTACAAGCTGATTGGCAGAAGCCGAGCGGAGCGCACAAGCTGGGGTGTAAGGTTTTACCATGTCAGTTCATTTCAATTCAGTTTATTTTGTATAGCCCAAAATCACAAATACAAATTATCCTCTGAGGGCTTTACAATCTGTACACATACGACATCCCTGTCCCGGGACCTCACATCGGATCAGGAAAAACTCCCCCTAAAAATAGGGAAAACCCTTTCACAGGGAATAAAGGGAAGAAACCTTCAGGAGAGCAACAGAGGAGGATCCCTCTCCCCGGATGGACAGAAGCAATAGATGTCATGTGTACAGAAGCAATAGATGTCATGTGTACAGAATCAACGTAACAGAGTTACAGCACATTCAATGCACATTCAATGAATATGAATTATTTATGTAATGAGTAGTAGGCATGGACCACGACCCAGACAACCACGATCCATGTCAGCAGAAGGAGGTAGAGAGGAGGGGGGGGGGGGGGGGGGGGGAGGAGGAGGAGCTCATTGTATCCTAAGATGTTCCCCAGCAGTCTAGGCCTTTGGCAGCATATGTAGGGGCTGGACCAGGGCTGACCTGAGCCAGCCCTAACTATAAGTACTGTCAAAGAGAAAAGTCTTGAGTCTACTCTTAAATGAGGTGACTGTGTCTGCCCCCCGGACTGAAAGTGGAAGCTGGTTCCACAGAAAAGGAGCTTGATAACTGAAGGCTCTGGCCCCCATCCTACTTTTTAAGACTCTAGGAACCACAAGTAGTCCCGCATTCATTGAGCGCAGCTCTCTGGTGGGACAATATGGTGCTATAAGCTCCCTAAGATATGATGGTGCATTACCAATTAAGGCTTTGTAGTTCAGAAGAAGGACTTTAAATATGATTATTGATCTTACAGGAAGCCAGTGGAGATCAGCTAATACAGGAGTAATGTGATCTCTCCTCTTAGCTCTCGTTAGTACACGAGCTGCAGCATTCTGGATCAACTGTAGAGACCTGAGAGACCCAGCAGAGCAGCCTGATAATACAGAGTTACAGTAGTCCAGTCTTGAAGTAACAAATGTGTGGATCAATGTTTCTGCATCCCTTTGAGACAGGATGTGCCTGATCCTTGAAATGTTGCGTTGGTGAAAGAAGGCAGTCCTTGAGATCTGTTTCACGTGGGAGCCGAAGGACAAGTCTTGATCAAAGACAACTCCTAGATTCTTTACAGTGTAAGTAAGTAAGTAAGTAAAATGTATTTATAAAGCGCTTTTCACAGATAAAATCACAAAGTGCTGTACAACAGAATAGGTAGGACAAACAGTATAAAATACATACATATATCAAAGGAAAGGGACGCTAGTGAGAACCCATCAACCAAAAGCTATCCTAAATAAGCAAGTTTTCAGGTCCTTTTTAAAAGAGACAACAGAGCCAGCCAGACGCATGGACAGGGGCAGGGCGTTCCACAGTCTGGGAGCAACAGACTGAAAAGACCGGTCCCCTCGGGTCTTATAACGAGTCTTAGGGACTGCAAGCAAATTTTGGTCAGAGGACCGAAGAGTCCGGCTAGGGAGATACGGCTTCAAAAGGTCTCGGATATACTGTGGGGCCTGACCGTTTAAGGCCCTGAAAGTCAGCACTAAAACCTTAAAGTCAATCCTGAATTTTACAGGGAGCCAATGGAGAGCCGACAAGACTGGAGTGATATGAGACCTTCGAGGGGCACCTGTTAAAAGTCTAGCAGCAGAATTTTGAACAATTTGCAGTTTGTTCAAAGCAGTCGTATTGAGACAGGTAAACAGAGAGTTACAGTAGTCAAGCCTTGTTGATATGAAAGCGTGAATTATCATTTCCAGGTCATTCTTTGACAACAATTTG
Source organism: Cottus gobio (assembly GCA_023566465.1). Lineage (NCBI taxonomy): Eukaryota > Metazoa > Chordata > Actinopteri > Perciformes > Cottidae > Cottus > Cottus gobio. The sequence continues at coordinate 28,623,013 of CM042215.1, read as the reverse complement.
CGAATTTTAGAGATGTTCCTAAGATGATAAAAGCAATTACGGACGAGCAGTTTTGAGTGTGGTGCTTGACGTCAGAGCAATGCCATCAAGAGAAACAATATCATTCGATAATTGATTTCTCAGATGCTCTGGCCCAAGAAAAATAACCTCAGTCTTGTCCGAGTTCAACATCAGGAAGTTGCAGGTCATCCAGGTTTTTATGTCTTTAACCCAAGGGTGGGCAAACTACGGCCCGTTGGGCGTTTTGATCCGGCCCGCCGAGTATTATGAATTATACATTATAGTAAAGACCGCTGTAACGCTTCTCCGTTCCCGACTTGAGTTTCCCGAAGCACGATGACGGCAAAAGACCAGCATCGATGTTTCTTAACTCAAGTCGGGAACGGAGAAGCGTTACAGCGGTCTTTACGTGCCGTGCTTTCTGCAGCGCATCAGGCTGCGAGTCCAGCTGCTGCTGTCTGCTCACCTCCACCCCTCCCCCACAGGCCAGCGCGCCACGGAGACATGGTCCGTTTTATACGGCATAACGAACGCACATCAGACCCACGGGACTCATGTGACATATAGGGTTCTGCCTGCCAGCCTCCTGCCAGCTTCCTGCATGGAGCCCCTCTGCAACAGGTCTCTTGTGTCCAGAGAGCAAAAACAAATTCGAAAAATGTAGTTTATCACGCAGGACAGTGACTCGGCGTGTAGAACTAATTGACGAAGACTTAGCCAGCAAGTTAAACAAAAAAGCTGAGTCATTTAAGTTATATTCGTTAGTAAGTAATGTAAGTTCTCTTTACTTTTTAGTTATTGGCTTTTACTTAATAATAATTTATATTGGTTCACACAAACACTCTCTATCCATCTGATACTGGCCCGGCCCGTCTGTCAAATTTTAAAAGTCAATGTGGCCCCTGAGCCAAAAAGTTTGCCCACCCCTGCTTTAACCCTTCGGCATCGCCGACCGCACTTTTGCGTTTTGACCATGTTTACGTTTTTAAAATATTAATTTAGCTGTTTCTCAGTGTAAACCGTGAAATTGCCAAGCAAAATGTATTTCAACATTGTTGCAAAATACTATAGTGACTACTTGAGGGGCTAGTCAGGAAGGTTATATGGCCAACAAGCGCACTACTAACATGCAAGCTCTAGACCACCTCCATAGCCAGACAAAAGAGCTGGCCTCCTTGCGGCTAAGTAGCAAGGTAGCTAGACTGACAGCACCGGGCATTAACACGGTTAATCAAAGACAAATTTGTTCTATCCACTCCTGTCACATGACTGGAAACTGTGGAGTGATATACTTCAACTTTATATGAAATTGGGTGGAGTTACACGGCTAATGCTCCTGCTACTTCTGATTCCTCCGACTATCCATTCCCTTGAGGGTGAGCACTTTCAACTCAGTTTCTGTTGTCAACAGCACAAATGCATGTATCACAACTCATGTGGAAGTGTCTTAAAACCTGCATTCTCTCTCCTGACCACCAAGGGGCAACTCCTCTGGTTGTATAGAACTCTATGCTTCAAGTGTTAAAGCTGCATTCTCTCTACTGACCACCAGGGGGCGACTCCTCTGGTTGTATAGAAGTCTATGCTTCATGTGTTAAAGCTGCATTCTCTCTCCTGACCACCAGGGGGCGACTCCTCTGGTTGTATAGAAGTATATGCTTCATGTGTTAAAGCTGCATTCTCTCTCCTGACCACCAGGGGGCGACTCCTCTGGTTGTATAGAAGTCTATGCTTCATGTGTTAAAGCTGCATTCTCTCTCCTGACCACCAGGGGGCGACTCCTCTGGTTGTATAGAAGTCTATGCTTCATGTGTTAAAGCTGCATTCTCTCTCCTGACCACCAGGGGGCGACTCCTCTGATTGTATAGAAGTCTATGCTTCATGTGTTAAAGCTGCATTCTCTCTCCTGACCACCAGGGGGCGACTCCTCTGGTTGTATAGAAGTCTATATAAATGACTCTACTTCTCTCTTGATGTATTCCCTCAGTAAACATTGTAAACATGAGTTTATGTCTCAATCTCTAGTTTCAAGACTTCTTCAATACAGCATGATGTTCATTTAATACATTATGCTCATTTAGAGTCAAACCCCACATAGCAATAGCCGTAATCCAAGATTGCGACGTAAAAATCATTGAACTCAAGGCAGTCTACAAACCAAAGGGTGACGTCCCCATGGCTGCGTCCACTTTGTATGCAGTTGAACTGAGTAAAGCTCCACCTATGCCTTTCTCTCAGTCAAATAATCCACTAATTGCAGCAGTTCCAGAGCAGTGAATAGATTGGGTTATGATATTTCACTGTTAAGGCCTTGGAATTATGAAAAAAAGAAATCAAAAGAATTTCCCGGAATGTGTACTTTAACATAATGAGCAAATGTCTGTGGTTTGAGTGTGGATGGAGCAAGACTGCTACAAACTGGCTTGTGTTATTTTTGTGTTGCCTATTCTGGTTTTGAAACTTCTTAAAGGAGTGTGGCCCTGGGTGTGTCTTTGTAAAGAGTGCACATAGAACTGCAGCAGCTTTCCAGACTCCATGTAGAGACATGGGGACGTGTGTATGTTGTGTGTGGTTTTGTTTGAGTGTTGGCAGTCACCGGGATGCTATAGAAGCCTGTCTTTGTTTCATTTGTCTCTGCAGTACGTAGGTGGAGCTCACCAGCAGAGACCCACGGAGGGTGAATAAAACAAGAAAATGAGAGCGATGTGGCTCAGCCATGTTTCCATCATGTTGATTTATTCTCCTTTTTAAGACCATGGAGATGCTCTTGTTGTTGCTGCTGCTGTTTCTCAAGCACCAACAGAAACGCTGTAATAACATTTTTTTTGTTTGTCCTCTGTGGTGATGGCCCTTCAGAGATCTGTGTCTGCTGCTGGAAGCTGCTGCTGCTTGGACCAAACGAGGGCGATACCTCAGCATTCTCTCGTATGTGAAGTCAACTGAAAAGAGACACATGGCCATTTGTTTGAGAAAACAACATGTGAACACCCGTGAAGGGATGTGCTAATGCCTGTACTGCACAGCGTCAACAGCGTAATAATGTTTCATCTCGGGGGCGACTGTGGCTCAGTGGTTAGCAAGTCGGTCTTTCAATCAGAGGGTCGGTGGTTCGATCCCCGGCTCCGGCAGTCCATGTCGTTGTGTCCTTGAGCAAGACACTTAACCCCTAATTGCTCACCGTTGCTGTGTCTACGGTCTACTGTATAGCATGTAAGTCGCTTTGGATAAAAGCGTCAGCTAAATGAAATGTAATGTAATGTAATGTAATCTCGCACAGAAGCTTCACAGTGGTTCACAAACCACGTCACGACGATTACGCTCCACTACTTATAGATATATATATATATATATATATGGTTTTAACCCCAGTTGCCAGAAAAGAAATGTTGGCATCTCAATTGGTTGATTCCCAAATGTTTCTAATGATTTACCCAGATAAATCTGTAAGTTAAAGGTGCTTTCCATTTGTTAATGTTAATGTTCATATACCGTTTGTGTGTGCATCAGCTTGATCCAGTTTTATGTTTTAGTTTGATGACACACTTTTAGAGTTCTCTATATTTTAACTAGACGAAGGATTTTACTCATTGGACAGCTGGATCTTGACTAATTAGAGAAAAAAGCTGAGTAAACGTTAGCGGCAGCTCAGCTCTCCGGCCCTGCGATATTCAGTGTTTCTTCCATACAGCATTGATAGTGCTTATAGTTAGGGCTGGCTCAGGTTTATAGTTAGGGCTGGTTCAGGTTTAAAGTTAGGGCTGGTTCAGGTTTAAAGTTAGGGCTGGCTCAGGTTTATAGTTAGGGCTGGTTCAGGTTTAAAGTTAGGGCTGGTTCAGGTTTATAGTTAGGGCTGGTTCAGGTTTATAGTTAGGGCTGGTTCAGGTTTATAGTTAGGGCTGGCTCAGGTTTATAGTTAGGACTGGATCAGGTTTATAGTTAGGGCTGGTTCAGGTTTATAGTTAGGGCTGGCTCAGGTTTATAGTTAGGGCTGGTTCAGGTTTAAAGTTAGGGCTGGTTCAGGTTTATAGTTAGGGCTGGTTCAGGTTTATAGTTAGGGCTGGTTCAGGTTTATAGTTAGGGCTGGCTCAGGTTTATAGTTAGGGCTGGTTCAGGTTTAAAGTTAGGGCTGGTTCAGGTTTATAGTTAGGGCTGGATCAGGTTTATAGTTATGGCTGGCTCAGGTTTATAGTTAGGACTGGATCAGGTTTATAGTTAGGGCTGGTTCAGGTTTATAGTTAGGGCTGGCTCAGGTTTATAGTTAGGGCTGGCTCAGGTTTATAGTTAGGGCTGGCTCATGTTTATAGTCAGGGCTGGTTCAGGTTTAAAGTTAGGGCTGGTTCAGGTTTATAGTTAGGGATGGTTCAGGTTTAAAGTTAGGGCTGGTTCAGGTTTATAGTTAGGGCTGGTTCAGGTTTAAAGTTAGGGCTGGTTCAGGTTTATAGTTAGGGCTGGTTCAGGTTTATAGTTATGGCTGGCTCAGGTTTATAGTTAGGACTGGATCAGGTTTATAGTTAGGGCTGGTTCAGGTTTATAGTTAGGGCTGGCTCAGGTTTATAGTTAGGGCTGGTTCAGGTTTAAAGTTAGGGCTGGTTCAGGTTTATAGTTAGGGCTGGTTCAGGTTTATAGTTAGGGCTGGTTCAGGTTTAAAGTTAGGGCTGGTTCAGGTTTATAGTTAGGGCTGGATCAGGTTTATAGTTATGGCTGGTTCAGGTTTATAGTTAGGGCTGGTTCAGGTTTATAGTTAGGACTGGATCAGGTTTATAGTTAGGGCTGGTTCAGGTTTATAGTTAGGGCTGGCTCAGGTTTATAGTTAGGGCTGGCTCAGGTGTATAGTTAGGGCTGGCTCATGTTTATAGTCAGGGCTGGCTCAGGTTTATAGTTAGGACTGTATCAGGTTTATAGTTAGGGCTGGCTCAGGTTTATAGTTAGGGCTGGCTCAGGTTTATAGTTAGGGCTGGCTCAGGTTTATAGTTAGGACTGGATCAGGTTTATAGTTAGGGCTGGTTCAGGTTTAAAGTTAGGGCTGGTTCAGGTTTATAGTTAGGGCTGGTTCAGGTTTATAGTTAGGGCTGGTTCAGGTTTATAGTTAGGGCTGGTTCGGGTCTATAGTTAGGGCTGGTTCAGGTTTATAGTTAGGGCTGGTTCAGGTTTAAAGTTAGGGCTGGTTCAGGTTTAAAGTTAGGGCTGGCTCAGGTTTATAGTTAGGGCTGGTTCAGGTTTAAAGTTAGGGCTGGTTCAGGTTTATAGTTAGGGCTGGTTCAGGTTTATAGTTAGGGCTGGTTCAGGTTTATAGTTAGGGCTGGCTCAGGTTTATAGTTAGGACTGGATCAGGTTTATAGTTAGGGCTGGTTCAGGTTTATAGTTAGGGCTGGCTCAGGTTTATAGTTAGGGCTGGTTCAGGTTTAAAGTTAGGGCTGGTTCAGGTTTATAGTTAGGGCTGGTTCAGGTTTATAGTTAGGGCTGGTTCAGGTTTAAAGTTAGGGCTGGTTCAGGTTTATAGTTAGGGCTGGATCAGGTTTATAGTTATGGCTGGCTCAGGTTTATAGTTAGGACTGGATCAGGTTTATAGTTAGGGCTGGTTCAGGTTTATAGTTAGGGCTGGCTCAGGTTTATAGTTAGGGCTGGCTCAGGTTTATAGTTAGGGCTGGCTCATGTTTATAGTCAGGGCTGGTTCAGGTTTAAAGTTAGGGCTGGTTCAGGTTTATAGTTAGGGCTGGTTCAGGTTTAAAGTTAGGGCTGGTTCAGGTTTATAGTTAGGGCTGGTTCAGGTTTAAAGTTAGGGCTGGTTCAGGTTTATAGTTAGGGCTGGTTCAGGTTTATAGTTATGGCTGGCTCAGGTTTATAGTTAGGACTGGATCAGGTTTATAGTTAGGGCTGGTTCAGGTTTATAGTTAGGGCTGGCTCAGGTTTATAGTTAGGGCTGGTTCAGGTTTAAAGTTAGGGCTGGTTCAGGTTTATAGTTAGGGCTGGTTCAGGTTTATAGTTAGGGCTGGTTCAGGTTTAAAGTTAGGGCTGGTTCAGGTTTATAGTTAGGGCTGGATCAGGTTTATAGTTATGGCTGGTTCAGGTTTATAGTTAGGGCTGGTTCAGGTTTATAGTTAGGACTGGATCAGGTTTATAGTTAGGGCTGGTTCAGGTTTATAGTTAGGGCTGGCTCAGGTTTATAGTTAGGGCTGGCTCATGTTTATAGTCAGGGCTGGCTCAGGTTTATAGTTAGGACTGTATCAGGTTTATAGTTAGGGCTGGCTCAGGTTTATAGTTAGGGCTGGCTCAGGTTTATAGTTAGGGCTGGCTCAGGTTTATAGTTAGGACTGGATCAGGTTTATAGTTAGGGCTGGTTCAGGTTTAAAGTTAGGGCTGGTTCAGGTTTATAGTTAGGGCTGGTTCAGGTTTATAGTTAGGGCTGGTTCAGGTTTATAGTTAGGGCTGGTTCAGTTCTATAGTTAGGGCTGGTTCAGGTTTATAGTTAGGGCTGGATCAGGTTTATAGTTATGGCTGGCTCAGGTTTATAGTTAGGACTGGATCAGGTTTATAGTTAGGGCTGGTTCAGGTTTATAGTTAGGGCTGGCTCAGGTTTATAGTTAGGGCTGGTTCAGGTTTAAAGTTAGGGCTGGTTCTGTGAGGGTTGGGGCAGAGGATCCTTCTTTCCCTTCCCTTTTCTCCTTTTCCAAGCTCTCGCTCCGGCGGTCTCTCTCTCTCTTTCCCTCTCAGTTCCCAGGGAATCAAGGCAGATGCAGAGCAGCCGAGGGGGAAGGCGCGCCGCCGGGCGCAGCTGACGCGCATCAGGATTATACGGTGCATAAGAGGAGCGGCAGCCCGGGGGACAAGCGTCGGGAGATTGCTTATGTTTGCTCAGCCCAAGATGCGAGACGCCGCCGGAGCAGCGGCAGGTTTTCCGGAGACGTCTTGGATTATGTTTTGTTAAGTGTTGCCTGCAGGCCTGAGTATTTAAGTTTTGTTTTGGAGAGACAATAAAAACACATTTTTGTTATACTTTACCTTTGGTGAGAGGTTTTGCTTTTGGGTCCAAACCTGTACCCTGACAGGTTCAGGTTTATAGTTAGGGCTGGTTCAGGTTTATAGTTAGGGCTGGTTCAGGTTTAAAGTTAGGGCTGGTTCAGGTTTATAGTTAGGGCTGGATCAGGTTTATAGTTATGGCTGGCTCAGGTTTATAGTTAGGACTGGATCAGGTTTATAGTTAGGGCTGGTTCAGGTTTATAGTTAGGGCTGGTTCAGGTTTATAGTTAGGGCTGGTTCAGGTTTATAGTTAGGGCTGGCTCAGGTTTATAGTTAGGGCTGGCTCATGTTTATAGTCAGGGCTGGCTCAGGTTTATAGTTAGGGCTGGTTCAGGTTTAAAGTTAGGGCTGGTTCAGGTTTATAGTTAGGGCTGGTTCAGGTCTATAGTTAGGGCTGGTTCAGGTTTATAGTTAGGGCTGGATCAGGTTTATAGTTATGGCTGGCTCAGGTTTATAGTTAGGACTGGATCAGGTTTATAGTTAGGGCTGGCTCAGGTTTATAGTTAGGGCTGGTTCAGGTTTACAGTTAGGGCTGGCTCATGTTTATAGTCAGGGCTGGCTCAGGTTTATAGTTAGGGCTGGTTCAGGTTTAAAGTTAGGGCTGGTTCAGGTTTATAGTTATGGCTGGTTCAGGTCTATAGTTAGGGCTGGTTCAGGTTTATAGTTATGGCTGGCTCAGGTTTATAGTTAGGGCTGGCTCAGGTCGACCCTGGTCCAGCCCCTAGATATGCTGCTATAGGCCTAGACTGCTGGGGGACATCTTAGGATACACTGAGCTCCTCTCTCCTCTTCTCTCTCGCCCATTTTCTCCTCTCTCTCCTTCTGGATGAATTAATGTCTCTTTAATGCTCATTACTAACTCTACTTCTTCTCGGGATCCTCTGTGCTTCCTCTCCTCAAGCTTCCATGGATCATGTCTGTCTGGATCCGGTCCTGCTCCCTGCCATGGCGGCCCTGCTGATGCCCCTCATCTCTACCTCCTTCTGCTGACATGGATCGTGGTTGTCTTGATCGTGGTCCATGCCTACTACTCATTATATGAATCATTTCTGTCATATTCATTGAATGTGCTGTAACTCTGTTATGTTGATTCTGGTCACATGACATCTATTGCTTCTGTCCATCCGGGGAGAGGGATCCTCCTCTGTTGCTCTCCTGAAGGTTTATTCCTTTTTTTCCCTGTGAAAGGGTTTTCACTACGATTTTTTGGGGAGTTTTTCCTGATCCGATGTGAGGTCCTGGGACAGGGATGTTGTATGTGTACAGATTGTAAAGCCCTCAGAGGCAAATCTGTATTTGTGATTTTGGGCTATACAAAATAAACTGAATGGAATTGAGTTTTAATCAGCAGGTCTGTTTAGAGGAGGTGAAAACCTCTTGAGCGATGAACACTGAAGAAGAACCAGGAGAAGCTGACTGCAATGAATCACATGATCACACTCTATTCCTCACGACGTCGCCACACTTCGTCTTTCGTTATTATTTTCATTCAGAGACCCCTAGTGGAAAAAAAAATACAAATTGTGCATTTCAAAAAAAGACAATCCGAAAATGAGCATGTCTTCGCCTGAATTCCTGTTGTATGCAGTGAAGTCGTGTCCATCTCCAGCATTGACTAACCCTAACCGCCTCCCCTGACTTCCATCCATTCACAGTGCCTCTGTCTCTCTCTGAACAGAGAGTTGGAAACAAACACAGACTCACTCCTCCTCCTCCTCTTCCTCTTCCTCCCCCAGTGCTAACATCTGGATCCAAGCCAGGCTATCCATTCAACCCCCCCCCCCCCCCCTTTCCCTCCTCTCATCACAGGCTCCTTGCCTGGAGGCTGGAAGTGAAATGGCGGGAGGGGGTGGGAGACAGGGAGGGGGAGGGAGACAAGGAGGGGGAGGGAGACAGGGAGGGGGTGGGAGACAGGGAGGGGGAGGGAGACAAGGAGGGGGAGGGAGACAGGGAGGGGGAGGGAGACAGGGAGGGGGTGGGAGACAGGGAGGGGGAGGGAGACAGGGAGTGGGGTGGTCGCTGGTGAAAAAGAAGAGCAGAAGCTCTGAGCATTTTGGGGCAGAATGAATGACCCTCAGCCGCCCCAAAGCCTGAGGGACTGTTGGCTCACTGATGCCTCTGTTCATGACGTCCAGACGCAGATGCTGCAAAAGTTTGTAGGGAGAAGACACTGCTGCCAGGCCGGCCCCCAGGAAACCCCACGGGAGGAGAGAGGAAATGTGTAGGCCATCGCCTCACTGCAAGAAATGCAAATGATTTAATCTCTCTTCGAGATGTATTTACTTAGAGAATCCTGCAGCCCCGGCAGATCATTATGTACATTTTTAAAGATTTCTCTTGGTTTATGTTAGTGGTCACATGGTGGGAAGCTGGTGAGGGATCACATATTGTTCACTGCACTAGTGACTCGGACTGATTGTGTACAGTGCACAGAGTGAGGTTGGATCTTGCTTGAACAGAAATAATTAGTGTTAACTGATTAAATAACTGCTAGTTTGAGTTATTTGTGTAAAGAAGCAGCTGATGACGAACGAGAAAAGTGACTGTCACAGCTGTGGCAGGTAAAAACAAAGACAGCCCAACAAGTTGAAACTCCCTTCACCACTTTGAAAACATCAAACATGCATTAAAAGAAAATTGATACTGATGCTCTTTCTTTCCAATGTTTTTGGATGACCGTGGTTCAAGTCACATGAATGTTGTGGTCAAATTAACTATGGTAAAGGTATGGTCATGTTAAGTAAATTAAACAGTTGGTTACGTTAGGGAAATATACTGATTATAGTATAATAAAAAATAAAAAAAAGCAAACAAATCTCAATTGCAGGTCTGTGAAATGCAGGTGCATCCAGCACTGGACCTGCACTTTAAGTTCTAATGTGTGGACCTAATCCCAAGCTGTCGGTTCTCTCTTTTTGTTTAAAAAATCCATCCAGCTTTTTCTCTCATTAAGCTCATTTAGCTTTTCTTTATCCTGCAGAGAACTAGTGGCAATTTGAAGTGGTGGTCAAAATCTTTATTTAGTCCATCTGCAGTACGCAATGTGAGGCGCCCTTTCTAGAGCCAGTATTTGGGTTGTCCATTCTGGGCTACTGTAGAAACATGGCAGTGCAATATGGCAATACAATTGACAGAAATGGACAGAAATTGACAGAAATGATGTCCCTTGAATCCTACACACCCATCATTTAAGTGAATCTGAGCACCAAATAAAATCACTTGCTAGGTTTGCAGTCTTTTAGCAGTGGGTCCATCTGGCCCCACCGAGCACTGCGTTGGAAGCTTACGTCGAGCCATCCGATGGCATGGGGCCAGCCTGGCCCCAGCCCGGCGGGGCTTTGTGACAGAAGTGGCCCAGTCCTGTTTTGTCTGACCCACAATTCACTGGGACGGCCCCAGAGACAGTGGATATCCCTGCCAGAGAGCATGAAAAAACCCACCAGGCTAAGCCATACCACATAATGGAGACACGGAACTGTATCAAGAGAACAAACAGCCATGTGAGATAGACTGCAATGCAAGAAAAAAGATGTTACCACACAAATGCATCTAGGAATAGATTCCTTAAGAAACATCTGAAACACTTTCACACAAAAGGCACCAGTGACGACCTCCACTCACCCATCCTTAATACACTCCAAACTCTGCCAGCTCCCAGAGGAAATAACATGTTCATTCATTTCATTTCAATAATATGCAGGAAGATGGAGGTTTTGTTTGGCTGTGTGCCTGTTAGTAACCAAGATCCCCCAAAATCCCATTGTCTTTTGGCTCATCAGTATTAGACTGGTTCCAGACCTCTGAATCATTGCACATATCAGTTTATTTAGCGATTAAAAACGGTCTTCTGTTGTGACTACTGATAGATGTTTCACCTTCTTAGAAGAACAGCCGTGTCAATCAGAGCTTATAAACAGACTTTCTAGTCTTCTGACCACTCAAAGCGCTTTAACACTACATGTAATTCATATTATAAAATAAAAGTGTTTTTTTTTTTTTTTGTAAATATGTTTATTGGTTTTCATTTTTTAACACACAACCATACTTCAAACTAGCACATACATCAAAAACACAACACAAAGATACAACAACATTGGCTCAGCTACACACATACAATACAATCAAAATGACTGAATAAAGAAAGAAAACAGATACACAGCAAAGTACTCTCTCTTACGATTTTTCAGAAAATCCCTTTAACAAAATGTCAGAGACGTTGGGGTCCAAATAATTCAGATAAGGTTCCCAAACTTTATAAAATTTTTTAGATTTGGAATGTATCACACATGTCAGGTATTCTAGAGGTACTAAATCAAACAAAACATTATGCCAGCCCTTAACAGTTGGCTGTCTATCGCTTATCCATTGCAATAATATATTCTTCCTAGCTGCATATGTAAGAATACAGAAGAGCCTCTGGTTTTTTAACACTACATATCTAGCAGGTAGACCCAGAATAAGAGACATTGGATCCATCTGTAAGTTTTGCCCAAGTATCTTTTCAATTTCTGTCAAGACATTAGACCAGTGTTTATGGCATGACCAAAGGCAATGGGTTAGAGTACCAATCTCCGTTTTACATTTAAGACACATTGGCGACAAAGTCGGATTAAAATGATGTCTGCGGTTGGGGGATATATGCATTCTATGTAAACATTTTAACTGTATAGATTTGGCTCGATTACAGACTGAAATTGATTTAGCATAGACCCAAATATCGTCCCACTCATTGTCATTGATTGTAACAGAAAGTTCGCTCTCCCACTTTTCTTTAAGCTCTTGCAAAGCCACAGTTGACAGAGTACGCATAGCTCCATATAGTAGACTGACCGACAATCTACAAGGTGTTGCAAACAGTGCTTTCTCAAGATGGGATGCACTAGGGTTATCAATTAGGGTTGTACTGAGCAATATATAATGCCTTATCTGTAAATAACGAAAGAAGCTCTGTCTGGGGATATTATATTTCTCAACCACTTGGTTAAATGGCATTAATGTATTATCAGAAATCAGGTCTTTCAACAGATAAATGCCACAATCCTGCCACTGTCTGAAGCCAGCACCAAGAAGTCCTGGTTGGAAATCGGAGTTGTTCAAAATAGGGGTGAAAACTGATGTTAATTTTGACCTCCCCTCAAGTCTACGTGTTAGTCGCCAAGCCTTAATTGTGTTAAGAGTAACAATATTGTCACAGCATGACTTGACAGTTTTAAAGCTCTTAACAAACAACAGGTTCTTCTGTGGGTATTTTGATAGGGAGGTTTCCACATCCAGCCAGACAGAGGCTGTCTCATTTACGATCCAATCATATATATATATCGCAAATGAACACAAAGCTGGTACGTTCTCAAATTTGGTAAATCTAACCTTCAGAGCTTGGCAGTTGTAAGGTAGTCATCTTTAGCTTTGGTCTACGTTTGCTCCATATAAATGCACTAAGCCAACCATTTAGTTTTTTCAAGACTCCATTTGAAAATAAAACTGGGATCATTTGGATTGGGTATAGCAGTCTAGGCAATATGTTCATCTTAGTAAGAGCTATACGACCTAGCCAGGAGACTGGCAAAGAGTTCCAACGCTCCAAATCTAGCCTCACCTTCTCAAACAATGGGACAAAGTTATACATTTGCTCAAATGTAGGGGTTATGAATATACCTAAATAGATAAAGCCCCCAGGGGACCACTTAAAGGGGAAAAAAGGCAGTGTTGTAGGTATTGAGCTTAGACTCCCTAGCGGCATGGCCTCTGATTTTGTCAAATTAATTTTATATCCAGAAAACTTGCTAAACAAACCAACAACATCAAGTAACACAGGTATTGATGTTTCTGGACTTGAAATATAAATTAAGACATCGTCGGCATAGAGGCTTATCTTATGATGTACATTGTCAAAATGTAAGCCCTGGATGGAGGGCATTGTCCTTATGGCCTCCGCCAATGGTTCAATAACCATGGCAAACAAAAGGGGGGACAATGGGCAGCCCTGCCTTGTTCCTCTATGCACAGGGAAACCGTCAGACCTCAGTCCATTAGCAAGAATGGCTGCTTGAGGATTATCATACAAGACCTTGACCCATCTAATAAAATAATCCCCTAAACCAAATCTATCCAAGCAGTAAAATAAATATGACCATTCAACTCGGTCAAAGGCCTTCTCTGCATCCAGAGAAAGCATTAAACCATCAACTTGTCTACGCTGGAAGACCTGAATGATATTGAGAAGACGCCTAACATTGTTATAAGAGTTTCTCCCCTTTATGAAACCAGTTTGATCCTCTTTTATAATTTTAGGTAGGAGACCTTCAAGGCGTATAGCCAAAATTTTTGCCAAGATCTTCCGGTCTACATTTAGAAGGGATATGGGCCTATAAGAGGCACAGGACATTTCCCCTTTTTCAGTATGAGTGAGATATTTGCTTCTTTCAAGGTCGGGGGTAACTCTTTATTTGAGAAAGCATCATTAAACATGCTGACTAAAGGGTCTACTAATACGCCTGAAAACTCTTTATAAAATTGACTGCTGAACCCATCGGGTCCAGCAGCCTTCCCATTCTGAAGAGTTCCTATGGCATTAATCACCTCTTCCCTGGAAATGGGTGAATTAAGAGCAAGTTTATGTTCTGATGGTATAGTGGGTAAGTTTAGCTGGTCAAAGAACTTATCCATCAGGACAGACGCATCACTCGGCTGCTCAGAACTATAGAGATTACGATAAAATATCTTAAAGGTGTCATTTATAAGCTTATTATCATATATACGGCTGCCTTGAGCATCACAAAGGCTGCAATGGTTTGTGACTCTGCTCTTTTTTTGTGAGATATGCTAGGTATTTCCCAGGTTTATCCCCATGTTCATAACATTTTTGTCTAATAAATCTGACTTTTATTTCTTCATCTTGTGTTAAAAGGTTGTCTAAAGTTGTTCTAATTGCAGATATTTCTGTCAAGATAGTGGGAGATGGGGACTCAACATAAGCATTCTCTTTAGCTTTAAGTTTGTTGTGGAAACACCAGTCCGACCACGGCCCGGGCACACGGAGGCACCAGAGACTTCAGCGCGCGCGGCCGGGGAGCCGCGCGCTAGGCGACGGGAACGAGCAAGGCGCGTGACGGCGCGCACCTGAAGCTAATCGGCATTCCCCGCAGCTGAGGCTCATCAGCAGGGCGACCGGGGATAAAAGCAGCCAGCAGTTAGCATTCCGACGTGGGTACGTGCCAAGAGTTGACGCTACAGGCTGAACAGCCCGAAGTAGCATTACAGAGGATTACGGAGGATCCCGGGAAAGGAATATACCATCGGAGTAGAGGTGAGCCACGCTGCAAAGTACGAAGGCAGGCGTGCGGGACATTAAGGTTGGATTACCGGACGCTGTCAGTTTTGGAGACAGTTGTTTTTTGTTACTTGTTTTGGACCTTGTTTTCCTGCTGTGTGGAATAAACAACGCCAGGTCACTGGCTAACTGTACACTGTCTACTGTCGTGCGCTTGGGGTCTGAGAACAACCATAACAGTACGTACCCACCATGCAGACCCCAGCCGACAGAGATTCCACGCTCCGGACTGTATTAGAGCAGCAGTTGGCAGTGACGGATGGCCACGGCCACCAGCTGGAGGCAGCAGCAACCGCCATACAGGCACTCCAGGAACAAGTCCAGAGCCTCAGCAGGTCCGTGGAGAGCATGACGCGACTCCAGGCGGCGTCGGCAGCCCAGCACACGGAGGTGCTAATCCAGCTTCGGGCGCTGACCGAAGCCCGCTCCACTCCACCCCGGGAGCAACCAGCGCCGGTGCCAACGCCCGGTCCGACCGCGGCATCTTCTGAACCGTGTCTGGCCAGCCCGCAGCCATTTGGGGGGGACTTCGAGACCTGTGCAGTTTTCCTGATGCAGTGTGAGCTGGTCTTTTCTCACCAACCCAGCCGGTTCATGTCGGACGCCGCTAAGATTGCATACATCACAAACCTGCTCACCGGACGGGCGGCGCAGTGGGCGGCGGCGGCGTGGACCAGAGGAGGGGGATTCCGGTACTCCTACCAGAAGTTCGTGGCGGAGCTGCGGTGGCTGTTCCACCACCCGGCCCGAGGGCCAGAACCCGGAGCCCAACTGGCCGGCATCCGGCAGGGGAGTGGACGAGTGGCGGACTACGCAGTGGAGTTCCAACTGGCCGCTGCGGAGAGTGGATGGAACGACCCGGCTCTGCGGGTTACCTTCCGGGCCGGGCTCAACGAGGCAGTCCGGGACCAGCTCGCAACCCGAGAGGAGCCTGCCTCGTTTGACGAACTCGTGAGCCTCGCCTTGCGCATCGACGAACGGTTCGAGGAACGGAGGCGGGAGCGGAACCCGAGGAGAAGGGCCCCAAGTCCTCCGAACGCCAGGGCCTGGGAGAGTCTCCCCGGGGCGGTCCAACCGGTGCTTCAAAGCTGGGAGGGCCTAACCTCGACCCAGGGGGCGGGAGGGGAGGAGCCGATGCAGCTCGGACGCACGCGCCTCGGTCCGACCGAGCGGGAGGCCCGATTCCGGGCAGGACAATGTTTGCTGTGTGGCCAGAGGGGCCACTTCCGCCGCAACTGCCCCGCTCTCCCAAAAGCCCCGGCTCACTAGAACCACGGGGGGTTCTGGTGAGCCGCACAGCCGACTCCCGTAGATCCGCACCACCGGCCCGGCGTATGAGTGTCAGACTGGCCTGGGAGGACCGACAGATGGTGGTGGGGGCCCTCGTCGACTCTGGGGCGGATGCCTGCTTCATGGACGCCGCGTTTGCAGCAGAGGCCAGGATCCCGACCATGGATCTGGAGGAGCCACGGGAGGCGTTCGGTCTGGACGATCGACGGATGGCCCAAGTCTCTCGGTGCACCCGTCCCATGGTCCTCACGGTGGCTGGCAACCACGTAGAGACGCGTCAGTTCTACCTGCTCCAGTCTCCGGCGGCTCCGGTGGTGTTGGGACTTCCCTGGTTATTGCAGCACGAGCCTCGCATCTCATGGGCATCCGGGACCATACTGGAGTGGGGAGCTGCCTGCCACGCCCAGTGTCTTCGATCCGCATTAGGGAGAGCACCCCAGGAGGCTTCCCGGGCCCCACCCCCGGACCTGACTTCGGTACCAGTGGCCTACCATGACCTAGGGGAGGTCTTCAGCAAGGTCCGAGCGCGGTCCCTTCCCCCGCACCAGCCGTACAAACTGCGCCATTGACCTTCGTGCTGGAGACCCCCTGCCCGGCAGCCGTCTGTACAGCCTGTCCCTGCCGGAGAAGGCGGTCATGGAGGCCTACATCACTGAATCCCTGGCAGCGGGATTGATTCGACCCTCGTCCTCCCCGGTGGCCGCGGGGTTCTTCTTCGTCAAGAAGAAGGACGGCAGCCTCCGCCCCTGCATCGATTACCGGCAGCTGAACGAAATCACGGTAAAGAACAAGTACCCTCTCCCCCTCATGGGTTCCACCATGGAGCCTCTTACTCAGGCGACCATTTTCACAAAGCTGGACCTGAGGAACGCCTACCACCTGGTGCGAATTCGTGAGGGCGACGAGTGGAAGACCGCCTTCAAGACGCCCCGGGGGCACTACGAGTACCGGGTGATGCCGTTCGGGTTGACCAACGCCCCGGGGGTCTTCCAGGCCCTGATGAACGACGTGCTGCGGGACATGCTGGAGGAGTACGTGGTGGTTTACCTGGACGACATCTTGGTCTTCTCCCGGACTCTCGAGGAACACATCCAGCACGTTCGACAGGTACTCCGGCGCTTACTCCAGAACCAGTTGTACGTGAAGGCGGAGAAGTGCCTCTTCCACGCCGACTCGGTGGAGTACCTGGGTTTCCTCGTGGAGATGGGGCAGGTCCGTGCCGACCCACGGAAGATCCAGGCGGTGGTGGACTGGCCCACTCCGAGCTCCCGGAAGGACCTGCAGGTGTTTTTGGGGTTCGCCAATTTCTATCGTCGGTTTGTACGCAACTATAGCACCGTGGCGCTGCCCCTGACCAGCCTGACGTCTCCCGCCCAGCCCTTCACCTGGACCCCTGCGGCTGAGGCGGCGTTTCAGGACCTGAAGCGGCGGTTCACCGGCGCCCCGGTGTTGCTGCACCCCGACCCGGCAAGACAGTTCATAGTGGATGTGGACGCGTCGGACACCGGGCTGGGGGCGGTCCTGTCCCAACGAGCCAAGGAGGACCAGAAGGTACATCCCTGCGCCTTCTTCTCTCGCCGTCTTCTTCCCGCAGAACGAAATTACGACATCGGGAATCGGGAGCTGCTGGCAGTGGTGGCGGCCCTGGAGGAGTGGCGCCATTGGTTGGAGGGGGCGGAGCAGCCGTTTGTGGTATGGACAGACCACCGGAATCTCACCTACATCCGGGCGGCCAGGCGGCTCAACGGGCGGCAGGCACGCTGGGCCGGGTTCCTCAGCCGCTTCGATTTCTCCCTGACCTATCGCCCAGGGTCCCGGAACACGAAGGCGGATGCCTTGTCCCGAAGGTACCAGGAGGAGGGCCCGATCGAGGAGGAGCCGGCGCCCATTGTTCAGGAGGCCCTGGTGATTGGTCGGGTCGCCTGGGGAGTGGAGGCAGCAGTAAAGAGGGCCCTGCGGGATCATCCTGCCCCGAGCGGTGGACCTCCTGGCCGGCTGTTCGTTCCGGAGGTGGTCCGGGGCCGGGTCCTCAAGTGGGCCCACGCTAGTCGATTGGCCTGTCATCCTGGGGTCCACCGGACCTTCTCCTTCCTGGCCCGGCACTTCTGGTGGCCGGGCATGAGAGGCGCGGTGAAGGAGTACGTCCAGGCCTGTCCCGTGTGCGCCCGCAGCAAGTCCTCGCATCAGGCGCCGGCGGGGCTGCTGCAGCCACTTCCCGTCCCGAGCCGTCGATGGTCTCACGTCGCCTTGGACTTCGTGACCGGGCTGCCACCCTCACAGGGGAGGACAGTATTACTGACGGTGGTGGACCGGTTCAGCAAGGGGGTCCATCTGGTGGCCCTTCCCAAGCTCCCCTCGGCTGCAGAGACGGCGGACCTGCTGATGGCTCACGTGTTCCGGCTCCACGGCCTTCCGCAGGACATCGTATCGGACCGTGGGCCCCAGTTCACATCCCAGGTATTGCGGGCGTTCTGCAAGGGGTTGGGCATCTCTGTCAGTCTCTCTTCTGGCTACCATCCGCAGACTAACGGGCAGACGGAGAGGACCAACCAGAGCGTGGAGTCGGCGCTCCACTGCATGGCCGCCAGGAACCCGTCCGCCTGGAGCCGATTCCTTCCCTGGGTGGAGTACTCCATCAACTCCCTGGTGAGCTCGGCTACCGGCATCTCTCCGTTCGAGGCGGCTCTGGGGTACCAGCCGCCTTTGTTTCCAGCACAACATCCGGAGGTGGCGGTCCCGTCGGTTCAGTCTCACCTGGACAGGTGTCGCCGCGTCTGGGGAACCACCAGGGCCGCCCTCATCCGGGCAACGGAGCGGAGCAGCAGGGGGGCCAACCGTCGCCGCGTCCCGGCCCCAGTGTACCGGCCTGGGCAGAAGGTCTGGCTCTCCACCAAGGACCTCCCCGCGATGCCAGACGCCAAGAAGTTGGGGGCCCGGTTCGTGGGGCCCTACGAAGTGACGAGAGTGTTGAATCCGGCGGTGGTAAGACTGAAACTGCCGGCGTCTATGTCCATTCACCCTGTCTTCCATGTGTCCAAGGTCAAGCCGGTCGTCCACAGCCCGCTGATACCATCGGCTCCGGCTCCACCGCCACCCACGTTTGTGGACGGTCACCCCCAATGGAAGGTTCGCCGGGTGGTGGACGTTCGACGACGTGGGCCGGGGGTACCAGTTCCTGGTGGATTGGCGGGGGTACGGTCCGGAGGAGCGAAGCTGGGTGCCACGCCGGCAGATCATGGATCCTGGACTGCTGGAGGCATTCTACCGGGCCCACCCTGAGAAGCCGGGCAAGTCGCCAGGAGGCTCCCGTAGACGGGGGGATACTGTTGTGGAAACACCAGTCCGACCACGGCCCGGGCACACGGAGGCACCAGAGACTTCAGCGCGCGCGGCCAGGGAGCTGCGCGCTAGGCGACGGGAACGAGCAAGGCGCGTGCCGGCGCGCACCTGAAGCCAATCGGCATTCCCCGCAGCTGAGGCTCATCAGCAGGGCGACCGGGGATAAAAGCAGCCAGCAGTTAGCATTCCGACGTGGGTACGTGCCAAGAGTTGACGCTACAGGCTGAACAGCCCGAAGTAGGATTACAGAGGATTACGGAGGATCCCGGGAGGATCCGTGGAAAGGAATATACCATCGGAGTAGAGGTGAGCCACGCTGCAAAGTACGAAGGCAGGCGTGCGGGACATTAAGGTTGGATTACCGGACGCTGTCAGTTTTGGAGACAGTTGTTTTTTGTTACTTGTTTTGGACCTTGTTTTCCTGCTGTGTGGAATAAACAACGCCAGGTCACTGGCTAACTGTACACTGTCTACTGTCGTGCGCTTGGGGTCTGAGAACAACCATAACAAAGTTCAGCCATTAACAGATTCTGCTTTTCTCTTTTTTGCATTTTTTTACTTGCTGAAAAGGAAATAATCAACCCCTAGAATATGCTTTAGCAGTTTCCCATAGTAAGGCCGGGTTGTCTGTGGACCGAGTGTTCATGGAAATAAAGTACTGAAATTCAGTGGTAAAATGAGTAACAAATGTATGATCCTTCAAGATGGATGTGTTCAGTCTCCAGAACTTCACTCCACTATTTACACCCTTGATGGAGAGGTCCAAAATTACCTTGTCATGATCAGAAATCAAAATACTACCAATAGACCAAGACAAAACCCTGTGCATCGCAAGACCTGACAAGAAAAAGTAGTCAATCCTACTGTGAGAACCATGAGGTGCAGAAAAGAAAGTATACGCTTTATCAGAAGTGTGAATGGTTCTCCAAAAACATCAACAAATCCTAAGTCCTCACAAATAGAACGGAGTGCCTTAGCCTGTGGTGAAAGAGACATAGCTTTAGAAGGTAATTTATCAATAAGTGGGTTTAGTATGCAGTTAAAATCTCCACCTACAATGGCAATATCTGACTGAATCTCAGAAAAGTCCAAGAAAACCTTAGTTATAAAGTCAGAGGGGTGAGCAGGAGGGTAGTACACATTCAGTATAGATATAACTGTACCTTGCAAGATGCCCTTTACAATAACATATCGGCCACTTTTATCTTTAATACAGTCCAGTAATGAAAACTGCAAGTTTCTTCTCACTAATATAGCCACTCCTCTACTTCTTGAGGTGAATGAGGAAAAAAACACCTGATTAAAACCTTCCTTCTGCAATTTGAGATGCTCTTCATCATCCAAGTGCGTTTCTTGCAGGAGAGCAATATCAATATGCCCTTTTTTCAAAAAACGTAGTACTTTTCTTCTTTTAACAGGACTATGAACCCCTTTTATATTCCATGTACATAGGCGTAACTTATTACTTGCATGTGCAGTCATTGAGCCAAGGGAAGAAAAACAAAAAAAGTAATGTGAACAAGAACTACTATACAAAAATAAACAAATTAAACTTAAATTTTCAAGGGGGTTGTCCCTGCTACCTAACCTGCAGGGAGTTCCAAACATCGCCCACAGCAAGACTAAAGAGCTTGCCACCCAATCTTCATCCCTCACCACCATCACCATCATCAAAAAACAACAACAACAACACGTCAGCCTACTCACAGTGGTTATACTTGTCAAATAGAATATAAAGTCTATGTATAGACAAACTCAAACAGGAGGTATACACATACCGCATGAAATCAGTGTCTGAGTCCAATCTTCAGTCTGGCACACTTTTGCGTCCTTCTTCTAATGACTGTGCGAGTAATGCGGCGTCTTTCGGAGAGTCAAATCTCTTCTGCTTAATGGTGTTTTATTAAACTTAGTTCAGGAACAGGGACCACGCCCCCGACGCAGCTCGTCCCCCGCGCACCGGGGTATTTAAATGAGACTAACCTGTCCACATCCTCCGTGACTCCGTCTCCACATTCGGACGTAAACAGCAGCCAGCGAACGCCCGTCATGGAACCTGAACTGTCACTCACCCCGTCAGACAACGAGCTGTTAGACACAGAGCCGTCTCGTCCCGCATCTCCGGAAATCCCACTGTCTCCGGTTATCCGTCGCCGCCAGCGAGGCCGGCCGCAATCAACGGTTCACATTCCCAGTCAGAGATCCAAGGATAACTCCGGAGCCACCAGCCCAGGATTGAGATCGCCGCGTACGCGCTCGCACACCGGGTCGTCATCCAGCCGCCATCGACACGACCAAGACCCTCGCTCTCCACGGCGACGCTCCGCTAGGCGCCACACGCCCAGCACATCCAGGTGGACGGTCCACCAACTAAAAACAGCCCTCACCGAGCTCAACATTCCGTTCCGGCATTCAGACAGGAAAGCGCAACTCTTCAAACTTTTCACGGCCGCGCGAAGCGGCACCAATCGACTTCCGGAGTCCCAGCGCCGAGTCAGCCGCCCCTCCCGTGACGTCATCACGCACAGCACGGCCCGCGAGGTCCAGCCACCCCTCGACGGTCAGGTCGTATCACATCCCGCTCAGAACACGGCAGCCGCCCTCACACAGCCGGCACTTCTACCCCACGCATACGCACCCACCTACCCCTTCGCATCTCATTCTTCCTTCCTTCCTGCCCTCCCAGTCTCGGCCACCCTCGCTCCACCAGCAGGGACCCGCGGCGGGGCCTTCCCCCAAAACCTTTCATTTCCTCCTGTTCTCAACCCCCCTCCTCCCCAACCCTTCCCCCATGACCCAAATGTTTTTAACACTAACATCCCACCACAAACTGCCCCCTTTTTTCCACAGGTCCACCAGCATTCACCCACAGTTTTTTTTCCATCCTATTTTTCTCCGCTCGCCAGCTCTACTTTAGCCACAGCACGACCTCCACCACGCCCGGCAGCACCCGCTCGGCCTTCCCCCCTGTCGCACACGCTCAGGCAACAGATACTAGCCGGTAACTACATAGATCTAGCCCAGCTAATTCTCCCGTCCACCGGTAACCCCCACATCCCACGAGAACTGCTCACCGCTTTCGGTCCGATTGAATTAAAACAGCCCATTCCCACCCGGACCAAGGAGCTCACCACGACTGAATTTGCATACTCATTCTCACTATATCGAGACGTCATATGCGCCGCGTTCCCCGACCGTAGGCCCGAGCTAGACGACTATCTAACGTTAATCCTTGATCTTGCCCTGCGTTTTGGAGGGAACGGGTTCTATACTTACCACGTCCTGTTCGCCTCTGAAGCCGCCGGTCGAGTGCAGCAGTTCAACCAGGGCACTTACTGGGGCACAATCGACCCAGAGCTATATTGCAGAGTCTTTGCAGCTCGCCATTCCCTCTCCTGCGAGCTCTGCGGCGCACCATCTCACCCGGCCGCTACATGCACCCTCACGGCATCCCTGCCCCTCCCCCCTCCTCCCCCGAGACGCAACCCCGGCACCCACCGCAGCCCACCGTCCGCAGCCCCCCCTCGTCCCATCATTCCCAAACCAGCTTCACCTCGCCCAACCATCCGAGGGCCTCCCCCCAAGGCCATAGACAGGAGAGGCAGACCCGTCCTCTACCAGGGAGGGAGGATGGTCTGCAACAACTTTAACGACCTAGGCTGCAACGCCACCAGCTGCCGCTTCCTCCACACCTGCTCCTTTTGCGGCGGGGCCCACAACAGACCAACCTGCCCCCACAACCCAGTACAGCACAACACTTGTAAGTATCTGAATACACCGATAAACATTCAAGCATTAGCTGCCGCCCTCAAAGGCCACCCCGACAGCCAGGCCACAAGCTATCTCATACAGGGCCTCACAGACGGCTTCCACCCAGGCTTACAGGTTAAGCCTGAGCATCCCTTTACGTGCAAAAACCGGCAATCCGCCGACGCCGAGCCAGACATAGTCGACACTCTCCTAGCCCAGGAAGTCAAAAACAGATTTATGATCGGCCCGCTCACCAGCCCGCCCTTCCCCACATTCAGGATAAGCCCAATCGGCATAGCTACCAGGAAATATTCCGGGAAAAAGAGGCTCACCATAGACCTCTCAGCCCCCCGCGGTTCTTCCACACCAAGCATTAACAGCCTAATCCCCAGCCCGGACTTCTCCATGCAGTACGCAACCATTAGCCACGCCATATCCCTCATCCGCCTCGCCGGCCACGCCGCCTGGCTGTCCAAATCGGACATCACCAACGCCTTTAAAATCATGCCCATCCACCCTGACTATTGGCATCTTTTCGGAGTCTTTTGGAAGGGCAAATACTACTTCGCAGTGCGCCTGACCTTCGGGTGTAGAAGCAGCCCCAAAATATTCGACTGCCTCGCAGAAGCACTCTGCTGGATCCTGACTAATGTCCATAAACTCCCGTACGTCATCCACCTCCTGGATGACTTCCTCACCATTACGCCATCCTCCTCCCCTCCGGCACTAGGCCTCCACACCTTGACCTCCACATTCCATGAACTCGGAGTACCTCTTTCAGCAGAAAAAACCGCAGGCCCCAGCACATCATTAGAATTCCTCGGCATCACTTTAGATTCCGTTCGATTTCAAGCATCTCTCCCTACCGAGAAAATCAACCGCATATCTTTAATCATTTCAAACTTCCTCCTGGCCCCTAAATGCACCAAACGCCAACTCCTCTCGCTGCTAGGTCACCTAAACTATGCCATTCGCATCATTCCCCAGGGTAGATCCTTCCTGTCACACCTCCTCTCAGTCACCACCTCCGTAATGAATCTCCACGCACAAGTCTCTCTTGATGCAGCGTGCAAATCAGAGCTTAAACTATGGCAACAGTTCCTCTCCTCCTGGAACGGCATCTCCTTCTTCTACGATGAATACATCACCACACCAGAAGACATACAGCTGTTTACAGACGCAGCTCCATCCATCGGTTTCGGCGGCCTCTATGGGAAAAAATGGTTCTCAGCCCCATGGCCGCCAGAATTCGCATCCCTCACCCCCTCCTCCGCAATCTCCGAAACATACCCAATAATAATAGCAGCCATCCTTTGGGGTCACGAGTGGTCCAAAAGAACCATAGCCTTATACTCCGACAACAGCGCAGTCGTAGACATCATCAATAAAGGACGATCCCGCTGCCTAGACATCATGCTACTTATACGGAGACTTACCCTAGTGTCGGCCCAGCACCAGTTCATTATCCGAGCCATTCATATTCCGGGCCACAAAAACGCCATCGCCGACTCACTCTCGCGCTTCTCGTTTCAGAAATTCAGGCGATTAGCACCAGCCGCGGACCCACGGCCAACCCCGGTCCCACCGTTTTCAGCCACGATTTTTCTCTAAACCCTCGACTGGAACAGCTGGCCTCCGCCTCCAGAGACGCCATCCTCAATAGCGTCGCTCCTCGAACACTCTCATCGTACCTTACTGGATGGAAGAGCTTCAAAGCCTTCCACGCCGCCCATAGCCTGCCATTCCCGTCCCTCGACATTCTCACCCTCGCGCACTTCATCACTCACGCGCATTCCTTCCTCAGAATTAAGCCTACCACCATCAGAGTCTACATAAGCGGCATTAATTTCTTCACGAAACTGTCCTCGGGGACCCCGTGTCCAGCCACATCCCACTCACACGTAGCCATGCTACTTAAAGGTCTCAGCAAGGCGGAACCACGCCCCGCGCCTAGTCGCCTGCCTCTCACTTCGGACCTCCTGGCCCGTTGCATCCACACGCTCCGGTCAGGCTACCTGTCTCCATTCACAGATAAAACATTAGAGTCTATGTTCTTGCTGGCCTTCTTCGGTTTCCTGCGCTGCTCAGAGTTCACCGCGCAGAGCTCTGACCACCAGCCTGCACGACACGCAACCCTGTCCGACATTTCAATCCATCCCCCCGATACCATAACCTATCAGCTTAAGCACAGCAAGAACAACCAGCACGGTCCACCCCAATTAATCTACCTATTCCGGCTAGGCTCGTTCCTTAGCCCGTACGAGCCTATTCTAGACTACTTAAACATTAGATCCGCCGGCCGAACCTCCGGAAGTGACCCCCTCTTCATCACAGAGACGGGTAAGGGGGCCACACGGTCCTGGTTTCACCACCACCTCCGCACGATCCTATGCAGATCCGGAATACCCCCCGAATCATACTCGGGCCATTCCTTTCGCATCGGCGCCGCCTCCACCGCCGCTAGCCAGGGAGTCCCGGACCACCTCATCAAACTGCTTGGCCGCTGGTCCTCCCCCGCATACCTCTCCTACATCCGCTCCGACCTTAACGTCATCAGGAACGCCCACCGACACTTATCTTCATGACGCTGTCTTTTGGGGACTCTGACATCCAGAGCCACTGAAGAGACGGCCCCCACTCAGTCTCTAACACCCCCGACGCCACGGCGGTCTCCCATCGCCCGCCTTCGACTATCGCACCACAAACCCTCTCCCCTCATCCCGCACCCCCTCCCCCCATCCCTCCCCCTCTTCCCTCATCCCTAATCCCCCATCCCACATCCCTCACCCCCTACCCCTCATCCCTCATCCCTCATCCCGCATCCCTCATCCCTCATCCCTTACCCCTCTTCCCTCTCCCCTCATCCCTCATCCCTCACTCTTTCTCCGCTTCGAGAACCTAACAGGTTCGATAATAAACCATTTTGGAAACCAACTATCTAGCGTGGTCCTTGTTAGTGAAATGGTGTTTTATTAAACTTAGTTCAGGAACAGGGACCACGCCCCCGACGCAGCTCGTCCCCCGCGCACCGGGGTATTTAAATGAGACTAACCTGTCCACATCCTCCGTGACTCCGTCTCCACATCCCTCCCACCCACCCCGTTCTTGTCTCCCTCCTTCTCTCTCTCTCTCTCTCTCTCTCTCTCTCTCTCTCTCTCTCTCTCTCTCCAGCAGGAACGACGGGGGGACTCTGACATCCAGAGCCACCGAAGAGACGGCCCCCACTCAGTCTCTAACACCCCCGACGCCACGGCGGTCTCCCATCGCCCGCCTTCGACTATCGCACCACAAACCCTCTCCCCTCATCCCGCACCCCCTCCCCCCATCCCTCCCCCTCTTCCCTCATCCCTAATCCCCCATCCCACATCCCTCACCCCCTACCCCTCATCCCTCATCCCTCATCCCGCATCCCTCATCCCTCATCCCTTACCCCTCTTCCCTCTCCCCTCATCCCTCATCCCTCACTCTTTCTCCGCTTCGAGAACCTAACAGGTTCGATAATAAACCATTTTGGAAACCAACTATCTAGCGTGGTCCTTGTTAGTGAACCATCGACTGTCACCCTTAAAGTAGCCGGATAGAGCAATGCATAGATCACGTTCATTTTCCTTAGTCGGGTCTTCGTGTCATCAAATGCCTTACGTCGCCGAACCACTTCTGCCGAGTAGTCATTGAAGAAGGAGACTTTGGGCTTTCTGGCTGTAGCATCATCTTGATCTCGAGATCCAAGCCGCTGCGCCGCATCCATTACTCGCTGTTTGTCTTGAAAGTTGTGAAATTTCAGTATAAATGGTCTTGGACGCTGGTTCTGACTGGGTTTCGGTGCCAATGATCTGTGAGCCCTGTCAAGCTTTAAACGACCATCTTTCACAGTCATTTGGAGGTGCTCTGGAATCCACTTTTCTAAAAATTCCACTGGATTTGTCCCTTCGGTGCCTTCTGGTATGCCAACCACACGCACATTGCATCTACGACCTCAGTTGTCAAGATCATCGATGTGCTCAAACATGTCGCGCACTTGCTTTTCAAGGGATGCTATCCTAGCTTCTGAGGCTATAGTTGTGTCCTCGACATCAGAAATTCGTTTTTCAGCCTCTCCTACGCGTGTTGCAATTGCTTGCAGCTGTGCTGTCTGCTCTTTAATGGCCTCTAAGACTGTGGAAACTTTTGTGTCGATCACCTTAGTGAGCTTGTCAGTGATGTTGTCCAAAGCTTGAATAATATTTGGCTCCATCCCTGGGCTAGCAACCGCTAGTTCACCGCTGACACCAGTTCCCTCAGGAGTAGTCTTCACCGTTTTCTTCGATGCTTTTTTCATGCTTTCCGAATCTTGCCGAAAATAATGATCTAGACTCATGTTAGAGTACCTCCCCTACAAAGTTCCGTACTTGTACTGTCCAGACATGATAGATTAATATATAAACTCGGATAAATGCCACTGGAGCTGGCTTACAGTGCTGTTCACTCTACGGCGCCATCTTGTTCCCCCGCAAGTGTGTTTTAATAAGATAAGAAAAGAAGGGTGTTGAAGGAAATTGTCCTGTAGATGTGAGAGTCAGTCATTGGGGGTCCCGGTCTGTGTTGCTGAACCCGACTTGTGGCGTGAGGTCTTGGTCCTGATGGACCGCAGCCTCCTGCCAGCGGGAAGGGAGTCCAACACTTTGTGTCCAGGGTGAGAGGGATCAGCTACAATCCTTCTTGCTGGCTTTAGGGTTCTGGAGCCGAGAAAGTACTGGCGGGACGGCAGAGTGTGATTATTGTGGTGTAACAGTGATCTAAGAGTGTTCTTCTCTCTGGTTGAGCATGTATTAAACTGTTTGTAATTTGGGAGTTCATGGCTGAGGTTTTCGGCAATCATCAAGGATACCTCACAACATCGACAAAAATACTAGCGTCAAAACTGTTTTTGTCCCTCCATGTTTGGCAACCTCTGAGTCGTGTTCACTGACGTTGACCCATTGAACCATAGGCTGTATATTAGAAGTGGCTTTGTCACTATGACGACCCCCATTGGTTTGTGGACTACGGTTTTGAAGCCGTCTTGTTTCTTCGCAAAGAAGGGACACAAGAGGGTGGATCTAAGGGGGTTCTTATCTGTTCTGCATTGCACGCCTGCCTCTCGTCTTATGGATCCGTCTCTTTTGGCGAGTTTATTTCCAGCACTGTGTGATGCTGCCTTTATATTTGCCTGAGTCTTGTCCTCTCACTACTGGGGTCCCTCAAGGCTCCATCCTCGGTCCTCTCCTCTTCTCCCTGTACACCAACTCTCTTGGCTCTGTCATTCGCTCGCATGGCTTTTCCTACCATAACTATGCTGACGACACCCAACTGATCCTCTCGTTTCCACAATCGGAAACACAGATAGCAGCACGAATCTCTGCTTGTCTGACTGACATTTCACAATGGATGTCCGCACACCACCTGAAAATTAACCCTGACAAGACGGAATTACTTTTCCTTCCAGGAAAAGTCTCCCCCACTCACGACCTGACGATTACTTTCAACAACTCAGTCTTGGCCCCGACCCCGACTGCCAGGAACCTCGGTGTGACCCTGAACAGTCAACTCTCCCTGACTGCCAACATTACCGCAACAACTCGTTCCTGCAGATTCATGCTGCACAACATCAGGAGAATACGTCCACTTCTCACCCAGAAGGCAGTACAGGTTCTCGTCCAGGATCTGGTCATCTCGCGCCTAGACTACTGTAACTCCCTCCTGGCGGGTCTACCTGCTGGTGCCATCCGACCTTTACAGCTCATCAGAATGCAGCAGCTCGACTGGTCTTTAACCTCCCGAAATTCACCCACACTACTCCGCTCCTCCGCGACCTCCACTGGTTACCGGTGGCCGCCCGCATCCGCTTCAAAACATTGGTACTGGTGTACCGTGCTACGAACAGATCTGGTCCAGTCTACATCCAGGACATGGTAAAACCTTACACCCCAACTCATGCGCTCCGCTCGGCTTCTGCCAATCGCCTTGTAGCTCCGTCACTGCGAGCTAAACACTCAACAAAGTCTCGACTGTTCTCTGTCCTGGCTCCTCGATGGTGGAATGAGCTCCCCATTGACATCAGAACAGCAGAAAGTCTCTACATCTTCCGTCGCAAACTAAAAACACATCTTTTCCGACTATACCTTGAATAAAGGAAGTAGCACTATAGTAGCACTGAAATGGCTCTTACTGATAGCACTTTGTAGTTGAACTTTTGGACGAAATTGTACCTTCTTGATTCTTGTTGTTCTGATTCTTGTATGTAACCGTAGAATGCAGTTATTGTAAGTCGCTTAGGATAAAAGCGTCAGCTAAATGAAATGTAATGTAATGTAATATTTGAAGAACGTTCATATGTGTTAATGCTATTTTTGTAAAGTTACAGTTAGCGTGTGCTTCATGACTGATTCGTCATTTGTGACCCCCACCATCCAGCCATATTCCCTCTCCCTTCACTAATCTACTCTTGTCCTTAATCCAGCTGCTCTGGCTCTTGATGGGGAGCCACTGTGGCTCATGGACAAGTCTACACATACATCCTATCCCACACCGACATACGCACACACCAGGTCACTACGCCTCAAAATGGTGCTCACCATATTTGTTATTATATTATTTATTGAACATATGAAAGTGAACAGTCTTTTAACATAAACTAAAATTCTAAATATGTTCTTGCATACCATGTGATGGTCTCCTGTTGGAAGGGTTCATACAGTTAATTAGAATGGAAATGCATTTTACTATTAACTAGTTTTGGGCTGTCAAATACTTGTCCAGTACTGCAGTTGTATTTGTACGACAATAACCCAGATTTCTTTGTCTATTTTAATAAACAACAACAACAAATGAAACAATGATCTCACATGATGGAAGCAGCTAATACTGAGTATGGAAGTTTTATGTTCATTACTGACGTGGAAACCAGTTGTTTGTTGTCTGAGTGTTCAGATGTATAGCAACAACTTGTCATCAACCATGGCTGAAATAACCACTATGGCTGCTTTGTACATACAACCAGCACCATCCTGCCTGGGTTCATAACATCCTCTAGAGGACAACAGCCAGAAGTCACACGTTGGCTGAATTAATATATAGATATAGATATGAACCCAAAATAAACAGATTGCTGTGAATTGATTGAAACAAACGGATCAATAATAAAATGCACATTTGTAAACAGTCTAGATTTATGCATCGTCAAGTCTTCCATACTTGATTTTGGAAGAGGTAATTGATTCGAGAACTGAAAGTTCAGAGGCTAAGAAGGTTTGATGGTATTTATACCTTCATATTTGTTCATGTTTTACAAAGGGTTTAACCTGAGCCAGGCCATACATCAATGGTAGCAATTTATTTTGTTGTTTTGCATGTTTTCTATGTATGTATATCAGATTGGGTCATAATATCGGTATGCAAGTGAAGGTATAGATATCAGGAAGGAAATAATGGTATCGGAACATCTCTGTGCACCCCCAGTCAGTGGAATCCTACAGATGCATGCATCGAGAGGCTTTACCCTTTCTGATTAAGTCTTCAGTCCAAATCTGTCATGATTACTTTCTGTCAAACTCTACTGTTCCCTTCCATGGCGGCCCTGCTGATGCCCTTCATCTTCACCTCCGTCTGCTGTCGTGGATCATAGTCATCTGGGTCGTGGCCATGCCTACTACTCATGAATAATTTCTGTGACATCCATTGAATGTGCTGTAACTCTGTTACGTTGATTATGTACACATGACATCTATTGCTTCTGTCCATCCGGGGAGAGGGATCCTCCTCTGTTGCTCTCCTGAAGGTTTCTTCCCCTAGTTTTTTAGGGGGAGTTTTTCCTGATCCGATGTGAGGTTCCGGGACAGGGATGTCGTATGTGTACAGATTGTAAAGCCCTCAGAGGCAAATTTGTATTTGTGATTTTGGGCTATACAAAATAAACTGAATTGAATTGAATTGAATTACTGTTGGCCCTCAGTTCTGTCATATTTCAGTTCAGTATGCTGTGTTTCACATCCAGAGGCAGGAAACACTGGAGCCAGTCACCTCTGCATAAAGCCTCCCCTCCCAGGGAAGTCAGAGCAAAGTCACATCAATTAGACAGCGCTAGTTGTTAATTAGGTGGTTAATGTGTCAGAGTGAGGTGTGTAGGAGAGAACGTGGAAGCAGGAAACACATTCCCACTGGCTCGTGCTTTCCCTCCCGCTCATCTGAATGTGTTGTGGCTGGCCAGGGTTTTGGTCTGAACAGGAATTCTTTTTGAGATTCCTAAATGGTAGACCAAAGAAAAGAGAGCAAGAGAGCTGAGATGGAAGCTAAGCTAACCCAGCAATGGCCGAAGGCTACCCAGCATGCTCCTTGCTGATATCTGTCAGCTGAGACAGCGCAGGACTTTGGTGGGATGAAAGGAGGGGTACTCTGTGTTTACATCAATGATGCTTGGTGCTCAAACAAAGTCAGAGTTCATGGACAATGTGTCCCTGATGTTAATGTTTAATGTTAAGATAACGCCCATATTGTCTGCATATTGCTGCTGTTTGCATTCCTCCTGATGTATTTTAAAGAAGTGCACTACAAGAATGCACTAGTGTTGTGTTTTGTCATGTACACCATTTCCTGTGTGGCAAATATGACAATAAATTATCTTTTTTTAATGATTTTAGCTGCTGTTTAATGAGTGTATGTTTACCCAAATTCTCAGACATTTGAACCACTAAAGGGGAAAGGTTGAGTTGTCACATTTTTGTAGAGCTGCTGCATTGCTAGCAATTGGGACCAAGTATGGAGATGTGGACTCCACTTATTTCCTTTTCTCTTGAGCTTTCAGCTGCATCTCCTGGTCTTTATTTAGCAGCTGTAGTTGACATAGGTCGCCACAGGCCTGACAGACCTTTGTCAGATGGTCATTAATGAGGTGGAGGTGGTAACTCTGTCTCTGTTCAAAGATCCACTCAGTGCTGCTCCATAACATATGCAGACAGTGCAGCCATGTAAAGGGCCTTTCAGAGAGGCAGCGGTTTCAGCAGAGACAAAGATGATCAGGCGGTTGCTGCTGGGGGAGTTTTTCCTGATCCGATGTGAGGTCCCGGGACAGGGATGTCGTATGTGTACAGATTGTAAAGCCCTCAGAGGCAAATTTGTATTTGTGATTCTGGGCTATACAAAATAAACTGTATTTAATGTAATGGCTCTCATCTTTGCTGCTGCATTAAGAGTTTAAGAAAGTTTGTTTTACTTTCTGTCGCAGGTTGTTGTACGGCCATGACAACCACAGAGAACCAAGGAGGAGGAAAATGATACTGGAGAGGATTTCACTGTCGGATTGTAATGAATGATTGCTGTCTTCAACAGCATTTCTCAGTCTCTCAGCTGAGAAACGGTATTTGAGCAACTTCAGCTTTATTGCATGTTCAGGGATGCAATGTGCACAAATGCTGACAATCTGAAAGGTTTCAGGACAAATAGTTTTAAAGTTATGAGCATTGCAAAACACCCCCTAAGAGGTTAATTGGTCAATATCTCCTAATCGCAATGAGATATCAGAAAGCTTCAGTTATGATGATACACCTCCAATCATGATGCCCAGCAAGTTTGGTATGAATCGGACCAAGCGTGTTGGAGAAAATCCAAAAAAGGGTGTTTTTCACATAATTCAAAATGGCGGAAAACCGAAGTAGGCGGAGCTTAGGGGTCTGAGCGGCTTTTTTGTAGAGCAGGTGAAGATGGACATGTGTGGATTTTTTCAAGTCAATCGGACAATCTGGGCGAGGGGCATCGCCGGGTCAACTTCTAGGGGGCGCTAGAGAGCAGTTTTTGTATCACTAATGTGACGTCTATGTCGGATCGCTATTTTCGCCAATCCTGTCAGCCGTGCCAAGTATGACAAGTACCTCAAAATGCGCCCAATGTACAAAAATAAGAAGACGCAAAAAAAACAAAAAATAAGAAAAAGAATCCTATCAATTATATTAGGGTCCTTGCTGGACTGACTCTGTCAGTCGCTCGGACCCTAATTAAAACCTGTTTTAGCCTCCGGTGTTCAGAGCCTATCAATTAAAACCAGCTCTTAGCAGAGCCACTGCTGTGATATAGCAAGAAAATTGGCACATCCTGGCCTCACAAGTCAATACAAGTTAATGTTAATACAATAGTACACAATACATATGAACATAAACCATAAGTATGACTCAAAGTGACTCAAAAGTGATTTAAGAAAGCCCCAAGAGTTTTGAAAATATGCCATTTAAAATCAAAAGCAAGAAGCTACACACGAAAACTTCACAGAATTTTGCTGTCAAACAAAGCCTTGCAAAGATACTCACAAGAATGTAATTTATGTCCAGCAAAAAATAAATTTACTTACTTATGGCTGAAATATGAATAATCAGGGCTCCTACCATATAGAGCTATTTTATATATTAAAAGCATTCGTTAATATTGTTACGATAATAAAAATGATCTTTCTGTTTTTTGAAAAATGTATTTTTTTGTTGTTTCTTTTCTGTGTACTATCATAAACCAATATACCACTAACACATATAATAACAATCAATAGATATCAATCTGTCAATCCTTTCCGTGTCCGGGCCGGGTGAGGTTTCCCGTGTT
Source organism: Cottus gobio (assembly GCA_023566465.1). Classification (NCBI taxonomy): domain Eukaryota; kingdom Metazoa; phylum Chordata; class Actinopteri; order Perciformes; family Cottidae; genus Cottus; species Cottus gobio. Next base: position 28,589,688 of record CM042215.1, on the reverse strand, counting down.
GAGTCAAATTAAGCCGCAGGCCCTGGATAGACTGGCGACTTATCCAGGGTGTACCCTGCCTTCGCCCAATGACAGCTGGGATCGGCTCCAGCACCCCGCGACCCTAAAGAGGATAAGCGGTTCAGATAATGGATGGATGGATGGACATATAATAACTTATTATCTATGTTCACAAGGGTTTTCTGTATACTATACCTTTTGAGATTATTCAAATAGACCTTGTGAATGAGGAGATAATCAGGATTTAATATGAGATGCAACAAAATTGCTGGGGTGCAAGAGGTTTTAAAGCAGTAATGGCACTGGCAATACCAATTGCAATGCAACTGTGAACATTAATGACAACAGCGGTAGGTGGTGCAGATATAACCACAATCCATGGAAACCTGTGAGGCGAGAAAGCACAAAGACTAGTAATGTACATTGAAGGGACATTAATTCATCCAGAAGGAGAGAGAGAAGAGGAGAGAGGAGCTCAGTGTATCCTAAGATGTCCCCCAGCAGTCTAGGCCTATAGCAGCATATCTAGGGGCTGGACCAGGGCAGACCTGAGCCAGCCCTAACTATAAACCTGAACCAGCCCTAACTATAAACCTGAACCAGCCCTAACTATAAACCTGAACCAGCCCTAACTATAAACCTGAACCAGCCCTAACTATAAACCTGAACCAGCCCTAACTATAAACCTGAACCAGCCCTAACTATAGACCTGAGCCAGCCCTAACTATGAACCTGATCCAGCCCTAACTATAAACCTGAACCAGCCCTAACTATAAACCTGAACCAGCCCTAACTATAAACCTGAACCAACCCTAACTATAAACCTGAACCAGCCCTAACTATAAACCTGAGCCAGCCCTAACTATAAACCTGAACCAGCCCTAACTATAAACCTGAACCAGCCTTAACTATAAACCTGAGCCAGCCCTAACTATAAACCTGAGCCAACCCTAACTATAAACCTGAACCAGCCCTAACTATAAACCTGAACCAGCCCTAACTATAAACCTGAGCCAACCCTAACTATAAACCTGATCCAGCCATAACTATAAACCTGAGCCAGCCCTAACTATAAACCTGATCCAGCCCTAACTATAAACCTGAACCAGCCATAACTATAAACCTGAGCCAGCCCTAACTATAAACCTGATCCAGCCCTAACTATAAGTACTGTCAAAGAGAAAAGTCTTAAGTCTACTCTTAAATGAGGTGACTGTGTCTGCCCCCAGGACTGAAAGTGGAAGCTGGTTCCACATAAGAGGAGCTTGATAACTGAAGGCTCTGGCCCCCATCCTACTTTTTAAGACTCAAGGAACCACAAGTAGCCCCGCATTCAGTGAGTGCAGCTCTCTGGTGGGACAATATGGTACTATAATCTCTCTAGTGGGGTAATATGGTACTATGAGCTCTCTAGTGGGGTAATATGGTACTATGAGCTCTCTAGTTGGGTAATATGGTACTATGAGCTCTCTAGTGGGGTAATATGGTACTATAAGCTCTCTAGTGGGGTAATATGGTACTATAATCTCTCTAGTGGGGTAATATGGTACTATAAGCTCTCTAGTGGGGTAATATGGTACTATAAGCTCTCTAGTGAGGTAATATGGTACTATGAGCTCTCTAGTGGGATAATATGGTACTATAAGCTCTCTAGTGGGGTAATATGGTACTATGAGCTCTCTAATTGGGTAATATGGTACTATAAGCTCTCTAGTGGGGTAATATGGTACTATAAGCTCTCTAGTGGGGTAATATGGTACTATAAGCTCTCTAGTGGGGTAATATGGTACTATGAGCTCTCTAGTTGGGTAATATGGTACTATAATCTCTCTAGTGGGGTAATATGGTACTATAAGCTCTCTAGTGGGGTAATATGGTACTATAATCTCTCTAGTGGGGTAATATGGTACTATAAGCTCTCTAGTGGGGTAATATGGTACTATAAGCTCTCTAGTGAGGTAATATGGTACTATGAGCTCTCTAGTGGGATAATATGGTACTATAAGCTCTCTAGTGGGGTAATATGGTACTATAAGCTCTCTAGTGGGGTAATATGGTACTATAAGCTCTCTAGTGGGGTAATATGGTACTATAATCTCTCTAGTGGGGTAATATGGTACTATAAGCTCTCTAGTGGGGTAATATGGTACTATAAGCTCTCTAGTGAGGTAATATGGTACTATGAGCTCTCTAGTGAGGTAATATGGTACTATGAGCTCTCTAGTGGGATAATATGGTACTATAAGCTCTCTAGTGGGGTAATATGGTACTATAAGCTCTCTAGTGAGGTAATATGGTACTATGAGCTCTCTAGTGGGATAATATGATACTATAAGCTCTCTAGTGAGGTAATATGGTACTATGAGCTCTCTAGTGGGATAATATGGTACTATAATCTCTCTAGTGAGGTAATATGGTACTATGAGCTCTCTAGTGGGGTAATATGATACTATAAGCTCTCTAGTGGGGTAATATGGTACTTTGAGCTCTCTAGTTGGGTAATATGGTAGAAAGAATCAGTTGGTAAATGTTGCAGATGAGAGAGAGGCTAGGGTCAGCCTGCTTGACAGCGACCCGACCCCGGATAAGCGGATGAAAATGGATGGATGGATGGATGCAGGCATCATATGCTTTATTCCGTTTCTCTGGCTGTCACTGTTGCCTTAATCTGTCTAGCTGCAGCTAATGTTCCTATGTTTTCATGTGCAGCCTGTTGTAGTTATCGAAGTGGAATCATGGGTAAAAACCCTTCCAGAACTTTGCCTGTGTCTAGAGGCAGATCTATAATTCAGTGCTAACTCAACTACTAAAGGTTTGCTGGTCTCCAGAATTGCCATAATGTGTGTCCTATTGGGAATTTGTGAAATTTCAGTCACTCTGGTATCGACTGGTTGCCTTTTATTTATTTTGCTTTCGCTCTAGATTATATGGAAAATGTCCTTTTCTCTGTGCAGCACAGAGTTCTCTAATTAGCCCGTCTTTTCTGGCCTTGAGTTCTCTCCTCTCTTCTTCTTGTTCTGCTCCATCCTTTCCCTATCCACCCTGTCTCAAGAGACCATCAAGCTCCATCTGTGGCTCAACCCAAATCCGCTGAGAAATCTCTTTGCTCAAAAAGAAAACTCTGAACATATCCTCTAAAATTAGACCCGCGAGTGATGACACCACCGTGGTTCGTGGTTAACTGCTTATGTTTTTGTAGTCCTTTTCATCAAAGTGGACAGCCATAGTTGTTGTTAATGTGTCCACACCTCAAGAAGCAATTTGTTCACATTCAACAGCCAAATCCATAATGATGATGTGAATATTTGACTAAGAGGAAATCTTTTCTTGCTGCAGTAATCTAACTGCACAATTGGCTCCATATCACAGCATCTTTCATTGCCAAAGGCAGCACAAACAATACATGTCTGTGCTGCTGCCCAGTATCTGACAGCTGTGCAAACTCACGTGCATGAATACACAAACGCATGCCAGCATGCCAAACACACACACACAAACACATGCAGGCAAATGCATGTACCCACAATATATTTTTTTCTCTCACCCACACACACACACACACACACACACACAAACAATCTATTTTATATCACAAAAGCATTTCATCCATGAGAACCTTCTATAAACAGTTTCACTGCAGCTTTTGTCAGGGCATGACTGCTGGTTTCTAAATATGCACAATGACACGTGCTCATTGCGCTGTTTTTTATCTGCTGCAAACAATGATGGTGATCTCAAGATCTACACTTTAATCCTCTAATGTTTCTGCCACATTTCTTAGTTTAAGTTGAGACAATGAAAGCTTGGACATGGTAACTCTGAAGCTTAACTTAATTCATTATTTCCATTGCATTGTTGATTCTATTAGCACAAAAAGGAAGCAGTTATTTTGTATTTGTGGTGCACAAGAGGACATGTTGGCCTGATGGTGGAGCCAATGGATATGGAGGGTTTTAAATGATGACACTAACTATATGAATAAATAACTAATTACATAATTAATGCTATGAATATTGTAAAAAACATTATTAGTCTGTTTCTTTTCTGCTTCGGTGCTCAGGCCTTAGGTATCTTCGAGTCAATCTCATCCCGGGCCTGTCGAGTTCTTGGGGCTGGTTAGTATCATAACAAACCAGTGCTAACCAGTCCAGTGTTCAGCAGACACCTGGAATGCCTGAAATATATATATATATATATATATATATACACACACACACACACACACACACACACACACGTGTGTGAATAAGTAAATAAACAGACAAATTATACTAAATAAATATATAAAACATTCAAATACATTTAATTTGGGATTTAATTATTCATGGTGATATTTGTTTTTAAAGGCCACAACTAAACATAACTAATTGTATAAGCATAACTAATTTAAGTTATACTTAAATATTTAATTTGGGTCTTTAAAACCCTCGATGCAGGGCAGTGGTCGCCAGTACAGTAATATTTTTTGCATTGATAAATTACAGGTTGTACATATTTATATTCAGCCAAATACTATATACAACATGATGTACAACATATAACATATATGGTACACACATATTTGAGGATCACGTTATTTACCCAAAGCCACCAATCCATTTACACCACGGGACTGACCATGACCAAGAGAAGCAAAGTGACTCCCACACTGCAGTATGAGGGTGATGTTGTTAAGTACCTTTGGTGTTTGTATCATAAATGAATCACAGCTAGGTGCACATGTGTATATTCCTTTCACCCAAGTTCTGAAGGAATTTAACATTGAACTGTGCCAGGTCATTTCTGTAGCAAGAGAAGTTCATACAAAATATGTGTTCCTTATCATTCACTGCTAGCGTGTTTTTAACTTTCAGTGACAACATTTATTAAATCAATCACTACAAGCAAAGTAAAGTCATGACCGTGTAAATATTAGTTTGACAAAAGAATACCAATGAAATGTCAAGTTAAGACCATGTGGTATGGTTAAACTCTGGAAAAAGCTATCCACACTACTGCAGCATGTGGTAAAAGTAAATTTGAATTCTGTATTACAAATTATTTATTCCTTACTGTTTTTGTCCCGTCTGACATTACGGCGCCAGATTCTACAGCTTTCAAATCACAATAACACATTATGTATTCTGTACATATGTATGCATGTTGCAAGTTAATGCAAAACACATAATGCACAATCAGTGGAAACACATTGAATACAATAGGATGTATCTATATGATGAAAAAGAGCTGGAAAGAGCCTGAGTTGGGATTCATTTGTTGAGTTTCTTTCTCTCCTCTGCTGCTGTCAATTATCATTTCAGCTCAATCTGATGTGGCCCTCCTCCCCCAGGCTCCTCCAGTCAGCACCAGTCCTGCTCCTCATTCGTCATCGGGTTTCAGCTACACCATCCTCACCACCACCACCAGTGTCTGGACTCCAGGGGGATTCTGTCTTAGCAGACTCCAGCGTCACTACCACTCGATTATCCTACTTCAGGATGGAGTCCGATCGCCAAAAACTTTTCAATATTAATTTATTATACGTGTGTAATAAATTATTGTTAATTCTAATGAAGTCTCCTGATTGAACTAAGGACCCACATAAAAACAAGACATGAGTCAGTCGAGGAATAAAGAATATACCTAACTAATGCAAGTATCTTCCAGTTTTATTGATCATTTTGGCATTATGTCTTTTGTGTATTGGATAAAAATAACTATCTGGTGACAGTGTTTTAGGATAATAATAAAAAAGAGAAAACCTTGTAACTCTTCAGGCCCTATCTTACACCTGGCGCAAATCGGTGCTAGTTTTAGACCAACGAAGTTTTCAAAATGAGGGCTGGTCAGATGCATTGTTGACGCATCATAAAGTGATTGTGCCGTTGACCAACGAAAACTAAAGTCAATGACTGTCAGTGACTCGACAGAGTTCAGTCCTCTCGTTACATACGCAGCTTTGGCTCGTATGCAGTCAAACAGAGTTGTTGACGGGACAGAAGGTGCAGAAAAAAAATAAGGTGGCTGCTGGACATGATAAAATTGCAAAGGACATGAAAATAATTTCCGCTCTCCATTTCCGCACGGTGCATCAAAATGCAGCCGATAGTGTTCTTGATGTCTTGTGTGTTTCACATATCTGGAGCCTGCTCATCTCCCGTCCCAACCCCATTTACCAGTTTACTGCCTCACTGACCTTTTTTACAGGTGAGTCTCTTCAGCGCGATGCTCAGCCACACACTTAATTATCTATCTATCTCTCTCTCTCTCTCTCTTTTTTTCTTTTTTTTTTTTTACTAGGACCATGTGAAGCCTGTTATTTTGAAAAGTGTATCCCATCTCCGTGCAGCCTACAAGCAGCACGGCGGCCTCCCTTCGAGACAGCCTCTTATAAATCAACATAGCTGAGATATTTGAGGCCAACTTTGGGGAAGATTTATGTACGCATGGCACATTTTAGAGATCATCTATCAGGCTCTCACATAAGGGCTGCAGGGGGCGGGGAGGTAAAGGTAAATAGAAGAAAAAAGCAGAGACTTTAAAACATTTCAAATGCCCACAGGAGTGCTGAGTGGGGAGTCAGCTGAGCACTGAATAGCCAAAGAGGAGTAGCAGGCAAATAAATGGATGGGGAGAGCGAGGTGAAAAGAAGGTGCCAGGTTGTGACATGCATTAAGTGGGGCTGTCATATATGGATAACCTGAGTACATCCACACACATTATGCTTGCTCCTCCCAGACATCAGCGGCTCCGCCAATCCGATGGTCTCGCAGGTGATATCCAGACCGTAAACCATAGACTGTATAAAAGAAGTGGACGTAGTCATTGTTGCGTCACCCATTGGTTTGTTGACTGCCGATTTGAAGCCTTGAGTTGACAAATTTGTCGTCGCCATCTTGGATTACAGCTGGCGTAGAGGCGTCGTAAGGGGCTTTAAGAAAAGGGGTCATTGGACGAACACTTTAGAAAGCCCCTCCCAACTCTGCTGGTGTTCTGGATTAAAATCAAGGCAGAATATCCTGAGACCCCTGCTTCCATTTCCATTATCTTATTGTCTTTGTGAGCAGGTTTAAGTTAAGGAGTAGGCTGGACTAAAGGTTTAAGTTACGGAGTAGACTGGACTAAAGGTTTAAGTTACGGAGTAGACTTGACTAAAGGTTTAAGTTACAGAGTAGACTGGACTAAAGGTTTAAGTTATGGAGTAGACTGGACTAAAGGTTTAAGTTACAGAATAGACTGGACTAAAGGTTTAAGTTAAGGAGTAGACTGGACTAAAGGTTTAAGTTACAGAGTAGACTGGACTAAAGGTTTAAGTTACAGAGTAGACTGGACTAACGGTTTAATTTACGGAGTAGACTGGACTAAAGGTTTAAGTTAAGGAGTAGACTGGACTAAAGGTTTAAGTTACAGAGTAGACTGGACTAAAGGTTTAAGTTACAGAGTAGACTGGACTAAAGGTTTAAGTTACAGAGTAGACTGGACTAAAGGTTTAAGTTATGGAGTAGACTGGACTAAAGGTTTAAGTTACAGAGTAGACTGGACTAAAGGTTTAAGTTACAGAGTAGACTGGACTAACGGTTTAAGTTAAGGAGTAGACTGGACTAAAGGTTTAAGTTACAGAGTAGACTGGACTAAAGGTTTAAGTTACAGTTTAGACTGGACTAAAGGTTTAAGTTAAGGAGTAGACTAGACTAAAGCTTTAAGTTATGGAGTAGACTGGACTAAAGGTTTAAGTTACAGAGTAGACTGGACTAAAGGTTTAAGTTACAGAGTATACTGGACTAACGGTTTAAGTTACGGAGTAGACTGGACTAAAGGTTTAAGTTACGGAGTAGACTGGACTAACGGTTTAAGTTACGGAGTAGACTGGACTAAAGGTTTAAGTTACAGAGTAGACTGGACTAAAGGTTTAAGTTACAGAGTATACTGGACTAACGGTTTAAGTTACGGAGTAGACTGGACTAAAGGTTTAAGTTACGGAGTAGACTGGACTAAAGGTTTAAGTTACAGAGTAGACTGGACTAAAGGTTTAAGTTACAGAGTAGACTAGACTAAAGGTTTAAGTTACAGAGTAGACTGGACTAAAGGTTTAAGTTACAGAGTAGACTGGACTAAATGTTTAAGACACAGAGTAGACTGGACTAAAGGTTTAAGTTACAGAGTAGACTGGACTAAAGGTTTAAGTTACAGAGTAGACTGGACTAAAGGTTTAAGTTACAGAGTAGACTGGACTAACGGTTTAAGTTACAGAGTAGACTGGACTAAAGGTTTAAGTTATGGAGTAGACTGGACTAAAGGTTTAAGTTACGGAGTAGACTGGACTAAAGGTTTAAGTTACAGAGTAGACTGGACTAACGGTTTAAGTTACAGAGTAGACTGGACTAAAGGTTTAAGTTATGGAGTAGACTGGACTAAAGGTTTAAGTTACGGAGTAGACTGGACTAACGGTTTAAGTTACGGAGTAGACTGGACTAAAGGTTTAAGTTACGCTCCTCGTACAAATATGAAGCCAGGAGACAGCAGTGTATATGAGCAGTAGCCCGATACTGAATATGTAAAGAGCTTGTTATGTTTAATTGTTTATCTTGAATTAAGAAATGTGACAGGCAGAGCTGTGCTCCAGCACTAATTGCTAGGTGTTTTGTATTGGTGAGGAGCCACGCAGCTGAAGGGAGTGTCATGAATGGGACACATCGGGACAATGCCCTAGGTTTTTATATCTTGTAGTTCTGTGAGGACCGTCTGGGGATCAGGCCCCGAGGTATTGTCCCTGTACTGCGGACACGGTGCATATCTCAGCTTTGTGTCCTCAAAGCCTCTAAAATGTCACACCTGTACATGTCCTGTGGGCTTTGTCTCCGAGTGGAACGTCATGAGGTCTCGGGTGTCCAACCTACATACTATAGCAATGCTGTAAGACAATGCTGTGGAGCCACTTTTATTTGTCACAGTTTCAATCACACAGAGAGCCAGAATCATGTCAGTGTGTCACATTTATCAAAGTGCAGCCTTGAATACATACAGTAACTGTTATTGGTTATAAGTTGTTGATGATAGAACACAGAAGAAAAAAAAGAAACTATCCAGATGAATATCTTTTTTTAAATGTTCAACCCTCTTGGTACGAAGGAGAATGCTATTGGACTGGAAGTAACCTCGGCCTCCAATTCCATTATGTGGGAAATACAAATTAAAATCTACTTGGGGTTCGATTATAAAATACTTTGATAGATGGAACACTTTCTCAATAGATACATAAACCAGCTCTGTGGCCTTGGACGGTTTTATTTATTTATTTATCTTGACGCTGTGTATTACTGCTTTTTATAATTTACAAAAAGAAAGACGCTGCTGAAAGCTTTAAACTTCTACTATATCATAGCACAATATGTTAACAATCTCTCTGCAAATTTCTTTAATTTCTTCTTCATGTCAGTGACAGTAAGATCCTCAGGTGACACAACATTACTCGTTATTTGTCTTCATTCTGGTTTCTTTATTCGGCTGCTGACGATGTTGAAAGACTTTCCTTTATGGATGTCTGAGAGCAGGACTTCAATATCAGACATATGGGTAGGACGTGTGGCCTTATATGCCATTATTGATTTGTTCATTCTGCTAAGTAACTCTCATTTAAACACAGGTGGCATTCAACTTGGTAACTTGGTAAATTGTCTGAGGTTAGGAGAGTTTGCTGAGTCTGATGTGGCTCACTGGTATGAGCCAACAGAATGAATAAAAGAATAACAATACATTTTATTTGTATAGCTCTTTAAAAGTACTAAAAGGCACTATACATGGTAACAATAGAAACTAGGCACCGATACCGATACCGGTACCGGTATCGGTATCGGGGCCGATACTGCGTTAAAATACTCGTAATCGTATCGGTTTCAATTGCCGATACCAAGAACCGATACCACTCAACAGTATTTCACTACAACACACTGGTTGCGCTTTGTGGAGAAAAAGATTTGTTGTCCTACCTGACTTCAACGTCTAGGGCAGGGGTCGGCAACCCGTGATCCAGAGCCGCATACGGCTCTTTCGTCGCTCTCTTGCAGCTCTTGCAGCAAGGTGTGTAGAGTAATGTGCGTCGCGTTCACACCCAACGCGACGGAAAATTACTGCCGTCCTGCCGGTTTGAATCAAACTGTTGCTGATCCACCAGAAGTAGCGCTGGCAGCGGCCTCATTCAGACGCTGTTGTGCGGCTACGGATGATATTATTGTAGCCGAGTGTCTGTTGTGTGTCTATATTTGTAATTCTAATAAAATGAAAACACGCTGCAGGGTAACTTGAACCACTTTTTTATCTCCTTCACACACGTATATCCCACAATTCCACTCCTCTTTTCCTTTCCGTTTCTCCCTCCACAATAAAAGCACCGGAAACATAACTTGGAACACAACTTCCTATATAATTGCTCGATCCTTAATATTATCGCTTACATTATGAACCCGGACACGGGGCGTTTTATGGTCCGACATTAGAGGGACTTCCACAAGAAGTTTAAAGCTTGGGATAGCCTTCTGTTAATTTTGTACTATAGGCTTGACATAATCTGCAGAGGATAAAATAAAATCTGCCTCCAAATTAATTGCACTTTCATGGAGACCAAATCTAAGAAGTATCGGTATCGGTACTCGGTATCAGCAAGTACACAAAAAAAAATACTCGTACTCGTATCGGTTTGTAAAAAGTGGTATCGTTGCATCCCTAATAGAAACAATAAAAGCAATAACATTATAAGGTAGATAGTAGGGCTGCAACAAACGATTATTTTAATAATCAATTCATCTGTAGATTATTTTTTTGATTAATCGATGAATCGGATAAAAAAACAAAAGAACATTAATTTCCAACCCTTTATTCAAAAGCAGAACTGACAGTGCAAAAATATTCAGACAGTGCACAAAAAGGTTGCTCCTCAAACATCACATTTCGCTGACGCTTTTATCCAATGCGACTTACATGCTATACAGTAGACCAGGGGTGGGCAAACTTTTTGGCTCAGGGGCCACATTGACTTTTAAAATTAGACAGACGGGCCGGGCCAGTATCAGATGGATAGAGAGTGTTTGTGTGAACCAATATACATTATAAATAAAAGCCAATAACTAAAAAGTAAAGAGAACTTACATTACTTACTAACGAATATAACTTAAATGACTCAGCTTTTTTGTTTAACTTGCTGGCTAAGTCTTCGTCAATTAGTTATACACGCCGAGTCACTGTCCTGCGTGATAAACTACATTTTTCGAATTTGTTTTTGCTCTCTGGACACAAGAGATCTGTTGCAGAGGGGCTCCATGCAGGAAGCTGGCAGGAGGCTGGCAGGCAGAACCCTATATGTCACATGAGTCCCTTGGGTCTGATGTGCGTTCGTTATGCCGTATAAAACGGACCATGTCTCCGTGGCGCGCTGGCCTGTGGTGGAGGGGTGGAGGTGAGCAGACAGCAGCAGCTGGACTCGCAGCCTGATGCGCTGCAGAAAGCACGGCACGTAAAGACCGCTGTAACGCTTCTCCGTTCCCGACTTGAGTTAAGAAACATCGATGCTGGTCTTTTGCCGTCATCGTGCTTCGGAAAAACGCCCAACGGGCCGTAGTTTGCCCACCCTTGGTCTAGACTCTAGAATTTGCTGCGGGCCAATAAAAACTGACCCGCGGGCCGCAGTTGGCCCGCGGGCCGTAGTTTGGACACCCCTGCAGTAGACCATAGCCACAGCAACAGTGAGCAGCGAGGGTTAAGTGTCTTGCTCAAGGACACATTGACATGGACTGGCTGAGCCGGGTTTGAACCATCGAACCTCTGATTGAAAGTCGGACCTGCTAACCACTGAGCCACAGTCGCCCTGATAACATCTGCCAAATATATAGGCTTTTTTAAAATAAAGTGCACAAAAAGATGTATATTTTTGTTTAAAGGGACCTGAGCTGTCAGAATAATAAATAATTCATAAGAAATAACAAAAAGTACAAATCGGAAAACTTAACAGGATTTGTTTGAACGTCAGAACTTGTTCTCTACACTACACACACAGACGCACACACACTCACAAACTCTCACACTCAGACACACGCAGACACACTCACTCTCTCTCACTCCCTTTGTTCAGACACATTGCACTGTTATTAACGAGCTAACGCTAACTTGTCCAGCTGATAACGAGTAAACAGCAGAAGAGCTGCTGGAGGGACGCTACGTTCCTCACGCAGCTAGTCGAGCTGCCACTAGCCCCTTAAGCCTGCTACAGGAAGTGCCTCTACTAGCTGCCACTAGCCCCTTAAGCCTGCTACAGGAAGTGCCTCTACTAGCTGCCACTAGCCCCTTAAGCCTGCTACAGGAAGTGCCTCTACTAGCTGCCACTAGCCCCTTAAGCCTGCTACAGGAAGTGTCTCTACTAGCTGCCACTAGCCCCTTAAGCCTGCTACAGGAAGTGCCTCTACTAGCTGCCACTAGCCCCTTAAGCCTGCTACAGGAAGTGTCTCTACTAGCTGCCACTAGCCCCTTAAGCCTGCTACAGGAAGTGCCTCTACTAGCTGCCACTAGCCCCTTAAGCCTGCTACAGGAAGTGTCTCTACTAGCTGCCACTAGCCCCTTAAGCCTGCTACAGGAAGTGCCTCTACTAGCTGCCACTAGCCCCTTAAGCCTGCTACAGGAAGTGCCTCTACTAGCTGCCACTAGCCCCTTAAGCCTGCTACAGGAAGTGCCTCTACTAGCTGCCACTAGCCCCTTAAGCCTGCTACAGGAAGTGTCTCTACTAGCTGCCACTAGCCCCTTAAGCCTGCTACAGGAAGTGCCTCTACTAGCTGCCACTAGCCCCTTAAGCCTGCTACAGGAAGTGTCTCTACTAGCTGCCACTAGCCCCTTAAGCCTGCTACAGGAAGTGCCTCTACTAGCTGCCACTAGCCCCTTAAGCCTGCTACAGGAAGTGTCTCTACTAGCTGCCACTAGCCCCTTAAGCCTGCTACAGGAAGTGCCTCTACTAGCTGCCACTAGCCCCTTAAGCCTGCTACAGGAAGTGTCTCTACTAGCTGCCACTATCCCCTTAAGCCTGCTACAGGAAGTGCCTCTACTAGCTGCCACTAGCCCCTTAAGCCTGCTACAGGAAGTGCCTCTACTAGCTGCCACTAGCCCCTTAAGCCTGCTACAGGAAGTGTCTCTACTAGCTGCCACTATCCCCTTAAGCCTGCTACAGGAAGTGTCTCTACTAGCTGCCACTAGCCCCTTAAGCCTGCTACAGGAAGTGCCTCTACTAGCTGCCACTAGCCCCTTAAGCCTGCTACAGGAAGTGCCTCTACTAGCTGCCACTAGCCCCTTAAGCCTGCTACAGGAAGTGTCTCTACTAGCTGCCACTAGCCCCTTAAGCCTGCTACAGGAAGTGTCTCTACTAGCTGCCACTAGCCCCTTAAGCCTGCTACAGGAAGTGCCTCTACTAGCTGCCACTAGCCCCTTAAGCCTGCTACAGGAAGTGCCTCTACTAGCTGCCACTAGCCCCTTAAGCCTGCTACAGGAAGTGTCTCTACTAGCTGCCACTAGCCCCTTAAGCCTGCTACAGGAAGTGCCTCTACTAGCTGCCACTAGCCCCTTAAGCCTGCTACAGGAAGTGCCTCTACTAGCTGCCACTAGCCCCTTAAGCCTGCTACAGGAAGTGCCTCTACTAGCTGCCACTAGCCCCTTAAGCCTGCTACAGGAAGTGCCTCTACTAGCTGCCACTAGCCCCTTAAGCCTGCTACAGGAAGTGTCTCTACTAGCTGCCACTATCCCCTTAAGCCTGCTACAGGAAGTGCCTCTACTAGCTGCCACTAGCCCCTTAAGCCTGCTACAGGAAGTGCCTCTACTAGCTGCCACTAGCCCCTTAAGCCTGCTACAGGAAGTGTCTCTACTAGCTGCCACTATCCCCTTAAGCCTGCTACAGGAAGTGTCTCTACTAGCTGCCACTAGCCCCTTAAGCCTGCTACAGGAAGTGCCTCTACTAGCTGCCACTAGCCCCTTAAGCCTGCTACAGGAAGTGCCTCTACTAGCTGCCACTAGCCCCTTAAGCCTGCTACAGGAAGTGTCTCTACTAGCTGCCACTAGCCCCTTAAGCCTGCTACAGGAAGTGCCTCTACTAGCTGCCACTAGCCCCTTAAGCCTGCTACAGGAAGTGCCTCTACTAGCTGCCACTAGCCCCTTAAGCCTGCTACAGGAAGTGCCTCTACTAGCTGCCACTAGCCCCTTAAGCCTGCTACAGGAAGTGTCTCTACTAGCTGCCACTAGCCCCTTAAGCCTGCTACAGGAAGTGTCTCTACTAGCTGCCACTAGCCCCTTAAGCCTGCTACAGGAAGTGTCTCTACTAGCTGCCACTAGCCCCTTAAGCCTGCTACAGGAAGTGTCTCTACTAGCTGCCACTAGCCCCTTAAGCCTGCTACAGGAAGTGTCTCTACTAGCTGCCACTAGCCCCTTAAGCCTGCTACAGGAAGTGCCTCTACTAGCTGCCACTAGCCCCTTAAGCCTGCTACAGGAAGTGCCTCTACTAGCTGCCACGATTTGAGCTCCTACTGTGCTGTTGAACGCCCTTCCTCCTCATCAAGGACTCCAACATGTTTACATTTTAAGTGCTGAATCATCACCATGGTGCTGCCGTGCCATGCCACGTCGCTTTTGCAATGTATTTTCGATTTAGTGTGAAATGCTTCGCATCTTGGATGACTTCGGTTGTACTGATTTCTCTGCCTCCGCCATGTTTCAGAACAACGTTACGGTCTCCGATGGTCTTTCCTCTACCTCCGCTCTGCTCTGGGCTCAACCCATTTCTTTTGTTTTATACTCAAACATCTCCACCACTTATTGAGTGCGCGCGACACAGCGAATCGACAATGATATTCGTTGCCAACTCTTAACTCTTAATAATCAAATTTTATCGATTCGTTGTTGCAGCCCTAGTAGATAGATGACAATATAACAGTCAAAAAATCAACATACATAACTAGCATCGCAGGTTATAAGCAGATTTAAATAGGTGAGTTTTAAGTGGAGTTGAGTGACGGTGATAAGAATACCAAGTTGTTCTTGCATGAGGTCCTATGTACTGTCTAATGGAAGCACAGAACTGTACGTAACGGCTAAGAACAAGGACAACAAAGCAACAAACAAAGGTAGGAGACAGACGGACTCGTATGTACTCAAGTGGAAGAATATATTTTAGAACCCAGAGGATCAGCAGACACCCAGATGTTCTGTATGTGAAGGAAAGGGCCTGTCATGCGCCAGTTAACCTGGAACAGATTTGTGGCACAGAGCAAGAACAACAAGCACAGAGACAGCAGCCGAAAAATTGTCGGGTGTGAGAGAAGGAAATGGGGACGATCGGGGAAAAGATAAGGAGAGGTTGACAGGCACAAAGAGGAGCTGAGGAAAAGAAAGAGTTGGGGTCGACGAGGAGGTTAAACTCTGCCTTTGAACCGTTCAAGGTCAACTCCTTTCATCTCGGCATTGAGCTGCAGCAGTAGGTCTGCACTGGGTTCCGAACGCTCCGGTCAAGCATGCAGAGAGGCGGGCCTAGTCCCAATTTTGGGAAGTGGGTCTGTGGATGCCTTGAGGCGTAGAGTCTCCTTCACCACCGCTTCTAGCAGACAAGGGCCCCACATTAATCATGTGCAATGTGATAGTCCCCATCCCCCTGTGCACGTTGGCCCCTAAACAGACTGTGACAGAGGGGCCTCTCTCTGCAGCAGCTCAGCACACCTGTGCTGCTATGGGTGGAGAGGAGGAGCAAAGACTCACTTTTTCATGGTCGAATGAAAAAGACCGGAGCAGAGTTGAAGCTGACACAACACTGACAAGCTGAGTTCAAACCAGTCATAAAACCCTGCAGCTACGCTAACACTAACTAGCCCAACGACCTTCCAAGATCATGAATGAACAAGTGAAAAGCATGTGTCATTCATTCACATGGTGCTTGAACCCTCCTGTTTGTGTTTCCTAGTAGTTTGAATTAGGTATTTTATATTTATATTTTTTTATTCCTTTAAAAAACTACTTCTGAAATTCTCCTTCTGCCTCTCCATAAACAACGGTGAGGGTGACTGCTACTGCTTTAATTTTAAGGGCAGGTTTTAGTGCTACTGAATGGAGCTTGAACGCATCACAACACAACGTCAGTAAAAGTTGTTATAAGGGGATAGACAAAGTTTGCACACTTTTGCACCATAGCGATCTTGCAGGATGTGTGGATCGTAGGAAGTGACACATGAGGTGATGAACGATATAATCGTGTGATATCAGATTGGTGCCAATTCCTGATCCAGTATTTTAGACTGTATTAGAGGCATTTACTATACATGATGGCTACCTCTGTGTGTTGAAAATAAATATATGCGACCCATTTGTGAACAAACCTGGTGAATCAAGCCTGTCTGTGCCAGAAAAGATCAACTGCTGGAGATCGCAAATGACGGTGGCCTTAAAAGTACATTTCACGCAACAACTCTGCTGGTGTTCTGGATCAAAATCAAGGCAGAATATCCTGAGATCGCAGAAAAAGTACTGAAAACCCTGCTTCCACTTCCAACGTCATATCTTTGTGAAGCAGGGTTTTCTGCAGTGACTGCGACCAAAACTAAGTTAAGACTGGACATAACAAACGTGGGTGTCGTTGTCTCCCTTCACCTCGAGATGGAACCGACTCGTTGCAGATAAACAAGCTCAGGGCTCCCACTAATTCGGCGTACAGTGATGCCGGTCGTATCATTTTATTACGTCATGTTTATTACGTCATGTTTATTACGTCTAATGTATTACATCATGTTTATCTCCCACACTGTGAAGTCCGTGAAAATATTGTCTGACACAAAACCGGTCCGTGGCTTAAAAAAGGTTGGGGACCGCTGCTCTAGATCACTGTTTCACCACAATCAGCTGGGACACTGACCATGGGCCATCTGAAATTAAAGCTCGTAAGCCTGTTGTCAAGAAATCAAAGAAGTGGACCAGTGAGGCTCTGGAGGATCTTCAGTGTGCTTGGACTGTACTGACTGGGATGTCTTCAGGACTGCTACCATCAGTCTGGATGAGTACACAGAGGCCGTGGCGTCATAGATTGCTGCCGCTCAGGGCAAACACAGCGCAATCTCAAATCTCCTCGTTGAGTTCAAGCGCCAAATAAATTCTGTGTAACTCATGAACGTATCACCTGGCAGAATAAATGTTAACTACTAATCACTCATTGTCTCTGCTGATTGAAATGTGTTTTTCCTCATACATACAATATATTATAGCTCCTTGCCCCTCCAGTGTAGCCTTGGATACCTCAGCCCCACAATCCTTTACCATGGTCCTCATGGAAAAGGCCTCATTGTTCTCACATCTGTGACATGTCCGTACACAAGCCTGCGGTGTGGGTGCAGTGACTTCGGACTCATGTCACACTCATCAGAGGAGCAGTGAGTGGGTGAGCCAACACGTGTCCACCACTGTGGGAGCCGGTCAACTCAAGCCTACTTACTGCTCACTCTCTCCAACGCTGATACTGCACTACATCGCCTACACACAGAACACCGACACCGGCACACACAGGATTCACCCTGCTCCCTTGACAAACAACAAACCGATGCTTTATATTCTACACACACAGGCGTCGTACGTGGAGAAGAACACATTAATAATGCGTTAAGTAGGAGAAGTTCACACATTAATAATTCTTCACACAACAAAGCCAGAGGGGCCGAAGGTCAGAGTTCTGCATGTGTGTGTGTGTGTGTGTGTGTGTGTGTGTGGGTGGTTGTGTGTGAGCATGCATGCCTTTGCTGTCTCCTGTCCCTCTGTAAATCCATGCAGGATCTGTATTTGCAGCAGTCACACACACACAGTGCTTTGTCCAAGACACGTGAGATACTTATCAACGACAAGTCAGGGTTGACAGTTTGACTGTCCTTCTGAACCACATTATTGATCATAAAGTGAAGAAAACAATCATGGTGTAGTATTGCATGCAGTCATGTGTTTCACTGTGTGATACGGGGACTGAACAGTCTAAAGATCGAATGGCTGATTATATAGACATCTCATTACACCGTGCAGAGGAACAATAGCACAATTGACCCTTTGTTAAGTCCCGCCCCTCTTACACAGACATGCCAATCGTAGCGTAACATCGGTCAACTCTGACCAGGAACCCAAAACTCTCCAGCTCTCCTCCATAGACTCTCATGGAGCTAGTCATGGTTAAACGTTGTGTAATAGTGATACTTGTTACCAGGAGAGGTTACGGTACGTTTATACTTATAACCCTGTGAAGCTAACATTAGCTATGCTATGCTAGCTATTGAAGCTTTACTGATACACAAGTTGCTTTTGCTTTTTAATGATTGTAACTGAATAAAACCTACCAGGCTTTACAGGAAACGTGTGGTTCCTGAATTTCATTGTCTTCTGTCGCGGTCACCAGGCGATGTGGTGGTTCACTTTAGCTTTAGCTTTTTAACCAGTTTTCACTGTGGAATCAGTTTGACAGTGATATCCCACACTTTGTAGATACGTCTGTCTGCTTCTCCCTGAAATCTCTTTTTGTGTTTCCCTAAAGAAAAATCATATTTAATCAGGGAGGGCAGTGAGGGACAGTGTGGACTCAAAGGTAGCTCAGGCAGCTTGACAGAGTAGCAAGTAGCAGCGGGGGCGAGGCTGAGCCAAAGGTTAAATCTTTTTTTTATCTGTGAAAATGTTCCTCCGAAGAGAAGTGCTATTCATTTGCATTGTCCTCTATTTGAAACACAAAAAGATAATTTGCAGCCCTCCTCAATATTCTTTTCATAGATCAACTTCATGTGTTCAATATGAAAGGGATCACTCGTCATGACAAACCCACAAAGATGATCGCCAAACTCTGCAGCTCAACACAGTTGTTTCCCCACAAACGCTTATAAAGCTGTTTGCAGTTTAAAATAGTATATCCCTGGAGGTGACAGAGACCTAAGACATTCTAATGTGACATTGCTCTGTTTCTGCTGAATGTGTGAATAGCTAATGACTAACTAGCACTCAGGCCAAAACTACACTATCACCAACTTTGCAGGAAAATGTCTGTCAGCTGTCCACTCATGCTGCTTATTCCCTGAGCTGCCAGTATATTGCATCTAGAACTAATCAGAGAAAACATGGTTGCAGTTTGCGACATAGGTGAATTATGGCTGCTGCTGTCCAGGCACAAATCAATGCAGTCTTCAAATTAGCTTCATCCTGCCTGCTCTAAAAGCACTCCTGGATATAATGAGTCCTCTGAGTGGAACTAAAGTGAGCACACAACGCAAATCTATGAATTTAATTTAATCCCAGTCGCTTCTGTGTGAATCATCAGTGCAAACACACATTACATTACATTTCACACAGGAAGAAGAATGTGAAAACATGAGCCATCTTTCTCGTATTGGGTCAGTTTAGCTTAATGGACGTGGACCTGCATGCTTGCCTCCTTCATTTGCATGAAATCCCATTATGAGAGAAGAAGATCGCCTGATCGCACATTTATCTCTCAGTTATCAATTAATCAATTAGGTGTGTGACCTGTAACTGTTCCTAAGAGGACTTGCCTAACGCCTAATTGTTGCTTATTTTTGCGATTACTATTTGACTATTTGACTTTTTGGTAAATGAACATAACTATAATTGGTGATAAAAATCTATTGTTTTTACATGACACAAATTAAATAAAACACTAAACACTAAAAAAGCATTTTTCAGACGGACAAGAGGTGTATAACATTTCAACCCATTGGCAGAGCTCATGTTTATTATAGAGCATCTCTGGTTATTATGAACAAGGTTAAAGTTAGGGTCTGCCACTCCTGCAGACAAATGTACTTGTTCGATTTTGCCACAACTCTGATCTGGCTGGGCAACGATGCTACAATAAGGCAAGTAAATTGAGAAGTTCAAGCAGCACAGTATTTTGTTAACTATAAAGACGTTATTGTATCGAAGTTATATAAGTAGTAGCAGTTTTCTCATTTTAAAGGATGGTGTGATGCAGCAGAAACAGAAATTTCATCTTTTATTCCTCAAATTCTTCTTCCTTGTTATTAACTGGCGCTTACCCACAATGCAATGTGACCACTTACAGTTCTACATAGTGAAATCCCCTCCTCTCAGACTCTGCGGCAACAACAATGAAACATTCTGTTGCGAGGCTGTTTTATGAACGGGTTGGTCATGATATTGTGTACTCCCCTCTGGTCTGTGACTCCAGTCTGACTTGAGTACAGTCACGTGACAAGATCCTCCATCTGAGCAGCAACAGCTAATGAATCTGGCTGCCAGAAACATATTGATTTTTCTCCTGCACTGCCCCAGAGGCTGCTGGTCCCTGTCCTTCAAATGCTCCATGATAGGCCGGAGCCACTCTGCAGCCACACTGTCACAGCCAATGCTCAGGGACTTTCTGACGAATACTCCTGTCGCTTTAATTATGCAGCCATTCACTCAGCGACTCACTCAGTGTGTCCAGGGTTTAGATAGAGGACTACACTGAGAGAACATAAACATGAGTGTAACAGGGCAACCCGATAGCTGAGTGGTTAGGGGGCATGCCACATGGGCACTGATTCCCTGAGCGTCCCCAGTTAAATTACCAACTGGCCAAACCGCTTGCTGCACGTCATTCCCCTATAGCTCTTTCCTCACTCCCTTCACTGTCACTATCAAATAAATGCATAAAATGCCCCCAATATAATATTTAAAACGTGATCGTAAAACCACAAAAGAAATGCAATCATTCATGGATATGATTAGTTTATTATGAATAATGTGTATTAGTAATTATAGTCCATGTTGTCTTCATTTGGCCTGCCCAACACTGCATTATCTACAATAATGGATATATTTTGAATGTCAAACTAATTCAGCAGTAAAAACAGGTAAACAAGCAATCAAGAAAGCAAACATTGAAATAGAAGAAACAACAGGATTTTTTTCTTAATGGGAAATTCTAGCTGTTGTAGTAATATGTGATAGCTGGCACTCTAGGTCTTTATTTAGTAATGCAATAATTAAAAAGCCAAAATCTGCATGCCAAAATCTACATTTAGTAAAACTTCAGCTGCTAACTTAACTTAGAGGTGCTAACGCTAACGTTAGCACCAGAGGTTTTTAAGTAGAAACCTAACGTTTGAGAAACATACGTCTCCCTCCAACCTCTCTGGCGAGTATCACTGTTACACAATATTTAAGCATGATGAGCTCCAAATCCACTAAACCAGCCCGACTATTGAACGATCTGAAACCTATTTGGAGCAGAGACGCATAACTGTTAGACCTTGGTTGCATCTAGATGATGCTACGCTATGATTGGCCACTCTTCATTCAAGGGGCAGGACTTAGCTGTTATTTTATTTTCTTCTTGGTCAAAAAGGGAGTGCCGTCCCTGCTTGTTTAGTGTTCTTCTTATATGATGTACTGATATGGTTTTTCCTTGTTCTTCATCAGGTCTGGGTGGTACCCACAAACCGATAAGACCTGCAGCGAGGTTATACCCTCTAGAGCAGAACATGGAAGAAATTGGGAGGGTCTGTGTTAGCTTCTGGCCTCAGGCGCCTGGAAACCATCACCAAGTCTGTTTCTCCTCCTCCTTCAGCCAGTATGAAAAAGTATGAAAAAACTAAAACATTAAAAATTGAATTACTCCACTAACTTATGTTTAACAACCTATACTGTTCTTACTAGCTATAGTTTTCTGTTTGGCCCACTGACCAATCACAGCACAAGTTAATGGTCACGCTGCCCACTGACCAATCACACGTCCAGCAAGCTAGCAG
Organism: Cottus gobio; assembly: GCA_023566465.1. Taxonomy (NCBI): domain Eukaryota; kingdom Metazoa; phylum Chordata; class Actinopteri; order Perciformes; family Cottidae; genus Cottus; species Cottus gobio. Next base: position 28,567,918 of record CM042215.1, on the reverse strand, counting down.
GCTGGCATGTCAAAGAATACACCCAGCATGTCAAACTGACAATCAACAATAACGTCTGCTTCCATAGAGGCATAGAGGTGAACTCTGATTGAATGAGAGCTCTCCTTAACAGGCTGCAAGCAGCGCTGCAGGCTGGAAGCAGAGCAACAGAGCTGTGCAATGAGAAAATAAGCTAAAAGGGAAAAATACATGTAGTGTATTTGTGAAAAACAATTAAATTATAAAATAGCTATAACTTTGTGATTCTGTTTAGGCCAGCAGAGAAGGCTTAGCTGGCCCTGACGGCCCACCACTGCTGTCAATTCATACAAATGTAATCTATCAGAATTTTTGATTTTCAAGAAACCTAACCCTAAGGCTAGATTTGAATAATTTTGAATGCAACTATAATTGTGTAAATACACGCCAGAAAATATCAAAATGGAAAATGGTTGAGCTTTATTTTTCATTTTTGTACATTTTTAACAACTGCTCAATCTAATTTCAACCCTGCAGGGCAATTTTTCACTTGCCATATTATTATGTAGTATTCCACCTGGCAAGACAAAGGAAAGAGCTGTGATAGTCCGTTTCCTGCGGGTGTGTGTGTGTGTGTGTGTGTGGGCAGAAGCCTTGCACTGCGGGCTGGTGGTAGCACTGAAACTGGATGTTGGCAGCGCTCCAGGTGGATGGAGGCTGAGCGACGCCTCAGCGCGCTGAAATATTGATTCAGGGAGCTGGAGCACCCGCGGGCCATGGGCTGAGCCTGGACAATACATGTGCGAGTGTAAAACTTCCATCCCTGCATCTGTGCACAGTGTTACACAGCTGTAACGTCAGACCCAGAAAGGATTGGTTGAGTGCCACTTTAAGACTGCCAGTACATTGACACCACACATTGACATTAGCGTTTCACACATTATTCACTTTGAATGACAAGACATTACGCCTGGGTGATATGAAGAGATTATCATTCAAAACAATAGTTGTTGGCAACGATAATGCCAACCACTATTTAGCTTTATCGCATACTCATGATAACAGAACAATATTCAATTATGCAACATCTGTTGTGAATTTTGTGATATATTTAGTCTCTTTCTTACTCTCTTTTTGTTATTCTTTACTTATGCTTTATCGTATTGTTGTAGTGTTAAAAAAAAGTAAGTAAGTAACATTTTAGTATATGTCTGATTTTGTGTTATTTTGGTTATATAAGAATAATTTATGGTGCTCTTAGATTGCTGCTCATTAATACAGGAGGCCGCGGGAGAGTTAAACGTTTTTGACCGCGGTGAAAAAGTAGTTTTTGAAAGGCTGAATAAAATCAATATGGATTAAAGCTGAATATTTTGGTAGATTGATTTGTGATTATGTCTATATTTTCACAATTATTTGAACTTTTGGACTGAGGAGTGGGACAACTAAAGAGACGAGGAAAGATGTTTGCCCTCATTAGCATAAAATACTGCAAATGCCCTATTGGCCATTCTTTGGTTTTAAAGTCGAATGAAAAATATACTTTAACAATTTGAATCCTGTGTCCCTGTGTTAATTGTTAATATATATCTTAATATATATGTCTTATTTATGTAAAAAAAAAAAAACTCATCCTGTACTCATTGGAAGACTTCGGGGCGAATAGCTAGCCACGCCGGTCACGTTAATCCGCACCTCCCTATTTGTGGATCTAAAAGAGCAATAGGGAGAAATTGGAAGAAAGATGTGTTTGGATATCAGTGGATACAACCTTTTCATTTCCGAAACAATGTTGCTGAGGTCTAATTAATTTATGTGAAACTTTTCCAATTTTCCACTGGCTCTGAGTGACTGCAGCGCTGGCAGCTGAGGGTTAACCCTACTGCCCACTGCAAGTTTCCCTCTCACTTCTCCATCCTCCAACTCAAAAGAGATTTACACCATCTTCCCATCTCTTTCATTGTAACGATTTCAACGTAAACACTAGAACTGTGTGCTTCATTTTCCAAAGCAATCTACCAGGAATGTGCTCTTGTATATATGTGATTGGCAAATGATTCAGCAAGTTACGGATTAGATTGCTATGTTGCAGCAAAAGTGGAGTCTAGTTGAACTTTTACAGGTTTTTTTCTGGACGGGTGTCCACCGCCGGATTGGATTTAAATGAATAATTTTAAATGAATGAGAGGACTGGGTTGTGTCATGCAGGGTCACTCTCTGAACCTATCAGCTATCAGCCTGAAGACCAAAAAACCACTTGGAGCAAGGAGCTATATTTCTAGCAGTGGCGTGCTGTGCATTTTCTCCCCTGGCCTTCTGTGCCGTCTGATATTGAATACATAAATACGCATATGACGGGATGCTGCGTCAATAATGGACAATGCATGTAGTCCACATCAACAAGCACCAGTCACATTTAGTTATAACAAAACAATCCAACAAAACTGTGGTACTTAAACACAGCACACTCAAGAGCACGAGCCACGATCAGAGGGAACGATACTAACTATCATAAAGTTCGCCATAGAGACATAGAGGTGAAATCTGATTGGATGAGAGCTCTCCTTAAAAAAAAGCTGCCAGATGCTGCAGGCTGGAAGCAGAACAACAGACGAAGACAGGAGCTGTGTAATGAGAAAATAAGCTAATAGGGAAAAATAACTATAATACATGTAGTGTATTTGTAAAAAAAAAAAAAAATTCAATTATAAAATAGCTATAACTTTGTGATTCTGTTTAGGCCAGCAGAGAAGGCTTAGCTGGCCCTGACGGCCCACCACTGCTTTCCAGGCTTCTGGTTTAGCCAGTGAGGCTTCCTTTTCCGTGTGCTGCTCATTGTCTGATTTGTAACTTGAGCTGTGAGACTGGAGTTGGTGTTGATAGACGTCTACGACCGCATTGTTTCACAAGTAGCCAGTTTATAAGCACATTTTAAACCAATAAAAAGATAACTCATCAACTCAGATAGCCAGTGGGTTCCCAGACTGCATTTCTGCCAGTGCGTTCCACCTGTTTTGCTCTCCACAAGGATGTTCACCTGCATTCAACCAAAGTCTTCTCTGGCATGATTGATCAACTCAGACTGCAAACCAGAACGCTACTGATACCAAAATAAGGTAGAAAATAGTGACGTAAAACAAGGTCAAATCGTCAAAGGTGGTGTCTTCAAATAACAGTATTAAGGAAGAAAAACAATCAGATTATTGGAATTGACATATTGAATTGTATTATTAATTTCAGCCCTATTTCCTCCAGTGTCAAAGCCCCCGAACAGCCACCCCATCCTATGACTTCTGGTCTGAAAAAAAACAAATGAACGCAATCCTCACAGAAATGAGGTTTCCATCAATTAATCAAATTGTACTGGTGGAAACGTTGGAATCTCAGGAATCTCAAAACCAGAACAAATATAATCCAAATTGTCAGCATGTTTAGAAACAAGAGAAAATATGCCGCTGACCCACCTTGCAAATGAATTCAGTCTGGAGGTTTTGCTTCCACTGTGTAAATGATGTTTCAGTTCACCCAGAAGATACTCATGTAGAAAAAGGTTCCGACTGTGATTGAAATCAGAGGGAGCAGGGCTTGAGGATACAGTGAATGGAGGGTTGATTAGACAGTGTGTGTTCCCCTGAGTCTTCTTGTTGCTGCGTAGCTGCATGTGCATGTAGAGTGTGTGCATACATGTGCGTGGGGGCCCTGTGATTGACGTGCTCGCACTAGGAGGGCTGTGAGCTGGGCTCTGTGTCTTTCAGTGGGAGAGCCAGTGTGCCTTTGATTCATTTTTTAATATGCCCCTGCAGCTCGAGCACCATGGTGCCTGTTTCTCTGCCTGTTTTTTTTCTCTCTCTCTCTTGTTTCTCTCATTGAAGTTTTTTTTTCCTCTTTTTTTTCAAAGTCAATACACTAACCATTACTTTCCTCCTCCTCTTCCTTGTTTCTGTATCTAAACCAGCGTGTACTCTGTGCTAGCCTGGGAAGGGCTTTGCGCCCTGTGTGAGATGCGTTCATTTCAAACTGAATAGCAAGGTCCTCCAAGTCTTGCTCCTGTGTGTTGGAGCATGCATACGCCCCCGCAGGAGACGTGCTATGTAAATGACAGGAGTTCAGTGTTGGCAGGAGTCGCAGCAACGACGGCTTCATTTATAGGCGAGACGAAGGCGCAGGGCCGCGGCGTTCGTATCCCTCCATCTCCTCTGAGACGGAGTGGGAGGAAGAGGGAGGCAGCCAGCTCCGTCGTGTCCCGCTCGCCTTACTTCTCCACTCGCTGCCCTTCCTCCCATCCTTCTGTTTTTCTTCTCCTCCCCGTGTCGTACGCCTACGCCGGTAGTGTGCTGTCTCTTCCTGCACCAGCTCTGCGCTGTGTCTTCTGCGTGTGCACAAATTCAAAGTACATTAAAGGAGCTGCACTGTATGTGGACGCCGTGCAGCGCGGCCGCTAACGGGCACGTCACACCAGCTCTGCCTCATCACAGTGACTCTGAAAACTCAACTACTGTCACTTACAACCCTCACCCTTGAGGCAATGTGGCACCCAGCATGGCCAGGCACCCCCTCCCCCTGCCCTGCTGTAGCCATGTTGTCGTGGTAGAGCCTCTGCCGCTGCCTGCCCCTCCCCCAGGGGGACACTGTGAGATGCTCCTACCTTTGTTTAAGAATTACGTGTTGAGCTGAAGTTCTTTTTTTCTATCCTTTGGGGAATCTTCTTTTCTCTATTCTCTTCCCTATGGATCCTGTTTACAGGGTTTACTTGGATCACTGCAACAGTCGCGTCCCAATATACTTCCTACATACGCTGGCCCTGCTTTAGAAGAAGGAAGCGTGAGTATTGGGGCCTGTTAGCTGCTCCTGCCTTGTAAGTTGACTAACCGCAGCGAGAAAATGTGGCTTATATATTTCTCATTACTGCATTTTGTTTTTTGAGGCCTCAGACCAGCAGCGAGGCCTGCACGAGTCACCCACAGGTGCACACAGTCTATGACGATCATGCCCACACAGGCCTTGATGAAAGCTGCCCACTGTAGAGGCTTCCTGTTCACTTTGTCATGTTCTGCCACCATCCACACTACGGAGCTGTTCACATCCTTCACTGCTTTGAGCTGTTGTGGTAATGATTCATGGACCAGAGACCCAGGACTGAGCGGTCCGTCCCGCTCTGGACTGTTTTTGGTTTTTGGTTTGAGTCAAAGTGGCCCAATGAGAACAATGTGTTGACCCACATGACAGCTACACCAAGAAGGACTAAACATGTTACTCCCCAGCTTAATTTATATTTGATCACTCCACACTTCTTTTAATTACAGAAGTTAATACTTTTTTACTTTTGACAATTTACAAATGGTACTTTCACTGAAACAGAAATCACGTATGTGCTCGATTAGGGCGCTTAATTATTTATTTATTTTTTCAACTGCGCTGACTAGCTTGTCTCAACAGAAACTAGAGACAACAACAAGCTGCTTTTGCTTGTAAATGATTGTAACAGTGAAGAAATAATACCTACCCATGGCTGTTGTTCCTTCATATCATTGTGATGTTGTGGTTCACTTTCACACTGTGATCTGTAGCTTCTATCTTTATCTTGTTATTCTGTTTTTACTGCTGAATCAGTTTGACATTCTGGATATATCCTTCAACCATAATGTTGATCCTGCTTCTTTCTGAAATCACTACTTTTTTTCCGCAATTTTCTTTTTAAATTAACAGTTCAGCGATGGCAGTCAGTGACAGTGTGGGCTCCATGGTAGCTCTGACAGCTTGACAGAGTAGCAGGAGGCGGGGCTTAGCCAAAGGTCAATTGGCAGGTGTACTGTGGTAGAATATCAAGCTTTGTGCTGCCACTGGCTCTAACGTGACTACATAATTGGTCCATTAATCTGAGAGTGATCCATCGAGGCTATTTTCAAAGAACACTTTTTTTTTTTTTACTATTGGTTCAATAACAGCATCATGGATTGGCTTGAAATAACAGGTTTACACCAGATGTAAGTCTGAGCTCGTGGCGTTAGATATGATACAGCCGTTGTTTTGCCATCTAAGAAATGTTATTGTGAAAGGCAATCACTTTCTTCTCTGAACATGGACATGTATAAGGACCTGCCATGTGCTTTTGTCAGGATTCTCCTTCCTCTATAAACCTCCCACACTTCTCAGGCCACAGAGTTGACCTCATGAACTCCACGGCAAACAATCAATTTTTACTGAGATTACTTTGCTTGAGATCAGTGCTGCTGTGTTTCACAGAAAATGTATGAATTATATGACGTACCATCTATAAAGTCACGGTCCTGGCTCCATTCTATATCATTGGGGTATTCATTCAAAAATAAAAGAGGTCCTGATACTAAAATAAATGTATCTGCATTCATATGCAAATGTATTTTCATAGAGATTAGCTGTAGATGTTGTATCTAAACTCCATTCTCTCGTCTGAAGTTGCTTATCGGACCGTAAACATGGAAGCACGGAAGAGGAAATCTTGTCAGAGAAGCCCCCAGAAATATTGTCCGTTGTCCATAGGCTAAATTTTCATCCGACCATTAGCTGATGGATTCCAAGACTGCAGATTTATATCATGGCTTTCTTCCTTTGTTCATTCTATATAATCTATAAAATGACTGGCCAGTAAAGGATGTAAAGTAATACACAACAATAATTTAGCTGTTCTTAGTGTTGAAGCTCCCTTGCTGCAGTTGTGCAACGTGGTTCTGGATCCAGAGTGATGTCTCCTTGGCCGGGGAAGCCCAGCTCATTGCCCATCTCCGGGTGACATCCCGGCAGCTCAGTACAGTGATACCCTCTAGGGCCGGCTGCGATGGCAGCTGATGGGATGTGTGGAGCCGCTGGATTGACAAGCAGAGTGCCTGAGATGCTGATCATTTTTGTCAAGCTGAGACGGTAAAAAGCCGTAGCCTCCCATAAATATTGAACTTGCCTAGGGGCCAGTGACCTGCACCGGCTGACTGTGGCCTTTCTGGCAAGGCAAGTGGATGTTTGTGTGTATGTGTGCGAATGTTAGAGGGAGATGAATCCATTAAGCTGCAGGGAATTAACCATTTAGAGGAGAAAGGGGCGGAAAGGTCAAGTCTGCTGTCTTTGGTAAGTTGTTTTCTAGGTGGAATACTGTAATGATGAACAGTATCAACACAGGCTTCACATTCACATTTGCCTCATATGAAACAAATAAGATGCAAAAGTACTGACAGCATAGAATTCTCAGCCAACTTATCCTAAAGGTTTTTATTATTATTATTATTGATTGTATCTTTGCAAATGTTTAATTTTGCAAATGGTCCTAGGTGCTGACCCTGCCAATGAAATCCATCCATAGGACAAAAGCCTGTAGTTTGGATTCATGGATCTTCCCTATGACGGAAAGAAAATCTCCCAGATATTACATTAAACAGTGTTTAATAAGGTTTTGTTTTGTTAATCTGCTCCCCCGCTGGCATGTCAGTAAAGAGTTGAACTGTGGTGCCAGCGGTACCACTATACTGGACTACCACCAGTTTACAGAGTTTGTAGTAGAATAATAAAACATATTTATTTTGGAATATGTTGCATTATATTAATTGAGATATTAAAACAAGCAAGAATCCCAACACAAGGCCCCATTTCCTCATTTCAAGCGTGTGGTATTTAGATAAAATCCAGTCAAGATTTTATTTTCACTCTTGCCACATCTGTGCGTCTGAATCACAAATATGATTATGATACCTAGGTTTTTAGGGCTAGATAATAAGAACTTCTTCATAGCATACGTATCATTTCATCAGTGGCTGAACTGATCAGCAAATCAGATGAATTGGATCGTACATGTAGAAGTGGTTCTCTTTGCTTGTTTTACCGTAAGATGCATGTTTATTTCAAACATTCCTATGTTCCTATACATCGGGTCTCTAGCGACATTTTGACAAGTGTCGCTCCGGAAGAACTTCTCACACATCCCGAGGGAGGTTGGGGACATGGAATCCGAGTGGATCATGTTCAAAGCCTGTATTGTGGACGCGGCCGCTAGGAGCTGTGGTCGGAAGGTCATCGTGCCGACAATCCAAAAACCCGGTGGTGGACACCGGGGGTGAGGGAAGCCGTCAAGCTGAAGAAGGAGGCCTTTCGGGCTTGGTTGGCCCAGGGGTCTCCTGAAGCAGCTGACAGGTACAGGCAGGCCAGAAGGACTGCAGCTGCAGTGGTCACGGATGCAGGAGTTTGGGGAGGCCATGGAGAAGGACTTTCGGCAGGGCCTACCCCAGGCTGTTCTCAGGGGGGCGGGGAGCTGCTGACCCGGACAGGGGAAACATCGTCGGGTGGTGGAAAGAGCACTTTGAGGAACTCCTAAACCCAGCCAACATGTTGCCTGAAGACTTGGGGGAGGTCGCACCCATATCCCTGGCGGAAGCCGCTAAAAGCTCCTTGGTGGCAAGGCGCTGGGGGTGGATGAGATCGGCCCTGAGATGCTGAAGGCGCTGGACTTTGTTGGGCTGTCTTGGCTGACACGCCTCTTCAATGTCGCATGGGGGTCGGGAACAGTGCCCATGGACTGGCCGACCAGGGTGGTGGTTCCCTCCGGGTGGGGACAGAGTGCCTACCGCAAGCAACGGAGTTCAAGTATCTCGTTTCTTGTTCACGAGTGAGGGTAAAATGGAGCGGGAGATCGACCGCCAGATTGATGCGGCTGCAGCAGGAAAACAGCTGCAGCGCCAGACCATCTTGGTGGAGGTGGGCAATTTACCAGGCGGTCTACATTCCGACCCTCACCTATGGTCACAAACTGGTACAAGCTCCCAAAATGAGTTTCCTCCATAGGGTGGCGACCACAGTTGCTAAGCCTAATGGATAGGGTAAGGACACCGGACCTCAGGAGGGAACCTAAACTTGAGGTGCTACTCCTTTGTGTCGAATGGAGTCAGTTGAGGTAGTTCTCCTGGGTGCCTCCCACTGGAGGTTTTCCGGACACACCCAACTGGTAGGAGGCCCCGGGGAATGAGGCCCTCATCGATTTGTTATTTCACCCAGCCCGATTACAATGAATGTAGGAGTGAAACTATGAAAATAGAAAATCATGAAGATGGTTGTATTGGATTACATTCGCATATTTAAACATGAATCTTTCTAGTGTCATAAAACATGCCGGTCTGAAAGACATGCCAACATATTTCAAAACACTCGTTCCACCCTTCATAAAAATAAAAGAAATCCTCAAACTGCACTAAATGAATAAAACATGACATAGTAATTGACTGTACATTATAAAACAGCAGGAGACGTGAAGGCAGAGCAAGATTAAGCGAGCTGCAGAGAGACTCCAGAGACTAATGAGCTAACTGTGGGGTGTTCTTCCTCATGTGACTGCTGTAATTGGGTCAGTCAATAGCCCTGTGTGGTGCTGCTGCTGGTTCAGAGGAGCCGAGAGACATCCGACGTCACAGCCCACACCGCACTGACGATGTGGGACACTGCAGCCGAAGAGCTGTCTCCATCTAGCCGAGGGTCTGCTCACTTACTGTGAGTTATGTGAAGACAATCTCCATCATCACACATAAGGTTACAACACGTGAGTTTAAGTCTTGGTACTGTTTATTTGCTCATTTTTAGGGGTCAATGAGTTTTCTCTTTCCCATAGCCAGTGCATTTTAAAAGACATCTGTTCTTCATAAGGGCTGCATCAGAGATCACTATGAATGTACATAAAACGGTTGTTGATTCACAAATCTTGCCTCTTATTTAGACTCCATTTTTATTGCTTTGCAATGTCAAAGTAAAAAATAACCACATTTAAAGTAATTATTTGTTAAGTATGGTAATAAATTTACTCCCAGGAACTTACATTTTGTGTTGATGTTGGTGGTCTCTTTGGACGAAAGGTAGTGTCTTGGAGCACCAGAGTCCCTTTAGAAAACCTCTCATTTTACCGCAGCAATGTCTAACAGTCTGCTCCGCTTAGTGTTGGTTCTGGATGTCCAGTGCCTCCCTTCCCTCCAGCAGGCCCAGAAATAGCAATCTACTTTGTCATCATACATGCTGCTCAGGAGGACGGCAGCCTTTCCCTTTTTTGGCAAGTAACTGACCATGAGCATGTTGTTGTTGAATCCAAATTCAGAGCAATACACCTCCATGGATTTGAATGGTTTCATTATGGCCAGTATGTCTGGCTAGATCTGTCCCCACTATAGCAACGGTCAAACAACTGTATTCTATTTTGGTTATATTTTACAGGTTTTCTGCCAAGAGTATTAAGATTAATTCATGCTTTCCACATTCGCATATCCAAATACAAAACATGCAACATGTTTCTCTTTCTCTGATTCTAATTTTCGACATCCATGCATGTAATGTCTTGCAAGTAGATACAATACATGTTCTTGCAAGCAGATACATGTTCAGAAGGTTCAGTGGAAAAAAGGAAAGACCCCGAGTGTTTCCAATGCATTGTATATAAGCTGGTCAGCTAAAGGTCAGTTATAGATAAGTATAGCTTTTGGTCTCACCTTTGGCAGTACCAGTCAGGTTCAGTCTGAAAAACGTGGATACACGATAGTTGTCTGTCTTGGCCAGAAATCTAGTTCACAATCAATACATTGGGTGTTTGTGACAAATAAAAACAGATTGCAAAACACTCCTGCAGCCAAATTCATGAGAATACATTTTGGGCTCTCTCTCTTTGGGCTCATGGATGCAAAAGATTACTGCAGATCTGCGTAATTCCATTGCTAGACAGTCAAGTTTTGGACGTATCAGGAGCAAAGTGCCAAGTTTCCGCTCGTTACAAGCATTGTGTCGTATCAACATAAATACCGTGTATGTAATGAGTTTTCGCTCATTACATAAATACAGTCACTTTTCAAAATAAACCCCCAACGCAATGTAGTTAGGTTTAGGCAACAAAACTAACCGCAGACCCAAATCTGATTTATGTTATGTAAACTATAATAACTATGCCGGTTACACAACAAAAGGAAGGTTAATGTTGCTTCTGGTCTCCTGGGTGAAAGTCCTGTGTTTGGTTAACCCAATCATCCTCCACTCGCCTACTTGGCCTTTCTCATTGTTTATACGGCGTCAGTTGCTCTAACCATTTCCACTGGAGATTGTTGAAAGCCTGTTGTATCTCATGAAGACGCTGAGGGCGGGCGGGTGCGTTAGTATCAGGCACCAAGGAGCACTGACCCCGGACTTACTTGACGTGTTGGGAGTGAAACCGGGTCGCTCTCTCAGGGCCTGCCCGTAGACGCTGCTAGTTTTTATGTGACTATGACTGGAGAATACACAATGCTAGCTTCTCAGTGGAGCAAATGTTTATGAGGGTTCAAATGTTTATGAGGGCTGACATCTTTCACTTTCGAGCATCCTCTTTTGTTCATTTATAGTTTGCATATTCAGAATTGCAGAGTCTGTGCCAACTTCTTTTGTCATTATTTTGGTATGGAATGTATTTTAAGGCAGCGTCTAAAGGTCTTTAATGTGTATGTCAGAGAGCTGCAGGTAACCAACTTCACTGCTGCTTCCCTGCACTGGATACTGTAGTCACACAGTAACCGGGCTGTGTGTACATGCTGGATGTTTCCATGCTGTCCGTGGGGGCGTTAACATGAGACCTGGTGCACATTCCTTTCTAGTTCAGTGTTTGCAGCTCATCTTTTCCTCTTTAAAGTTGCCATTGTAATTATGGACGTTTCTCCAGCGCCTGCCCTGGAACCATATCTGTGTACATAAACCGGATGGCAGGGTGGAACAGAGGAAGGGTTAGTGTTGTTTTGGTGTGCTGAAACATGGCACTGAAGCAGCTCCACTTTGCTTTTAGTGAGAGGGGTTGTATTCGTTACATTACATCACACATTCAATGTAGTTTTTCTTCTGTTTAGTCTTTGTCTTAGTGTGTTCAGCTGCTTTGATTTGCTGCTTTTTGTTCTCCAAATGCTGTAATTAGATTCAAGTTGAAACCAACTTCTTTGCGATGTGACTTGTCCATGAATACTCATATTTGTAAGTTCCAAATCTCCCCTAACCATAACAAATGTGCCAGATGAAAAGTTTTACATTTTGTAATAATAAATCCTGAACAGTCTTGAATACATTTTTCCCTCAGAGATCTTGGCTCAAGATGAATCCACTTCACTTACAGTTTTTATACCTGCGTGTATTGATGCTCTAGTGTCAGGACACTTGTTTGCATGATAACCTTAATGCTGCGTTCACACCACAAGCGTTGCAAACTACTTGTGTGAATTTACTTGCGTATACTATTTGTGGTTTATTTGCTTAATTCGCACTAGATGCGTCAGAGAGGAGAAGAGGCTCATCTCCACCATAGTTTCTGGCCCTCAAACCCTGAACCTTCAGAGACTCCCTGACGTCAGCTGGTTGAGTGTGAGAGGCTGTGAGGGCTTGAACTGGTGTGAACATGAATGGACAGCACTTTGCTGCAACATACCACCTGACCATAACTACATCAAAAAAATAATGTGTACAATTGTGTGAGTATTTATTTTATACTTTTTATTCCCTGATTTGAACGTCTCTTTCCTCACGAGATAAGACGGAATAAAGATATTTTTTTTTTTTATCAAAACAGTTTCAATAACAAAATGAGATTGATGAATAAATCTGTCTAATACATATACGTATATATATATATATATATATATATATATAATTTCTGCTTGCATTCCTCTGATGTCATGTGTTTTTATGTTGCATCTTTAATCCTTAATGTTGTTGTGTAAATGTTATTTATCGGGCTGAACGTCCACGTGCCTCTTTGTTTATCTTTTTTTTAGGTCTCCATGCTTTCATTGGAAACTACGTGTTTAAAGTTACATTGCTATGAATTGTGGTTAATTCACTTGGACAAAGTCGAGATCTGACTTACGGAAAGGGTTCATATAGGACTACCACTAAGAATTGTTGAGTTTTCGTCATAGGGAGCAGGTCCTCTTCACAAAGTCCGCCATGTTTCTACAGGAGCTCAGAATGGACAAACCAAACACTAGCACTAGCTAAGGCCACCGTAGTTTTCCGACGCGCTTGTGAAACTGCGATAAATGAGCCGCTCAGTGCTCCCGACAGCGGCCTGACAGGTTGCTCCTGTGTGTTATTATGTAAAGATGGCCTCTGAGCGAGGAAAACCACTTCACCGTGGTTTTGCACTCGGCGGCTCGTTACCAGTCTTGGAAAGAGAATGATGTGTCTCTGATTCTGTAGTCCTGCATCTGGATAAGATCCCTTCCTCCCACATCAAATATTTCTGTTGAATTGAAATAACCTCATCTCACTGATTTCTGATGATGGTTATTTCTTATGAATATCTGTGAGATTAAAAAAAACACACAGTCTGCCATATTTAAAGGATATTGTTATATATCGTTTTTATTGTTAACCAAACTGGCATCAAAAATAAGAAACTGGGTCATTCAATCTGGACAAACAACTTTATTTCTGGTAATGCATCTATACACTGTACATTCAGTCACTGTAGTATATAAGCATAGCTATTTTCAAACATAATCTCATAAAGTCCTTTACTTTACAATATAGTCCGTGTCGTGAGAGAAGAGGAAGGGTTTGCCAAAGGAGGGATGAGGAAAAAGGTGTGAAAAGATGAGGGAAACAAGGAGGATAGATGAAGCCAAGCTTTTTTTCATACTGTATATGTGGCATTAATGAATGGGAAAGCTAACATTTACCTCTTACATAAAAATAGTTCTAGAATTGTAAGGTTTATATAGTATTAGCAGCAGCACAGGGCTAAAAGGATACATGAGGATGAGGAGGAAACAATCTGCAAGGTGGCGTAGTTGTGTGTGTGACCCTTAAGGTGGGCCTGCTATCTGATACTGAACATCCTGTTAAAAATATATATGAACTGGTGAAAAACGTCATTCAATACAAAGACTCTACAGTAAAAAAAAAAAAAAATGGAGTAAAATGTTTATGTAGGGAATATTCTCTTACGCACTGCTGTTCAGTTAAAACACAAATTGAAAAAAAGACAGCTATTGTAAGAAAAGATTTCTTTTTGAAAAAGGAAACACAATGTACATATATTATACAATATTGTAAATGAAAAAAATATTTACATTTGTAAATTCTTATTCAATCTTCACACTGGCTAGTTATTTGTCTATTAATATGGACTGTTATTGCTGCTTTACTGTCCATTATTTAGCAAAATGGTTCTCCTTTCGAAAAGAAGACGCTGTTAAACTAATTGTTTACGTTTTGCGTGGGAGAGTGAAGAGCCAATGTCGCTATTGTCTCCCTTCTTTTGTAGAAAACCATGAGTAAAGTAAACTACACACAGGCTAGCAACTCTTTTGAGTGTAAAAACAACTACAAAATGTACCAATTTTAGGTCTGCCAAAGACGCAGTGTCGATCTCTGAGCCACATCAATAATGTTAGGTAAGAAAAGGGCTTTTAAAGTAATGCCCTCTTTATTATCCTCGACAGTCTTTATATACAACCCAAAGCAACAATTCGCTGAAGCAAGTGGCTTTTCAAGATCTTCTATAAAAATTGTTAGAACATGCATATCATTGATTTCAAATGAAGAAAATAAAGCACTCATTCGGGGAAAAACAAGTCTCAAGCGTCTATCATTTGTTCAAATGTTCTCTGCACTGGAAAAGAACACAACGTTTGTAAACTGTTTGGTTTTAAGAATACTGATAAAAAGAGCTTCTGAGCGAGGGAGGGGCTTTTAATTTGAAACCTGCAAACAGGAAGTTGATGAGAGGCCCAGCCCTGACAGCTTGGTCATCAGTGTTCCTACTCTGGAAACCTTTGCCCACGTCCAGGCACTTGAGGTTGTCCAGCATTGCAATCAACTTTTGTTTTCCTTCTTCGTCTTCTTTTTTTTTTGCAAGTGTGAAGATAGTTTTTCTTAAGAACAATATAATGTGTGTTGTTTGTTTTTTTATTACCTTTTTCCTCTTCTAAATAAGACAAATTGCTTTAAATTGCATAACACAATAAAACCTTTACATGTACAGCATCAATGCCCAATAACTGACTCTATGTATGGCAAACTCAAATTTCATGCATAAAGAAAATGAGTTTTCAATTGGAAAAAAAAGTGAACATAACAGACAAGCAATACAATATCTCCACGTTTAAAAACATCATCAACAACCAAAAAGGAAACGTAGCATTTAACACAATGTACATTCTGATTGCATTGTACCCACTGTGTGACGGCCGATTCGGGGCCTCTGCCTTTGGAATAAAATCAGATTTTACTTCCAACATGTGATTTTTTTTGTTCAGGCTTCCGATAAACAGTTCACCTGACGGACGCATGCTGTGGATGAAGTTTTGTCAAATTGTTTGGGAGTCGTAGCCGGGTGCTCGAGGGACATTTGTGTCAATTATATTACAAAAGCGGGAGAAACTTTCCAACAATCCCAGACTGCATCAGCAAGCAACAGGCAGAGCCTTTTTTTCTTTCCGTTTATTTACAAGACTTTTCCTTTAAGGAAACAGAACAACAGTATTTATTCGAGATGCATATAATCAACAAAATGCTTACTGGATTTATATGGTAGCAGTCATGTATAGGATGATGTTTTCAAAGTAAGATTGAAGACAATAGTGGGAGTACAATGCATTATAACAGTATCTCGTTATGACAAAGTGCGATTCATTATTGTAAAGTCAAAAGAAACAAAACAACAACATACATTTATATTTACATACCTTAATTTAATTAAAATGAACATTTTGTGGTTCTTGCGAAGGGCGCCCCATCCAGCCCACTATGACATCACAGATGATGGCGTTGGATGTCAGTTGGAGTAAAAAAACATGCCGGCCTTCATCACTCGAGCGTTACAAGACCAGAAAACATCTGGAGTATTTTATCTTTACAAGATACACTTCAGGGTTTTGACCCAAATGCTTAAAATATCAAACGGCAACCAGTGTGTGACTTAGTGGGAGCGACACTGAGACGGTCAGATATTGGTATTGATCATCCAGAACAAGTGCTCTCTAGAAAGGTGCCTTAAACACGGCATGTTTTTAGTTCCAATTCTCAACCCGGGGTTTTATGCACAAATACAAGCCCGCCCACTGCTTGGAGAAATAAATGATTTTATAAAACAACAATGGCAGGAAAGGCTTGAACTTTGAACTCTGCGCTTTTCCCCTCAGTGGACTGTGATGGCTTCCTGAAAAAAAAACGACAAAACCACGGTGGCACTGTGGGAAGTTCATTTGCTTGTTTTGTTCATCTTCTCATTTATGTCTATCTTTTTTTCAAACTTCAATAGCACAGAGAGATAAAGAAACGGTCCATTTTTTGTCTTTACACTTTTTGCTATGTAGTCTCTTAAATAGCTAAGAACGTCTTCAAAAGCCTCCATCATCTTCGTCGAGGCAGGGACGGCGGCAGAGACTTTTTGGGGAACGGTGAGTTGAGCGTGAGGCCCCGCCCTCCTGGACGCACCGCTGTAACATACTCAACAGCTGTAATATAATATGATCATCTCTCAGCATTTATTATCACAGACGTCTGTCCTGGCGGGCACAACCACACGCTGTGCTGCTTGTCTTTCATTCTGTAGTTCTGTGAGTTTGGAAGGTGCGAGTCAGTGCTAGATTTAGAAACACCTGTTTCCTTGATGCAGCGTTGTACTTTTGCCATTTCCAGTCCAAGGAAACCACTCACTTGACTTTTCATGGGCATGGATGGAGACACAGGTTCTTGTTTCTTCTCTCCGTCTCTGATCGAGAGTCTTTCATCGCTGTGTTCTAGAGGGTTAGGGGACAGAGGTGCCATGTGGCCGGCTGGTGGCTGGGTGTGTTTCTGGGCAGATTTGGGCAGAGGATGTTGGGAATTGTGGCAATGGGGTTAGGGAAGGGGGGGAGGGGAGGGGGGGTTGGCTGCTGGATTAGTTGTCAGCTGGCGTGTCCTTTGGCGTCCCCTCCTTGTCACTGTGGGATTTGGGCCAGAGTTGATGCTGTAGCTCCTTCACCACTCTCTCCAGGTGCTCCCTGGCCTCCCGCTCATGCAGCAGGTCGGCTCGGAGCTGCTCGCGGTCCGCCTCGTCGTGCTGCAGCTTCATCTGGAGATCCTCGATCTGCAAAACACATGGCAGGAAGCAGATGTGACTACAGGGCAGTGTGTAATGGTGCAACCATTGATCGCAGGATTCCTGTTCCTAACTGAGCTGTTCACAGACTGCTTATGGGGATTTTTATTGTTTTACACGCTGTGGCCCCGTCACCCAACTCTAGACACCCGTGATCCAACTCCAGCCCACACCTTTTCTCAAGATCCCACATTTAAAGAGAATATTTGCAATATGTGGATGTCCAGTCAGTGTTGATGGTAAATGTCGATTGAAGCCATACATTCCTTATTGTGCTTTATTGACATAGAAAGAGATCTCCTGCTGCACAGTGAAGTGGTTGGAGTCGAGGAAGAACTACAGGCTGTTCAGCTCGGCTGTCTAGCTACACCTGCACCACACACAGGACATATGGCCGCTCCGGGCGTCAGAAACGTGCGAGACACCTCACTGTATAATGCGTGAAACAAGACGCTGGATACACTGTAATGTCTGGAAAGTGAATTTCTGAACTGTAAACCTTGGAGCGGTCCCTCACTTGGTACTTGCTGTCAACTGAATGAGCTGAAGGATCAGAGCAGGTGTTCCTCTGGGGCGGAAGAGAGGTGGTGAACCAGTTAACCTTCCACTTGATGTAGACCTCTTTTCAGTCTTTTGGGGCCCTTGAGAATTCTTAGCTTCCTTAACTTTTCCTCATATGAAACCTAGCTGTGAGGGAATATTAAAAAACCTTCCCCGCAAGTTATCAGCACGAGGCATTTTTCCCCTAATTATTAAGGAGGCCTTTTTTCATTGTGAGGGCCCTTGTGAGGTTAGTTTCTCAATGTAAATAATTCCATATTAAGTAACACCACAAGCTTAGTTTCAGCACTCCGGATGCTTCCAGTAAAATGATCTTGCTGCAGTGGCAGATCAGCTTCCTAATTTTAGTTTGTTTGATTTGTGTCATGTGTCCCTAGATTTGAGCTTATATTTCAATAGTGTCTTGTATCAAGCTGATGTTTAGACACAGGTGGTCTTTTTATAAAGCACAGAGATTCTGCTGAAAGCCTCTCGTTTCCTGCACGTCGTCATGACGTCCGTCTGCAGAGCAGCTACGTAGCGTAACCTCCCTCTTGTTTGGTCTAATCTGCATTTCCCATGGTGCCTGAGGGAAGTCAACATCTCTTCCTGTTTCCTTTTGGAGGGGGGGTGTATCCTTCGTCTGTGCACTTGAGGCTACACCCATTTATTTTTGACTTCTCCTCTGCTGAACTGTAAGGATTTTAGACGGTCAAACTTTAAAACACTGCAATTACTGAGGGTGTTGACATAATGGTCTAGCCTGTCTGCACATTAGACATCTGTGTACATGCACGGCTTTGTTTGAATTCAGTGTAATCATGTCTCTCAAACTAATCATCACGAGGCGATGAACGTTTCCTCTCATCTTCTAAGAATTGAACCGGCTGGTGCAGGCTGACTGACCTGTGCAGAGTACTTAGCACGGAGACGCCCGGCCTCGCAGCCTTTATCGCACACTCTCAGCTGCCGGGCCTGCTCCAGCTCCCTCTTCAGGCGGACCCGCGACTCGTTGGCTTCCTTCATCTTCTTCTCGCTCTCGGCTCGCAGGCGCTCGATTTCCTTCCTCAGGTTTCGCTTTGCCTCGGTCGCCTCCCGCAGCTTCTCCTTCTTGGCCACCCGCAAGAACTCCAGCTCCTGGGACAAAGAGGTCATACAGTTATTATGCAATTAATCACTTAGGAAATGAGCTTTTCCCCCTTTTTTCCCGATAATTTGATTGAATTATTGATAAAGCTCAGTGTCCTTAATGTGAATGTGGCGGCTTCGCTTTGTTTCCGAGCCGCTGACACCGAGAGCGTTGCCGTGTTACGGGAGGCTGCGGGTCCATGTCAGTGTTTACAGTGAGCCATGTCGGGGTCAGGGCAGACAGGAGGGAGGTTCCTTCCTCTGAACCACAGGAAGAACGTGTGTGACACATCCACAGCCTTCTTATGAGCCCGTAGCAGTGAAGTTATCAAACTGTTATCAAGCTTTGTTGGTCCTACAAAAAAGTGCAAATCCCCATCACACATCAGAGGCTTTACAGATTGCGTTCAGTGCCATCAGGGTTAGTTCAGCTAAGCAGGGATTCTATGGCTGCTTTTGAAAGTCGGACTGCTGTAGATGGATTTGTGTTGCCTGGCCTCTGAACACCGATGGAAAGTGAAAGTGGAATGCCGTCCGTCTGGAACTGCCTCGGCTCAGGATGCACGTTGTGCCGCTCACCCACACAGAATCCTTCGTCTGCATTTTCTTGTTCTCACTCCAAGACCAAAAATAAAAATGGAAGTCTGGCCTTTCCCTCTGCAGCAACATCCGCTCTCATTGTTATCGCTTGCCAACTCATGCTAAGCTTTGCTGACAGTGATAATGACTTTCAAATCCACTTCTGCATTTTGATGCCTAAGCTCAAGTAATTTCCTCCGTGTTCCAACTTTGAAAACTTTCTGTCTCGTCTGATTTCAGGAACGCAGGCAGAAGCTTAGCGTTGGTATGAGCTGCCAGCTAGGGCTGGGAAACCCTTCCTCCCAGCCAACGGAGATACAGAGCACTAGAATGAAGCACATACTGTGTATATATAGCACAACATTGTGAGAATAGAGACCATGTATCACAGGGGCCCATGGTGACACAGAGGTGGGTCTAGGTGAAGCACGGTGCTCCTTTATGTGGTTTAAACCTTTAGAATGTATTTCACATCTCTTTATAGTTTTCTTGGGAGAGATGTTGTAAAAAGTCAAGCCTCAAAGGTTTCAAAAAGAGTCATTTTTATATGCAGAGATGTCTCTCCATGACTTAACTTGAATTAAGGTTCCAGTGGTGAATAAAGTGTCCAGTTCAGGTGACGTGTTTGACCTGATGTGAGTACAGGTTTCAAAGTCTCTCTGGCTTTGGAGCGTGTATTCCAGTCTTTGAGCTGAACTGGATGAAACACCTTATTTCTATCCTTAACGCACACATTTAAAACTCAATGTTGTCCATGGGAATTGACATGGGGAACGATGAGGAACAAACATATTTCCTACAAATGAGCGGAGGCCTACCTGCTGGAGGCTGCGTTTGGCCTGCAAGGCCGATCCCAACTTCTCCTCCTGCTTCACCCTCATCTTCACAATCTCGTGCAGAAACTTCTCCTTCGACTCTTTGGAGTCCAGTCCGCTGTCCAGCGCCTGCCTCAGGCTCTCCAGCTCCGACTCCAGCCCCAGCTCCGACGGGGTCACGGCGGCTGCGACGGGCGCAGCTGTTGCAGCTGTAGCGGGTGTGGCGGGTGTAGCGGGTGTAGCGGGCGTAGCGATGGTGCCCTCGACCGACGCGACGAGGCAGATGGGCCCTTGGGCGCCGGGCGAGCTCAGGTCCTTGGCCGAGCCGCTGGAAGAGGTGAAGGACGGTGACGACAGGGAGGACAGGGACGAAGTGACTGTTGGGAGAGACCAGAGAAAGAGAGAGAAATGAAGGGATGTCTTTCCAGGGGTCAGGACCGTAACAAACCAGCATCTACTTGATGGTTTTAGGTCTTTGCTTACATTCGTCGCGGCTCTCCACTTCGATCTCCACCTCAGAGTCCCTGTCGTCCTGAAGCGGCGGCGGTTTGCTGGCAGCTGAAGACGGAGGGCAGGGGGCCTCTGGTGCCGGGGACTGGAGCTCCCCTGTGGCTTTCCTTTTGCGAGGCCTGGAGTTGGCGCCCTCGCCTGGGGGTTCACCCCCACTTGGATGGGAGGTGCTGGGTACCGACGGGGACATGGGACCCACCTTCCCCAGGGCCAGTGGTGCCAGGGCGACATTGGGGGCCAAAGCTTTCTCCAGGCTCTTGTAGTTGTAGAAGCTAAAAGGACACCAGACAATTGAATCTCATGTCTCGTGATAGTTATGTACAATAACATAAATCAAGGTTACTTCATTAGGAACAGCTGAGTTCTGCCAGTAGCAGATCGTAGGTTCTGATTTGAGCTGCCTGAGCCAACCAGGGAAGAGCAACATTCTAATAAAGTGCCTGCAGCTCTTTCCTCCCACTACATGAGAAACTGGGCAGATCAAGAGTGAAATGATGCAGCCGGCCCTGGCAGCGCCGTGCCAAGTGGGTGCCCACAGCATGAGTGTGTGTGAATGGTGGAGTGTGGGAGGCTGTGGCAGAGTCAGACTTGACCCCTCTGACACCAGCCCACCCAGACAAGTGAGAGAGCATGCTGGGAGCTCATCAGATCCAGCTGAACAAAACGTCTGTCGTCTCTTGTTTGTGATCTATGAGCGGCCTGGTCCAGTTTGGACTCGCTGGTCCGGCAGCGCTCCGGCTCACCTGTCTCTCAGCAGGGCCAGTGGGTGGCTGGGCGACTCCTTGTCCGCAGAGACGTGAGGAGACCAGGGTCTGAAAGCTGAGGGCCTCTGTCTGGGTTGAATGCAGTTGAGCCCCTGAAACAAAGACAATGATAATACTTTAAATCTCAAGTAACACAGAACTGCATTCAGTAACGATACAGCTCCATAACAGTTGTTCCCTCTAACAAGCCCTTTTCATTTTTTTCAATACGGAGATGCTTGCAAAAAGCATCTCCATTGATTACATTTGATATAATGTTGTTATAAATTTGATTTTTTTTTTAAATTTGTGCAACAGAGCTCTGCCTAATCTAAAATCTGGATTTACTCATTTTAAAACCTAGTTTTGCTGAAGTCTGATTAGAACTAGTCTGAGACTAAATCCTTGTTGGTGTAACCCAGCCTTCGAAATGCCACTATTTGTGATGAATAGTCACTTATTAGTGTCACACTGTGCTTTAGATTGTCGTTATTTTAGACCAGTCCATTGATTGAAAGGGTGTGAATATATCATGGTATGTAATGGTGTGACTGAAGAGGGGTCAGTACAAAGATTAATAGTTGAAGACATTCTAAGTATACCTCCATTGGTACCATATCTCCAGAGTAGATGTTTTAGGGCAGATTGATCTCCACAGGGGACATCCATCATATTGAGTTACGTTTATCCGTCTCAGTAAGTGAATCTGCGGGGCTCGTGCCGTCTACAGTTACCCCCCTCTGCTAGCATGGCTTGCCAAATCTAAATTTAAGAGCTACCCTCATCCGAAAACCTCTGTATAATATTACATGACACCTCATCTTGTGGACCATGCATCATCATTATCTTCCTCATCATCACCATCTCCCCCTCTGAGCTTAGCAACACCAACCTTATTGGAGGCGGAGAGGGACTGTAGCCAGTCGTGCTGCTTCTCTTTGTCCGCCAGCAGGGCTTGCGATGGGAAGTCCTCATATTTTGACTTTTTGATCGGGATGGGATCGGAGGCCTGGAAGAGAAGGAGGACATGTTGTTTTGAGTTTAAAAACACAAGGTGACGAGATCTGGTCGTATTTCATGCAGGGAGACATTATGTGCACATTATTAGACTTATGATGAGGACTACATTCATCGAACAGATATCTGTCTGAAAAATACTTCAAACAAAGGGTAAGCACGCCCAAATGGATTGTTTCCTCCCATTAGTGATGTGAAAGCACAGGTTGTCAACTCAACAGCTGGCTAAGGGCTGTCACACTGTGTGTGTGTGTGTGTGTGTGTGTGTGTGTGTGTGTGTGTGTGTGTGTGTGTGTGTGTGTGTGTGTGTGTGTGTGTGTGTGAGTGTGTGTGTGTGAGTGTGAGAGGTGTCTGGTATCTCGAAGTGCGAGTGTGTGTTTAAATGTAGGTGTGTTTTTCGACTTTGACACACACAATCCAATACAGGTAGGTGTGTTAGCCAAGAAAGGAGGCTAGAGGTGACTTGGGCAATACGTGTGTGTGTGTGTGTGTGTGTGTGTGTGTGTGTGTGTGTGTGTGTGTGTGTGTGTGTGTGTGTGCGTCTATCACACACAGATACATCCATACAGACATACAATTAGGGGTTTGTCTCTCTGGCCCTGCTAGGCTGGCTTCGTATCTATGACCTCAGCCTCTCCAAGCTGTGGCTGTCACTGGCTGCCACACACACACACACACACACACAGTAACACACACACACAAACGAAGAGCAATACAGTGCTGCAGGATTACGTATTTTTGTAGGCTAACTAGGAAGTTAGCATCACACTGGTTCTCTCAACATTTGTTTTTCTAGATCATGATACCTACGAGTTTTGTTCAGCAAGATCTTCACAAATGAAGAGCACTTCATGATATCTGAAGCGTCAATACAATCCTCACAAGTGAACACCACCAGACTTGCCACCGTGGTCACGTCACCACCACGAAGACGGGTGTTCTAGTGAAGAGGTTTACACGTCTTCTTTAGACTCTCGTAGCAGCCGCCTTGTTGGAGGCACACAGCAGCTTCTAAACTCACCACAGGACATGTTTCACACCGTAGAACATCTCCTAACTGTATTTGAAACTCCTTATTATGGCCTTATTTCAGATATCTGACCAAAGACCCATTGACTTGGAGACAGGGACTCATTTACAGGCGTCCATCCCTGCAGCACTATTGATTGAATACGGAACATGAATTATCCAACTCCTACTTTGTCATGTGGGCAGGTAATGCAGAATATGAATCAAATGAAACATCGAACATCTAGGTCTGAAGTGGACCTTCTCCTTCTTTTGTATTTGCTAGTAGTGGTTTGGCTCTATTAAACAACTACGTGTTTTTTTCTTCTACCAGTCAGTGTTTCGTAGTGGAATCATCCTCTGCATGTTCCTCACTCTTCCTCAGGTCATGTGTTGGAGTGTAATGCCTGCCTGGGCCGGCCCTGTCAGACCAACAGTGTATTCACTCACAACTCTTTCTCTGAGGATCTCCCTCAACAGCGTGCAGCCAGCAAACTGCTTCAGTGCACACGCACACACACTCCGCCTCCTGCGCCGTGTCAACAGGTGATCATTTGTGAAGGGGTTGGATACTGTTGGCAGCGTGTCCTGCTATGCCACATGCGTAATCAGAGCCGCTCTCACAGG
This sequence comes from Cottus gobio, assembly GCA_023566465.1. NCBI lineage: Eukaryota > Metazoa > Chordata > Actinopteri > Perciformes > Cottidae > Cottus > Cottus gobio. Next base: position 28,543,907 of record CM042215.1, on the reverse strand, counting down.
AAAGTAGTGCGGCTAGACGAACAAATACCGCTGAGGTCTGCCGACGTGGCAGCTGTCCTCATTCCAGCAACTGATGTACAACCCCGTGACTTTCAATGCCTTTCAGAACCACACCGGAGGCTTCCATGACGGTAATGACCTCTCGAAGTCACATGATGTAAGAAATAACTATTTGTTCTGATCTCAGAGGAATGAAAAGGTCCATCAAAGATTACAAAGACTATCATATAAGCTCATTCAGTAAAATCATTTGCTATCGTTTCTGCACAAGTAAAATGTCCCAGTCGAGTAGCCGGGATGTGCCAATCCAGTGAGGAGATATTAACTGAATTTGACAAAAAAGTGTCACAGGCGTTTTAAATTGCTGATTTCATGGCGAGTTGACAGCAGCGTAGCCCTGACGAGTTCACTCAAAGCGTGTCAAGAAACCACCAGAATCTTCATGGTGGCTGGATGAAGAGTCTAGGGATCACCAGGAGTCTTCCTCTGGGTCCATGTAATACCAACATGAATGCACATCCATCCAACGGCAGCTAAAACATGTCATTCTGACACCAGAGCAGTACTGGGTGTGATCATGGTTGAAGACATCACACCACAGGACACCCACAACAACCCCAGCTAAATTACATGTATCCAGTGCACTTTAAGGTAAAAAAGCATCTCTTTTTAGTGAGAAGATCCGTTTGGATTGTGTTATCTAGTGAAAAGACAGACAGTGGAACAGAGGCCTGGCTGTGGCTGCTAGTTTGTGGGTTATCTAGAGATGAAGAGATACGGCCTACATATCAGTGCTAGAGGCTAGTGCCTCTTGTTCCACACACACACACACACACACTGTGCTGCCTCTGGGCAAAGTCTCTGTGCCACGTGCCAGTCCGTGTCTCGTGGATTACCGGTTGCCAACACCGTGGCTTTCCATCAGGGCAAGATCCGGCCCCGGTAATCTTGGATGGAGGAGAGCGTCAGAGGTCAACAATTGGCAGCTGAGCTCATGTGGCTCAGCGGTGGGGGCGGAGAGAGAAATCTGCATGTCTCGATTACTGAACAGTGGGACTGTGAGACATGAGGCAAACAGACGGCCCCAGTGGAGATTCCTATTTTAAAAAGGCCTTAAAGATAGGATGAGGAGCACATCGACTTCCTTGACAAATCCCTTTTGGAGTGTTTTGGGCTCGTCCAACTGGTAGGAAGCTCTGGGGTTCCAACTAGAACACAAAGGACATCTCTTCTGGCCTGGGATGGCCTCGGGGAAGAGCTTGATAGGGTTGCTGGGGAGAGGGACGTTTGGATACCCGGATGGCTGGACGGTGATGTCCGCGGCACTGGTTCACAGGGGCCTTTGTGCTGGTTTCAGGTGATCCAGTGCAAAAGGAAGGGGTGGTGTAATTACACTATAATTAGACCCACTTTAACCCCCAGGTTATCCCATTAGATAAAGATAGATATATGATATATTCCTGTGTGTGCCGCTGCCTGGGATTAAACATGATCATTATCGTAAGAAATAATGTGCCTGCTTACAAACACACACACACACACACACACACACACACACACACACACACACACACACACAAGCTTTCATTGGGAATTTGACAATGCTCTCCTGATAAGCGGGATTGCTGCAAATGATAGAGCTGGGCTGACTTCAAAGACACAATAAAAATATGTGTGTGCATACATCCACGCACTTTGCAGCTCCGCCCCTTGGTGATCCGGTGCTGATTACACAGCACGGCATAGACAGGATGTCACACTTCTAAAATAAGGCTTCCCGATTAGCCGAGGTGTGCGTTAGACGTGCCCAGTCTGCACCGTCTATGTCCTCAGCCCCGGCACCTCGTACTGAGAACATGACACCTCATAACATCTACACATTACACTGGTACCTGGAAGAGATGGCATTGGCCTTTTAATGACATTGCCATATCACTTTCATATTGGTTGCCATGCGTCCAGTGAGGGGTTGCAGTGCTCTGTGGTCTGAGAGCGTGTTTATTGGCATGACATTAGCAACGACATTAGCAAGGCCGAGCGATGGCACAAAGTATCAATATCGGCCCTTTTGAAGCTGTCAAATGATCATTTACAGCCCCGTACTTCACACATGGCAGATAGGAATAGCCCCTGCATGAGAAAGTCACAAAGCCTCAAGTCATGGGGAAGCATATGTGGAAATAGTGAGAGTGGCAGGCCCCTCTCAGCTGCCAAAGGGCCCCCAAGCAGGGGCTCATGTGTGAGCACGTGTCTTGGCGAGTGGATGTGGGTGTACATGGTGTGTGTGTGTGTGTGTGTGTGTGTGTGAGACAGGATGGGTGGGGTGATAGCCGGCTTCTCGGTTGAAGACTGTCTGTGTCTTTTGAAACCCTGAGTTTCAGAACACTTCCTCTGTCTGCGTGTCGTTAATCACAGTCAGATCTATGAACAGGGTGCTGTTGAACAATATGAAGGGTTGTGTTTCTTGAGGCTTGTGTCTTCAGCGAGTACGTCTCTGAATGCTGATGCTATGCTAACCCCACTCTACTGCCCTTCCCTGGAGTGTCTAGTGTATTAAAAACACAATCATAAGCCTGATGGGAAAAATAGCATGTATCTCATGCTATATAGCTGACTCATGTTAGCTTACACGTTAGCAGCACTATAGCTTTTAAATGAAAAATAACATATGATGTGTGCTTTTCAAATTACTGATATTTTGTCAACGCCATAAATAAGAAAATTGTAATACTGCGGAATAGCATGATATCGGTATCCTATAGCAACCCAAAACAATGTGCCCACCCGGCACAGGCACTGCACCAGTGACGGTTCAGACGTGACTTTGATCCACTCTCTCTGGGTTGGCCTTCAGGAGTTAAATAATACAATCCCTCACAACGTTGTGGACATTCTGGAACTCTCTCAAAGATGGCTGAAGGAATCTGTGAAAGGTGCTCTCTGGCGTCACACTGGGCTCTTTATCCTGATGGACCTTTTTTTAATAAATCATAATGGCTGTTTCTGTTAGCAAGTAAACTGAGGAAGTCCCACTGGGCTCCAGATGAGACAGTCAGAGGAGAGTTCACGGAGAGGTGATCCAGCTCCAGCCACCTAGCTGGTGAAGGAGAACACATGCTCAATCTCTGTTTCCAGCAGTGAGGAAAGCAACAGATCTGGAGGAAGGGTTGTTCTTGTTGGCCCTGCTGGACCGATGCCAGAAGGGGCCTGCGAGGGAGCTCGTGGTTTCCAGAATGACTGCCTTCTGAAAACCTGATCTCAGGACAGCAGCTCTGGTCTGAGGTGAAACTCGCCAGCATTGTGGTGTTGAAAATAGTGTCACCACCCCCCAAACCATCGCGGCTTTGACACCGCCGCTCTTGTGACAGAATCTGTTTCTCGGCACGGTCTATCATTTCCATCTAAGCCCGCCTCCTAGTTTCATTTTCTACCACTCCCTCATATCGCCGTCTGTCCCCCCCCCACCCCCACCCCGCCCTGTTCGTCTATCTGTCTGTGTGCGCTTCCTGTCTCATAGATTACAGGATGTCCTCTGCAAACAAGCAAGATTCCAGTTGCAGAGAAAGACAGCAAGCAAAACACATTTGACAGAAACTTGCAGAAAGTATACAAATAAAGTGCCTGTGGGCCACTGAGAGCAATCACAGTACATAGACATCTAAGAGATAAAGGTCCATCATGCTAGACATACAGTAGGCTCAGCTAGGTGCGATACATTTGACTCAAGGTCGACCTCACTGGACTTTTCTGTAGCCTTTAACTGTACCTCACTGTCTGCCTCAATGGATGAAGTCTGCTCAGCTGTCACTGGGAATCTTTCCCCCTCGCTAATTGACATCTAATTCCATTTCAGTAAAACTCGGGTATTCTAGAACATGACGCTGATCATTGATGTTTCCTATGCTGAGAAATCCGTTCTGCTTTGAGCGCATAATGTGACACAGTGGCAAGACTGCCTGCTGTCAGAGACAAGCAACTTGTAGTGACATGATGCTTGACAGCTTGCTCAGATGAAAGGGAAACAACCGGTTGTCTTTGCTCTTTCTTTGCTCACGGGGGCGAGCCCAGCCGCACCCTGCCTGCGACCTGACTTTGGCCTCTGTGCATGTTGCACTGAGGGGCCGTGGTGGAGGCCCTCCTGGAGGCAGAATGAGAGCTCACTCATGCAGCCACAAAAGCCCCACATACGGCTGGTAACAAACAGGTCTTGGGCAACATGTCCTTCCACTGTGTGAAAAAAGAAAAGCTGACCTGGAACGGTCAGATTTGAGGCTAAATTCATTAGCTGCCGGCCTCGGAGGAAACAAACAAGCTGTACGCTGTTTAGTTCCCCCCTCAGGGCTGGAGCAGCTTGTTTGTCTGCAGCGAGCACAACTGTTACGAGGAGCGTCGGTGCGACGGCTGCTTGCTCTTTCTCACCACCTCGCTGTGCTCGGATCTCAGTCAGCTTTGTGTGAGTGAATGTGAGCGCCGCTCCACGCCCAGACCAACCTACGGGATAAAAATACACAGCACCGCGGCTCCAGTGAGATTCCTCACCTGTGTGTTTGTGGGTTACAAACACACACACACACACACACACTCGCAGAGCTCCACTTTTGGCAACGGGTTCATCCCACCATCGTCTCCTTGGCTGAGGAGTCTCAGAGAACAATAGGGCCTCTGTCTTCAATGATGTAAATATCAAAAACACTTTACAGTCCAACTGTTGCATCCGATTCATCCCATTATTCAGGACTCTGGGTGTCGGTCCTGCCGAGACTTCAAGACGAACTGGTTTGCTGACTATAGGGGAAATGACCTCATCGAATATTCACTTTGATAGGAGTAATTTCTCCCGTGCTCAGCACATAAGTAACCGCGTCTGAAATTACAAAGAGCAAGTACAAACTTGTTGAGCTTGTTGGAAACAGTGTGTATGTGTGGACAAACGGCAGATGTTCCGACTACCAGGTAGCTGTATACAGAGAGGAGGCCCCGGTACCTGTCTGTGCCGTGAGCCATGCTTCATCCCATTAGCAGGGACCCTTCTCCTACATTCCCCTGCTGCTTGCAAGCACAACAGAAAGACACTTTGTTTCCACGGCCCCTTGCCAAAAAACATTTGCACTGGTACTTGCTGCTCCGTACAAAATATGTTAGCTCCCCTGTCAGCTAGAAATCTGACATTTCCAATTCCTTTTTATTTCAACACGAGGCACAGAGAATGTCATGTCGGGAACGTCTGCTGTCGTTCCAGCGGCCTCCACTTCCAGGAAGAGTCCAGAGAGGCTATTAGACAAACCGGAGGAGAGAGCTCCCAAAGCTGCTGTCGCTAGCTGGGCTCAAGGTCAACCGCTTCTTCTTCTCCATATGTTGTGAAGACATCTTTACGCTCACTACTAAATATGAAGTTGGTCTGGGGCGCAACACGCTTAGATGCTCGGGCTCCGCTACGCCATGCAAACCTAGGCTACTGTTATAACAACTGAGAGGACCGGCGGCTAAATAAGTCCCCGAGTCCCAAAAGGAAAGGAGGGCCGACATTCCCAAACACATCAGGAAAAACAGAGGAGGGAAGAACAGAAAGGCAACAAGGGCTGGGGAGAAATAGAACAGAAAGCAGAGACGTGTCAACAGTTTGTGGCAAGAGATCAAGTGTGAACAGAGAGCAGCAGCCGGACACACAAACACGTTTCTCAGATTAAACTCTGCTCATCCAAACGGGCACGAGACGGGCAGCCTGGTGGAGAGCTGGGATCAGTCTACCGGGTGGCCACGTTCACTCTGCCAGCATTAGTGCTCAATTGACCCTGGACTAAGCCCGCCCCCGCTGCCGCCTCCGGCTAGCTACGTTACCATGGAGCCCACGCTGTCACCAACTGCACTTCCTGATTAAATATTATCAAATTAGAACGGAATAGAAGAGATTCCATGTGATGCCACAGTGTTCTGAAGATAGTTATCGGAGTCCAAAAAAAACATGATTTGTGTATGCAATGGGAACCTAGCCAAAAGGTCCCAATGACCACAGGGTCACAGGACTGTACACCCCCTGTGGAGGTCGATGTAAATGTTCTGACTGAAGCAAGAACATGGAAAATAGTTTCCTACGTTTCACATGACAACAGTGATGTGTGGAAAAACAGAGGGAAAGAATAATGAGAGTGAAAGGCAACGAATGACTCCTCTTGTGCCGCAAGCCTTCCCACTGCTTCCTGAAGGCTGTGCAGAACCGCTTTGAATGGATGCACACACACACACACACACACACACACACACACACACACACACACACAGTAAAAAGGGGAAGGAAAGGGAAGAGATTGGGGGGTTTGGGAAGGTAGAGGGGTCTCCGTTTCCTCTCGCCAAATTTGCTTTGGCAACTCTTTCCGTGGGAATGGTTGGAGACCAGCTCTTCAGCCGCAGAGAGCCAGGGATCGGCCCACCGAGGACACGGAAAGCTCAAAAGCTTTTTTGGGGGGTGAATACAGCTGGACTTTTCCATGGCTTTTCCTTTTCCATCCCTTCCTTGGCTTTTGCTGTTTCTAGAGGGATCCAGTGCTGACATTAAGATGCTAGACGGAGAGGCTGGCTGTGCAGCATGCCGCGTCACTGCCAGCTGGTAAAGCTAGCGTTCAAATTCTGTATTGAACCTCCACGTATTTGGCCTAAAAATGTGCAACATTTTTTAGTAAAACTCAACTGATAATACCAAAAGTTAGGGGCTGAAAATAAACTATAAACTATGCAATGTCAGCACAGGTTCTAAGTCCCCAAAAGCATATTGTACTCCAACTTCTTACCAGCCGAAATATACAGATGCTGACATGAATGTGCACACGGCAACACAAAGATATTATAATACCGGTCATTTAAAATGTCATGCAAATTTAAAATGTTCAATGATTTTTGCGGGGGAATCCTATTGATGTTCATCATTTTGAAGGAGGGTGATTTAGTTAAAGGCCATTACCCACAAACCAAACATTGCTCATCATTTTTATGTCGCCAGCTTTGCTTTTAGACCAGACCAGTTTAGAGATGGACAAATACTGCCAGAAAATGAATTTAACTTCCCTTTTATGATCTTCAGCAGCAAATGTTTCAGAGACATCTAAAAGCAGGATAATTAAATTTACTCCTTTTTTGAAGATGTTCAAATCCCTGCTTATACTCCCATGCACATATCCATTGATCTGGGTGTGTGTGCAGGCACTTCTGTTGTGTGTCCAATCTCACACAAAGATATCTTACTGCTTACTGGACAACCTTTACAATATCTGCTCGTGAACATCACTTCCTATAATCAGTATTTGGCCCCTTTATACAGTAACTTGCAGTTCATATCAACTATTTTCATAATTCAGGTTGGAAGAAGGTTGCAGGCTCCAGTGCGGAGGAATCTGCTGATGGCTCTTTTCCTGGCATTGGTGCAAAGAGCTGGCCTGTTTTAAAAGGGGGGCAGATGTGAATCATGGGTAATGAGGGGAGGAGTGAGTCTAGTGTGTGTGTGTGTGTGTGTGTGTGTGTGTGTGTGTGCAGCATCGGGGAATGCGGGGCAGAGGGCATATTTCTGCATGGCGTGTAACGTGCCCTGAGGTTGAGGTTGCTTGTGAAAGGGTTAAGTCGCATGGCTAAGCAAATACATAAATAGCACTGGAGGGGTGGGGTGGGGGGCGGGGGCATGGATGCTGCTGCCTGCTGTGGTGGAGGGAGAGGGTGTACATGCACACACACACATACACACACACATGCTGGCACTTTGATTTCCAAGTATTACTTACGGGGCACTGGAACACAAGGCATCCCGGTACCCCGGTCCAGACTGCTGCACATGACTTCAAATGTGACAACCACAGCCGGGAGTGCTGTGTGTGTGTGTGTGTGTGTGTGTGTGTGTGTGTGTGTGTGTTTGCACACTTGTTTGAAGCTGCCAAATTTAAACACACATGTACACACAAATGCCAAAACACCGGGGAAAAAATAAGTAATACAAACATACATCGAAGGAGCTTGCAGCACCAGAGTGACGCTGCAGAGACGGGCTACATCCCATAATGATACATCACACCCTAAGACAAACTCTCCACCCATCTTTGCTGCACTAGCACTGTTGATTCTGGTCACATGACATCTATTGCTTCTGTCCATCCGGGGAGAGGGATCCTCCTCTGTTGCTCTCCTGAAGGTTTCTTCCCTTTTTTCCCTGTGAAAGGGTTTTTACTATTTTTTGGGGAGTTTTTCCTGATCCGATGTGAGGTCCTGGGACAGGGATGTTGTATGTGTACAGATTGTAAAGCCCTCAGAGGATAATTTGTATTGGTGATTTTGGGCTATACAAAATAAACTGAATTGACTTGAACTAAGACGGACACCCCAAACAATACCCTCCGATCCCTTGAACACAAACAGGAAGTTTTCTCTAATCTGAAAGGATTGGACAGGTTTACGTTCTCTGGAATCACGTCCGGCTGCTATTCAAAATCTGACATGCAGAATTGGTTTGGTTGGCTCGGTAGGCTAAAAGGTCGGGGTGGACTTTCTTAAATAGGAAGGCGGATGGCTTATAATGGTTTGCCATATTGGGGAGTGCCCTTTCACTTTCTGTCAGAAAGGAGGATGAGGGTGACTTAACCAGTGAGGGGCCAGCAGCCAAACCCCTCTCATCTTACAGACATCATTACGCTAAAGCCTCATCCCTGGAGCCCTCCGCTACCAGGGTTAGGGACAGACCACCACTTACAGTCTCAACATCAAGGCGAGACTTGATGGGGGGGTCTGAGGGGGGGTTTGAGGAGATAACCATTATAAAGTCCTTTTACTGGTTGGCTGTCTTCTATTGTAGTGTCCAGCATGTCTAGAACAGGTGTCTCTTCTCAGAGTTGTAATCCTGATTAGTAAATAATGCTACATTTCGACAGGTAAACAACTGCATGAAGTATATTTAATGAGTTTTATGACTTGGTGTTGAGCAGTTTGACCTCAACAGGGCGTGTTTCCACTTTTCATCTGCATTTTGTACTGCAGATAGATTAATGAAATAAATGAATAATCCACAGAAAGGCCCTTCATTATTGGAGGCCCACCCAAACGTGTATTGGAACTGTAATTGACACTGTATATTGGGCATATGAGAGATGGCAGCGGCTCATAAAACATCAGAGTAAACTGAATAATATGGATTAACGAGGTCTACGGTGACACAGAACGGGATGCAGTCTGGACTCGTCACACTTGACTTTCAGTGAAGGATCCCGGTGTACAGCTGCAGCATGAGGAAAAGGCTCACGGGGGATCACTTGGCGGATGGAGCGGTCTGCTGTGACTCAGCGGCTGTAACGGAACGTTGATCACATAAACAAGCCTCCGGCACTCGAGACACCGAAGGTGGTACGACGGTTTAGAGGATAATGGAAGGTGTGAATCTAACAATGTGTGAGTCTGTGAGGGCCCTCTTCAAGCCACATCCACAGGAGCACCTGGAGGAGGGAGGGAGTAAACAGGCAGGTCCATGTGTTCAGGCCGTGTGCATCTGTGTGTACAGCCTGTGTTCACTGTCAACAGTGAATGAGCAGAAAATAGAGTGGAAAACACGTATCTCTAATTTAGGTACTGAGACTCTACAAACCACCGCATGCTACAGTGACAGAAGAAAAGGGTTTTCCCCTCAACTATATGCACTGGATGCATGAATGCATGAATTAACTTGAGCTCTGGACCAACGTAATCTAGAGGGTTAAGCAGTAGGAAAACACGGGTGATGGTGAGACACGTGTTTCTGCATCCACTCACTTGGTTCTTTTCTTTTCAGGCCACGGTTCCTCAAATTCTGATCCCGCCACAGATCAGTCTGCACTCGTCTCATTGAGCTTGATCGATTCTCCGAGAGTGTTTCTTCATGTAAATGTAGCAGCAAACACTGATCTTGTGCGATGTTGTCGGTACATGTGTCGCTTAAAGCTAGAGTTTAAATGTCCAAGTCATGGTCTGTGGTCTGAATCGTGCTTTAACAGAATACAATTCTGGATTTTCTTTTTCGCATATTTGAAATGGAATCGGATTTAAAATATCCTTTCTAAAAGGCTTCTCTCCAGACTGACCAGAGCTGCTCACATCCATCAGAGACGAATGTGAGTACGGCGAACAAGCTCCCCTTTAAATCTTCGCCCGCTCGTCCAATGGCCTCGCTGTACACAGCCAGCAGTCTTTGAGAGGCTACGCTCCCATCCTTCCTGTCTGCGGGGTGGCATTAGGTCACCGCCACTCTCCTGGCCGGCGCTCTGACGGGGTCTGCCTGCTTTTTAGACCAACCACTGAACACACTGCGTCCTTATACGCCGAATAAAGCTGCATCTATTGATGGCCGTGTTTGTTGTAGTTGGGCATTAAGTGGGTCGAGCACGGCTGCACTAATGCATTTGCAGACTTGGCGAGTCAATTAGAGCGCCACTCTGAGCCCATCATCCAACATGGAGAAACAACCCCACACATGAGGGCTGCTGAGATGAAAGCTGTGGTCTTCAAGTGGAGTTATGAGTGGAGGAGCAGGGAAAACAAGGGGAAGGAGGTGCACTGCTGTATGTATATATATATATATATGAAAAGTCTGACATGACCAATGGGGGTTAAGCATTATGTTTAGTCTATTATCTATTTCTTGCTTTTGTATGAACCCCTGAAGCAGACCCTTCCTGCCTGGTTAACACATGTGCACTGCCCTCAGCTTGTTTCTGGTAAAAATCAGAAAAGTCTCAAACCCAATCCAACATAAGAGAATGACAAGAACATTTCAAATGATTCCATCTGCAGCTCAACACTGACATGTATTGTAGGTTTGGGTGAGGAGCGGTGCTGCAGACAGACCGCTCACTTCCTTCACATGTAGAGCGAGTACATTTAGTAAATGATGCTCATTTAGAGACATTTCTTGTTTTTAGATACACGGTAGATGGTAAATCAGAGCAGGACATGTGGATTAGCATCAGCACTGTTTCCATCTGTTAAAAGATCTCAAGTGAACACGTGTGAGCCGGGGACTGTCAGATAGTCTGATGCCGTGGAGATGGGAAGGCTCAGCTGTTGCATTTGAACTGTGCTGTTTTAACAGCATTTTACATCAACCCATTAAAACCAGAGACTGAACTTGCCCAACAAAAAAAAGAAATGTAAATGGCCGTCTATCAGACATCTTGCATTTAGCGACTGCGAGGTAAAAAAAGGAGAAGTGATTCAGCGAGAGACATTCGGTCACGTCCCCCTGGGGCTGAAGAGGAGCAGGACCTTTAAGAAGAGAGACTCCAGCCATGCTGCTATAACGCTGCAGCAGGAAACTGGAACATTACAAGTCATTAACCAGCAGACTGGAGCTCCAACTTCCACACTTTAAATATTTATCCCACAAGGGACAGAGCCGGCAGCGTGGTGAGGTATTTAAGGGGGAGTGTCCAGGCAGAGTCCCAAAACTGTCACATTTATTTTCCCGGAGTGAGAGACTCTTGACAAGTGTGACTAAGGTGAGAGAACATGGCCGCCGCCGCACACGCTGCATCCAGTGTCTGCAGGGCTGTCTGCTGGCTCACTGCAGGAGTGGAGGCATAATGGTCTGGGTTGTTAGAGAGCACTCCAGTTGCACTGTGATGGGAATGTTTTCGACAGCTTTCAGACACTAATGATGTTCTGCGTGCCCTGTGGCCAGCTGGGATGTTTCTTCTTCTTCTCCCTCCAATCAATGTGTAGGACAACGTTACCAGCAGCCAGCTCTGCCGCATGGCCTCTGCAGGTTCAAACAGTAAGGCTCAGTCTGAGTCCTTATTATATCCCAACATGTATGGGCGTGTTCACAGGTCATGTCTGGTTGGACAGTCCCAATCAGACTTGGTTGGTTTTGACCGGCTCCGTTTCACAGTGCACAACTTAAAGCCGACCAAATTAAAAATAATAATGTAATGAGGGGCGTGAACTAAAGAGCACATTTATATTTTTCTTCTCGAGAGCTGACACTTCTTTGCAGGGAGTCACAGACTTTAAAATATTGCAGTTTTTTTCACTTTCACTCGGCACTGAAATGCTGTGCACACAAATTATTTTTCCTCTAGTTGATCTGGAATGACTTCATAAATGTCTCTATTTTTATGGACTTTTTCTGGCATCTTCTGTTTGTTCTCAACGGCCCAGACGTCACGCAAACATAAATAGCATTTTCTTGGAAACACTTTGGCTGCTTGCGAGAGGCAGTCTGGGACCGGTGGTTTTGGTCCGCACCATATTGCGGTTACTGCGGTCACAACTGTCCAATAGAAAACTGACTAGTGAAAGAGACCACGTTTTAACTCGGGAAACAGATATGTAAATCTTTTGTAAACAAAATGTTTTGCACTAAAAGGTCCGCTATATTTCTGGTGACCCAAGACTTGAAATTACTTTCAGTTTTCTTTAGGACCTTTCAGATCGGAGTCTTTGACTTT